>JAENPR010000892.1:0-265623 GCA_018135685.1 Themeda triandra | reverse complement strand
ATCCTTTGCCAAGTCCAAATGCCAATTCCCTTGGAGATAGCCTATTTTATCCTTTGCATTTTGTTATGGGAGTTTGCAAACAATAACAAATGCCAAGTCAATTTGCCAAAGCCCTTGGAGATGATCTAATAACCAGACTTAGCCCCACGGTGTATCCCCCCCCAAGAGTGGTAGTAGCTGGGCTATTTTTCTATGTGTATCCGATGGGGCTAGCCGGACTTCTAGGCTTTCCTGTACATAGAACTTCTTTTCTTAATTGAGAGGCAGAGCTCTTGCCATGTTTTTCCCCAAAAAAAAAGAAGGTTAGCAGTCAAGAGAATTGTTACAATTATGGAGCTTGTTCCAAATAATTGCTTAATTAGTAAAAACCTAGAAATCTTGGATTCAAGTTACCTTGGAAGTTAAACAGAGCAATTAAACTGGCTCAAGATTGGACTATTTAAGGAAACATTCTTTATTCATTGCCAGACTTCAATAACATATCGCAAAACTAGCTGTCTTGGAGCGTCAGGTTTCCTCCCATTGTTATTAAGATGAATTTGTTTGATTAATTCCTGCATCCACTTAATTAGATTCACATAGATTGGTTTCTCTTTGGGCCCATATGACGACTTGCTTTGCTACTTTGCTTAGCGCTGGATGACACCTCAGCGTCCATCTTTATTCTTCTCTCCAGTCCCAAGCAAAGAGCTATCTTTTCTGAAAGGTAGCCATGCCCAAAGCTCTTACCTGAAGCTCATATCACTTGCAACCGATCAAAGAGACAAGAAAACACACCACATACCAGCCAGTTCCAACCACTTCAATCCCCTCACCACACACCAGTTTCTGACTGCCAGAGGTAACTAACTCTTCTGAATTATACGTTACACGCCTAATAGCAATTACAATAGTTGCACCTTTAGTTTTATTCTTTCAATAATGGGTAGCTATACTACATGGATTAACATGTGTTTTCTACTATATATACTATGTGCAGAGATGTAGATACGTGGAGCTTCTTCACTTAATTTGTTGGTCCTTCCTATATATATACACAGAAATCCATCATGCCTCGACAGGTACACGTCTTTCCCCCAAGGGAGATAAATACAGTACTTGCGAAACATAGATCAACATGGTCACTCGTGTGCTCAACAACATTTTGTAGCTGCTACTGTACTATAGTTGGATGAAGTTGTAGATCGTGTATCTTGGTAGGGTCTTTGTTGAAATTATTAATGGAAATCTTAAACAAAAAATTGCCCCCTTATTAAACAGTAAATTATTATGGATAGATAGTGCATTATATTGTTTGCTTCTAGAAATCAGAAGGCACTTTCGAGAAAATAAAACTCTATGCAAACAAAATTTTTGCCTTCAATAACTGTGTTTATTTAAACCTTAGAATGAATTATGCTAGCTCTTGTTGCAGCCATGTGTCATCATGTATATGAATATATAGAGAGATTTTGGTTTTCATTTCTTGATTTTATTAAATGTTTTACTCAGATGTTAAGTTGGACCTCTAATGCTCATTAAGTTATCATGTATCTATTATTAACTATCATTTCAAGTGCATTTTTATTAGAAAATATAATACTTATAATGAAACTATTCTAATGTGAATATATTATAATGTTTCAGCTAAAACTTATATGTTTATAAAGTAACAACTTACATACTCAATGTCATGGATTATTAGTATAGATTTCAAAATAAACTATTAGTGTCGGTGCGTGATAAAGGGCATTTTCATGATTACCAAATTATAGAAGTATATATGTATCAGTCATGTATACTTTTTGGTTTTTTCAATATATATGTTGATAATTTAGATATAAAATTGATTGAATATTTATATTAGTTTATTTCTAATAATGACCGAGATGGGTATTTATATTTAAATAAAAAGCTATGTAGTATTTATTATAACAACAATGTGAGGTAATTCATATGCAAATTTAGAGGATTAATTTAAATTATATTTCATAATGATAAAGGTGGGTAATTTAGATGGGATCTAGGAGTATTCGGTACACACAATAGCATGGTCGGTAGTCTTTTTAAGAAAGCAAAATAGATCTAATTGACTATTATTTTTAGAGGCTACCAAATTGATGGACGGATGTTTCTAATTTTTATAACAATCTTGAGGAATTTATTTTTTCCTAGTTTACTAAGAGCATCTCCAAAAAGGGACTTGGCATTTGGATTGACATTTGAGTAAAATGCAAAAAAGAGCAAAAACAGCCCTCCAAATGGTTTTTGCAAAACCAAGTTGACATTTTGACAAAGTTGGCATTTGAGGGAGGAGAATTGGCAAAAATGCCAAGCCATCCACAACTTGGCAAAAGGAAAATCTCGCATGCTATTGGAGGGCCGAGCGAGCGAGGAGGAGGTCGCGGGAATTTTTTCGGCTGACGGGTCCACTTTCCCAAATGCCAAGTTTCATTTGCCAAATCCCTTGAGTACACCTATTTTTTAGACTTCGCATTTCTATTTGGGACTTTGCAAATAACCACAAATGCCAACTCCAAATGCCAAGTCCCTTGAGATGCTCTAAGAAACGTGGAGATCTTAGTGGCGGTCTCCAATTAGTAAAGCAATAAGACAAGATCGTGACTGATACCCCGTATTAGGCAGACCACTATTGAACCAGTCTCTTATTATATTGCCTTTTTCTTCCATGTGTACGCGATGACCAATTTATCAGTTATTAGTGATTTATTGATGACATAACTGAGCTGCTACGTATGCAGCTAGCACAAATCTAGTTAGATGATCGCTTATTATATATTGTACTATATAGATATTGTTTCAAAAACAAAAGGGGAACAATGATGTCAGCAAATTTTGTACATACGTGTTCTAGTTTATTTGTACATACTAGTTGTTAGCGTGTCAAGCTAGCTTTTCCAGTGTGGCTGAATAAAAGGAGTCATAGAACTAGAAATTTGCCGCGGCTGTTAGACAGCACACAAGTCAAGTGTTTCCACTGTGTTCTTGCGTGTTCTCTGGTGATCATTGCTGGTGAACTCTGACATACTACTATAACAGTTTATATGTTGTGTTTTATGGACCGAGAGAAACCTCGACTAAAATTAATTGGCATCAAATAATTCAATGCAGGATATTTATGCGTATAACGTCCAGCACGCAGTAGACCGAATAATTCCTTACTTGGAGGGCACTGCACACAAAGCCATCTACTTTGACGGATGGCACGGACTGGGTGCCTCTGCAGTGCTGAGAGCAATAGCAGAGAGGCCTCCAGCATCTCTGACCAAGAAATTTGACAAGATTATCCACATTGACTGCTCAAGATGGAAGAGCCGAAGAGCACTCCAGAGGGCAATTGTAGATGAACTTAAGCTCCCTCAACATGTAGTGGCTCATTTTGACAGGCAAGATGAGGAGGATGATTTCAGCGGGTAGAGCAAGCCTCCAGAGCAGATACGAGACATCACAAGAGAGATCAATCAAACCCTGAGGACCCTTAGTTATATGGTGATTTTTCACAATGGAAGTGACAACATGGTTGACATGGCAGATTGCGGCATTTATCATTTTGAGTGTCCAGTGTTATGGACATTTAGTGGAAGGTTTCGTCTCAACAGAGAAATTCAGAAAAAGGTGGACAGTTCACATCTTTTTATTGATGCTTCTGATTCTTATTCTTACATATCTTCCAACCAATTTCATAAATTAATAGATGAAGAGGCTAGAGAAATCACTTTGTACGCACATAAGCATGGCCTTGACATCTCCCCTCAGATTACTAGAGATTGCTGCATGTACCTCTTGTCATTGAATTCCCGTGGTGGCAATCTCATGGATTACAGCTGGGCAACCCATGCTTCCAACTACTGGGTTTGTGATGGGATTATTGGAGGAGACCAGGACAGCCAAGCAGCTTGGGATGTTGCACGTGCTCTGCATCAGGAGACATGGCTAGAGGACTACTCATTCAATAGAATGCCTGTGTTTGGTGATCGACTTCAAACATGGCTAGAGGACTACTCATTCAATAGGCGTTGGATATTTTTGGACACCAGCTCTGATATGGAAATAAAGGCACACCCAGAGACCACGTCCCTTTTCCTAGCACCCCAAAGACAATCTAGTCAACCATTGGCATCATTGCCTAATGATATGTTCCAACAAGCAGACCAACTCCATGTACTCAAGTTATGTGGCTGCACCTTCAACTTTTCTTCACCTCCATTCCATTGTTGTTACAACTTAAGATTCCTTGGACTTGATAGCTGCATGGATCAAGAAAATCAGGCAACAGAGGAGAAGAATGGTGCACTGGCGATGGAAATTTTTCGGAGGCTATGGGTACTAGATGTGTGCCAAACAGATTGGGAATTGGCTTTTCGTGAAGAAATACAACAACATGTGGATACAAATATAAGAGAGATTCATATAAGAAAGGGAAGGATTTGGCGTAGCAGCCTTGCATGGAGACAATTGCATAGCCTTCAGAAGATTCGAGTAACTGAGCCTACCAGTTCATGGCATACCAGTAAAAAGGATGAATTCACAGATATGATAAAGTTGGAGCTCCTTCAACTCTCGGGAAACAATGCTATACAGGTTTTGCCAAGTTTGTGTGGGGCAACAAGATTGAAGACTCTGGTCCTAGATGGTTGTGTTGGGTTGGAGCATGTTGGCCCTGAAGGAATACCCCCATCACTAGAGTCATTCAGTTTAGATGGCGGAGCAGGGAAGGATGGCAATAATCCAGCTAAAATTTCACGAATCACTTTGATGGATTGTGCAAAACTGGTGGATTTCACACTGATTGGGTCCCCGCCAAATCTTGAGGAGTTGGACCTCTCACGCACAACAGTGAAAACTGTAAACCTAAAAATGGTGATCCAAGTGGAAAAACTTCAACGAATCTTCCGATGGGATGTCAGCAACTACGTGCTATTGTTTGGCCAGAAAATGGGATGGAACAACTAAGGTTTCTGCACATTGACACTCGACAAGGGATAACTTCACCCCATTCTATTGTTTGGCAAGAGAAAGAAGGGTATTGCCATGCACATGTTTCCATCACGGACATCAGGTTCCTTCAGTCATTGGTGGTAACAGGCCATGAAGAGTTTTGGGGCACTACCGGATATAAATTGAATCTACACTTGTCTTGTACTATCAAGGATGATGGAAAAAACTACAACAGTGATAAGGTGGGCCGCCGTTCTTATAGCACTGAGATAGCTGGGTCCCAGTCTGTAGTACACAAGTCATTAATATCCAACACATGCAGCATCTACAATGATGTCAGCATAGAACAGATAGTTATAACTGAAGATGATGATAGCGGTGCACTGCAGTTTGAGCCACAGGACCTTCATGTTACGATGGGTCAGGAAATGATCGACATAAATGTGGCTAACTCACAAGGAATCAGGGCTTTATACTTTATTATGAACAGGGTCCAGTCACTGCACCTGTATGACAACTGCAACATCTCTTCTGTTATCCCTGAGCACATCACATCGACAAGAGAGGGGGAAATTTACTACAGTGCTCTAAAGTGGTGCTATGTGGAGAAATGCCCCAAACTTGACACGGTCTTCCATACTAACTATGATGATGGCTCTTCCTTCTGGTTTGATGAACTGGAGACCTTCTGGGCAGCTGATCTCTTGATGGCCCGTTCTATCTGGAGCAGAGGAAGGGCATTGTCGTTGGATTTATGGGACCAGAACTCATTTGCAAAACTACATGCTATACATCTGTATCGCTGCACCAGGCTCAAATTTGTTCTCCCCTTGTCATGGAACAATACCTTGTCCAGCCTAGAGACCCTCCACATAGTCTGCTGCGGTGACCTCAGGCATGTCTTCCCTGTGGAGGCAGGCTTTCTCAATAATATAGCTTCTAACCATCCAAATGGCATGCTGAAGTTCCCAAGGCTCAAGTACTTGTACCTGCATCAGCTCTCCAGTCTGCGACAGATATGCGAAGCCAAAATGTTTGCTCCTAAGCTCAAGACTGTACGTATAAGAGGCTGCTGGGGTCTGAAGCGCCTCCCGGCTGTTGATCGAGATGAACTCCCTGCCATCACTACAGGAATCTGGTGTTCGCCGACCCAGGGTTTGCCGACAGCCAGGATCCGGGCCGTCGGCGAACGGCTGTTTGCCGATACCGAAGACGACCCAGCTGTCGGCAAACTCAGCTCGCCGACAGCCCTGTGACCGACGGGCCGTCGGCGAACACAAAGCTGTCGGCGAAGATAGTTTTTCCCGACGCCCAGGCAGTGTCGGCAAACCAAGGCTGTCGGCGAAGCCCCGGCTCGACAAAACGGCGTCGTCGCCCGTTTGCTTCGCCGACAAACCACGCCGTTAGGGCTGTTGGCAAAAGTTCGGGGTTTGCCGACACGCCTTGTCTCGCTGTTGGCAAAGTCCAGGGTTTGCCGACAGCCACTGTAGGCTGTCGGCAAACTATGCTCTTTGCCGACAGCAACTCTATGCTGTCGGCAAACATATTTTTTTTTTTGAATTTTGACTTCAAAATTTTTTTGTTGCCTAGATACATTGTTTACAATCACATGTTTGAATTTGGGCCTTTTTGGAAACATTTAGCTATATTTCGTTAATTTTTTCCTTCACTTGATTTTTTCCGCATTTTCAAATTTGAGCTGCGGTACATGAAATAACGAAACTTTGGCCTTGAAATATGATATTCATGGTGGGGAGTGTGTTTTAAGGTCGTGTACCAACGCTCACCCAAAAGTTTCAAGTCCTTGTCCACGTAACACGACCATCCAGGAGTGGTAAATGTGTTTTTTAATTATAAAAAATCCAAATGAAGTTGAAAAATCACGAAACTTGACGGGGTGTCGTGTTATCGCATGTGAAGGCTATGAAAAAATTTTTAAAAAATTTGGAGCAAGTTGTGGCATCACGTGCTCAAAACCTGACAACTCCACACATCTCACATGTGATCACATGTGGAGTTGTGTGGCTTTTGAGCATGTGACATCGCAACTTGCTCCAAATTTTTCAAATTTTTTTCATAGCCTCCACATGCGATAACACGACACCCCGTCAAGTTTCGTGATTTTTCAACTTCGTTTGGATTTTATATAATTAAAAAACACTTTTACCAATCCCGGATGGTCGTGTTACGTGGACAAGGACTTGAAACTTTTGGGTGAGCTTTGGGACACGGCCTTAAAACACACTCCCCACCATGAATATCATATTTCGAATGGATAAGTTTGATTATTTCATGCACCCGGCTCAAACTTGGATTATGCCGAAAAATTCGGTAAACAAAATAAATTAATGAAATATAGGAAAAATAGTCAAAACTGACCCAAACTTCAATATTAAGTGTATAATAATGTATTTACTCCACAAAAAAAATGGATAAAAAAAACAAAAAAAAGAAACAGTTTGCCGACACCTTGTTTTGTTTTTGTCGGCGAAGGTTGCTTTACCGACGCTTTGCGCGGGGTCATCGGCAAAGTAAATTTACAAAATAAAAAGAAATAACCTTTGCCGACAGCCATTATGGCCCGGGCCGGCAAAGGCGTAACCCTTATGGCCCATTATGGCCCAATAGGCCCAAAGAGCCCACTCCCACTCCCCATCATATATATAACTAAACCCTAACCCCCACCCCCACTCCCTCCCCGCGGCCGCCGGCCCCCTCTCTCCCACTCTCTCCCCGATCCCCGATCCGCCCGCTCCCCGCCGCCGTGGTGGCCATGGCCGTGATCCGCCTCTCGCGCCCCGCCGCCGCCATGCGCCCGCCACCGCCCGGCTCCTCCTCCCTCCGCGGCACCCTCGCGTCATCCTCCCCCTCCCTTTCCCCTCTCCCCCTCTCCGCGGCACCGGAAGCCACCGGCCGGGCGGGAGGCCGCTCGGCCGGCTCCGACCGAGGATCCGGCCGTGCCATGGCGGGATCCGCCGCCCCGCCCGTTCCTTGTGCTTTGGTGGTTCGCGCCGGGCCGGCGGCGACCACTGAGGCGGGCCCTAGGGTTCGTGGCGGCGGCGGCCTCGCGTCATCCTCCCCTCCCTTTCCCTCTCCCCCTCTCCGCGGCACCGGAAGCCACCGGCCGGCGGGAGGCCGCCCGGCCCGGCTCCGACCGGATCCGGCCGCGCCATGGCGGGGATCCGCCGCCCCCGCCGGTCCTTGCGCTTTGGTGGTTCCGCCGGGTGGCGGCGACCACGGGCGGGGCCCTAGGGTTCGTGGCGGCGGCGGCCTCGCGTCATCCTCCCCTCCCTTTCCCCTCTCCCCCTCTCCGCGGCACCGGAAGCCACCGCCGGGGGAGGCCGCTCCGGCCCCCGGCTCCGACCGGATCCGGCCGCGCCATGGCGGGATCCGCCGCCCCCGCCCGGTCCTTGCGCTTTGGTGGTTCGCGCCGGGCCGGCGCGGCGACCACCGGGCGAGGGCCCTAGGGTTCGTGGCGGCGGCACATACGCCCGGGTGGCGGCGGCGCGACTCCCGGCGTGGAGCCGCCGCGCCTGCGGGCCGTGCACCACTCCGAGCGGCGACGCCGACGGGAGCGGTGGCCCGTCATCCCGGTGGGTACCCCCGTCGGAGAACCCTAGCTCCGCCGCAAGCTCCGCCCTCCTCTTCCTCGTCGCCGCCGCGTGGACCATCTCCTCCACGCCGGAGACCCCTAGCTTGGACAATACCCTACGCAGGTTTTGCCCGCCCCGTTCTTATCTGTCTATGATGCTTGCCCAGTCATTTCGATGATGCAATGCAATGCTGATGCGATTAAGATGAATTTTGGATGTTTTTTGCTGCCTATGATGCGATATATATGATCTGAGCATATATGCCACTGCCTATGCTGGTGATTGAACCAGTTCACATAGAACTATGTATAGTTGAAGGATGTTTCTCCATAGGTATGTACATATTAAGTGATCAAGTTCCCGTGTACTGGCAGGAACATGAACTTTTGTATAGTCTTGGTAATTCCTAGGGTCCATGAGGAACTTGTCTTGTTGCACTATTTGACTGTAATTATATTCCTTTTAACTCCCTAAATAGGTTAGTTATGTAGTCAAATGATCTTTCATCGGAGGTTTATGTACACAACTATTATGTACACAACTGTTATGTAGTTCACATAATTACCAGTGCCTGTACTCTGATGGAGTGTTTAGGGCAGTTAGGATTGATAATGAAATGCACTAGCACTTGTAACGGCACATCCGCTATTACGTGAGTTGTTATGAGATCTGTTTTTGACTAGATATGTACTGCCATGCATGAGATTAATATTTGTTATGCTTTGGAATTTCACGTATATCTGTTACTATAACAGATATACTCGTGCATTTTCGGGAGCCCTAAATCTAACAGTATGCAGTAGTTAATCGAAGAATTGAGCTTGATCTTAACTTCTAGATCAGTTACTTAACTGAACCTGTCGATTATGCTGTCTCTACTTTGTTCAGGCATGACCTATCAACTACCTCTGAACTAGTCATTTTAAACTGAACCTGTTATGCTAGTTCTTCTATTGTCTTACTGTCTACTACTTTGTTATTACTACTACTACTACCTATTAAACTGAACCTAAACATGTCATTTTGAATTCTACTCTCTTCTACGATCTTACTGTCTACCCTCTTGAATTCTACTACTACTTTGTTACTACTACCTCTGAATTTTGAGGCATGTGTGTACTGTCTATGCTGTCCACTTAACTGAATTTGTGATGACATTATGAATTGAGGCTCTACTTCTCTACCATTGTATACTATCCTACTACTCTTTTACACTATTGTCCTACTGTCCTACTCTTTGTGATGACATTTGAGAAGATTTGAACTGAGAAGAACCTTACTCTCTATACTACTTCTCTACTTCTAAGCTAAGGCAGTGGCATATATGCAGTGATGGAACCCTACTTTTAAGTTGAGGCAGCGGCGATGATGATCAAATTGCCCCCTACTTTTATGCTACTAGGCTAGGATGGCTTGTATAAGCAACCAGTTTAGTAGCGACATGATGACAATGGGGCAAATCTGAGCCAAGTTTTCACACCTTTCAACTTTTGTATTCTTCTGCACTCTGTGTTTCTCATCTTATTATATAGTCGTCAACTATTGTACTGAAATAGCTGAGCTTTGTAGATTTGAATACAATGAGCTTTGCAAATGTCCTACTGTCCTTACAGCTAACTGAATATGTTACTACTGAACATTTTTTCAGTGGTGTTGTGAGGCATTTTGAGCAACTGACCTACTGTCATGGCTGTTTATTTTTCAGTGGTGGTGTGGGAAAACATCTAATGAATGTTTATTTTTTTTAACAAAATTAATTTCTTTGCCGACAGCCTTCTGGTCATGGCTGTCGGCAAACTCGCCTCTTTGCCGACAGCCACCTGGAACTGGCTGTCGGCAAACCGGCCTCTTTGCCGACAGCCTTGTGGTCATGGCTGTCGGCAAACTGCCGACTTTGCCGACAGTCGTGGCTGTCGGCGAACCGAACGGCAGCCGGCTTGACGGCGCTGTTCCTTCGCCGACAGACCACGTGGCTGTCGGCGAAAGGACGCCGACTGAGCCCGTATTCCTGTCGGCAAAGTCGGGTTTGCCGACAGGATTTTTGCCGACAGGGGTTTGCCGACAGGAATAGGGAAATCCTGTCGGCAAACTGTTCGCCGACTGTAAAATGGGCTTCGCCGACAGCTTTCAGCTGTCGGCAAACCCGCGAATTCCTGTAGTGCATCGTGGACTGCGAGAAAGACTGGTGGAACAACCTGGAGTGGGATGGGCTGCATGTCGGCCATCACCCCTCCCTCTTCAAGTCAAGCTGTCGGCAAACCCGCGAATTCCTGTAGTGCATCGTGGACTGCGAGAAAGACTGGTGGAACAACCTGGAGTGGGATGGGCTGCATGTCGGCCATCACCCTCCCTCTTCAAGTCATGCCACTCGAGGTACTACAAGAAGCAAATGCTAAGGAGCACAGTGCTCCGGTGAGCAGCTGCGGCCTCAGGTGCTTGCTGGTGCTACTGGGTTGTATTGTCCAGGTATGTACACAGGAACAACATGCTCTCCCTACTTATTTGTAATTTTATCC
The DNA here is from genome assembly GCA_018135685.1 of Themeda triandra. Lineage (NCBI taxonomy): Eukaryota > Viridiplantae > Streptophyta > Magnoliopsida > Poales > Poaceae > Themeda > Themeda triandra. The sequence continues at coordinate 254,576 of JAENPR010000892.1, read as the reverse complement.
CTCTAAATTCGTTTCATGCGTGTTTTGTCTCATCTGTTGTATATATCATCAACTATATAGATTAATCGAGGGATATAGGAGACGATACAAGCTGGCTGCTACCATTGCTGCTGATGTGGTCCAAAAGTTTGCTGGCCAAGTCTTCGGTTCGGTGTGTTTTCTAAATATAAACAACAATAAGTTGGTGTGTCTGGTGCTACTACATCTTACTAAATTCAATCGATGTGCTTGATGTTTGATTCGTGTGTATATATATCTCTCTCGAGAGAGAGATACGTATCACCTGTTTGCTCTTGTCTGTGTGTGTGCTTCAAATAAGAGGGCCTCATGGGGCGGCTCTGTTTTTTTATGTGTGTACCAGTCCCCTAGAACTCCATGGTGTTACTTGTGTATTCCCAAGAATAATATTGTGGACAAAATTTGTGATGATCAATGAACCTGGCTTGTTACATTTTTTTTTTTCAAGAGCGTAAATTTAAGACAAAATTTGTGCACATTCTACTTGTGAACGATGTATTCGGCATCATCTGCATTGGCATACATTTTTGTACATAGGCTCTGCTGATTTGCACCAATTGAATCTGGAAGGAAGATGTCCATTTTGTTTACATCAGTACATGGTGCCGAACAAACCTGTCCTGCGCACATACCTATAATGAATATATTTGTGATCCCAATTACGACGAGCAAACCACCAAAGGCATCCAATCTAAACTTTACTGTACCATTTTACAAATTTCCATCATTAAGTTTTTTTCAATCTAAATAAAATTGCAGGCTAACCTCGATGAAAATGAGATACTTTAAATTGAGCAAGAGCCATGCAAATAAAGAGCAAGGAGTTACACTTACTACAAGGAATGGTGCTTTACATGACGATCACTTTCGTCAGACAAATCGAAAATACGTCACGAGTAACTTGCCGTGACGATCGAAAAATACGTCATGTATCTCACGTCATACATTTGCTGGACCAACTAGAGCCGTCACCGATTGCTATTTCATTTCGTCATGGAATACATGATCAGCAACAATAGCCAAAGCCTATAGTGATGAACTTAAACGTCATGGAGTTGTTCCACATCATTGTTTGCCATGTCACTTGGTGATGACGTGGCAGCTGCCTTGCCATGTGCCAGCCCATTCTATGCCACCATTCTAGAGGAGGCCCATTAGTTCTTCACCCACTAATTAAGCCCATATTTTTTGTAGTTTTTTTCTTTCTAATTAGGCCCATACTACCGGGCTAGACCATGTGTAACAAAGAATTGGCCCATTATTCAAATTTAAATTTTTGGTAAAAAAATTCAAATTCAAATTTAAAATTTTACCAATAATATTCAAATTCAAAATTAAATCAAAACCACATCCAAATCGTCACAGGTGGTCACTGATCATCACAAATAATCACTGAACAGAACAAATTCTTTGAAATATAGATGGCATATATATATATATATATATAATATAGATATATAGGTGTCGAGATCACTTAACGTCACAAATACATTAAATTTCATCACAGATCACCATTAAAGGTCACAGATCAGTTACATTTGAGGATCACCACACCAAATTACATAAGTTCAAATAAAATCATTGAAAGTCAAGTAGCTGCAGAACTACTTGCCAAAGGTCATCGGCCTGACATTACATAAGTTCACAAACCAATACACAAAAGTTGAGACACCACAGGCCGACATTGCATAAATTCAAACATTCCCAGAAACATTCAAGGTCTAAGTAACCCAAAAGCACCACTTGCCAAAATGCATCGACCCTCAAACAACAACCCACTAGCCTGGGTGCTGCAGCTAGGAAGCCAAGCACAACTTTACTTTGGAATTGCTGGAATCATGGACATCAGACCCCTAATCAGTGCATCTGTCTCAGCTTGCTTTTTCTTATACTCCTCATCCTGCCTAGCCCTTGCTATTTCACCTTCCTGGAACTTCTTCATCATGTCTTCCATCTGCAGCTGCTGGGCCTTCAGAAGCTCCCTAAGTTCACTTGATGTCTCCTTCTCCGCCTCCAGTTCAGCTTCTAATTCACGCTGACTTTCAGCATTCTCCTCACCAGCAGATGAGCTTTTTATCCCCATATTTACCAGAAAGCTATTCTTCTTAGTCTTCTGAAGAAGAACCTCAGAGACAACATCAGCCACATCCTTTGGTTCCTCACCATCACCTACAGGAGCATTTATCTTTATTCTGTCGCTTCAGCCCAAGCAAAAGAGCAAACATAGTGCTGTGCCTGTATTCTTTTATCAAAGCTAAAGCAATGCATGTATCCTGAACGTGTGTTGTTTTTTGCAAGAATAAAAATGGAGTTCGAATGTTCGATATACTACTTGTATCATATACCAAGGTGCATTGTTCACGAGAACGGCACGCGTGCTTTCAGAACTTGTGGCATGAATTAATTATTTTCTTCGTTGGAAACTTTGGGCCTGTCAAACTTTGCATGACTATACAAGCCATAATGTTAACGATTAGTTTACATGAAATTTTCTAATGGTTGGAGAAATATAGAAGATACATAAGAAGAAATTGAATTGCACAAAAATAAGAGGTATGGCTATCCCCCCCCCCCCCCCCCACCCAAAAAAAAAGAATAAATAAAAAATAACTGATGTTCTTTGATTCCAAAAAAATTCCCAAAAAGCTAATGTTCTGGGTACTGGGCTACTTTATGTGCATGCCTCCATTCAACACACTTCAATATAAAATATAGAGGTACTAGAGTCATTTCTCTCCACCTCTAATTTGTCTGAGAAATCCTAGAAGATCAAGTTTCTTTGGGACAGAGGTAAGTACCAATAGAAAAGTATTCCCTCCGTTCCACAAATAAAAAAACGTTTTGACTTCAACACTTCTTGTTTGACCATTCGTCTTATTTATATTTTTTATGCAAGTAACAAAATAGACAAATCATTATGAAAATATCTCTAATGGTAAAGTAAGTCATAACAAAATAAATATTATTTCTTAAATTTGTTTTGAATAAGATAAAGTCAAACAAGAAATGTCAACGTAAAAAACGTTCAGTTATTTATGAAATGGAGGGAGTACTCAAATGGGTTAAAAGATATGGACCATAACAAAATTGGTAGGAATAGTACGAAATAGATAAGACTAGATCTTGATTTTTACTGCAATTATAATTATATTTCTTAAGGCTAAAATAACCATCTCATTATCTTCCTAAAATTGGATTTTTGCATCCGGGTTGTTGCCGGACACCCTGACCTACATTCCCCATGGGCCACGTGGGTGCCACACTGCTGCTACATGCGCTTGACGTGTCAGAGAACAATGGATGGGCCTCCGGTCTGGATCAACGCAAGCAACAAAAGCTTTGAGGATGTCATCCTATCATCCTGTGCAGACAGCTAGGCCTTCAATTTTCTACCTCTGGCCCTTCACAGCCAAGCCTTTAATTTTGGATAGGTTAATCAGTTAGGTGTTTGGTTGGGTCTATTTCTCTACAACTACAAATGACATGGGCTAAGCATGTGTGCGCGCGGCGTCTATCACTAGTGACAGGCATATTACTCTACAAATTGATACATCTAGACCAAAGAGCATATTTGTCATAGGCATACTGATACTATTTAGATTTTTTTTGGTCGTGCATATCTTTTTACTACCCAACAATTAAAAATGTCCATGTCATGGGTTATTTTATCATTGATGAAACAATGATCAATAAATCTGTCGATCAAGGAAAAATGATGATAAATTATTCAACTAATAATAAAAATTTAAATACATTCATAGACACTAGCATGCCCAAAGCAACACACACAACTCTAGAGACTTAACTACAATCTTAATTTTCCTGTAAAAAAACTAGAATCTTAATTTTTTAGGCAAGACCAAGAAAGACATGGTGAACAATTAAACTGATTCTTCTCCTTGGGTGGGGGCTTTGCAAAATTAAAAACAAAAGCGGCAGTAACAAAAGCCCTTGATCCCGCCTTTCATACACTTTTGTGCTGCGACTTTGGCTCCGATTACGTTTGCCTCTATCCAGCACTCGCTTTTGCACATCCATGCTTTACAAAATGGCATTATAGGATATCTATAAGTACAATCTGCAAAAAAATGAACACATGTTTGTATGTCAATATGTGGTCAGCTAGCATATCTTGGTGTGTGATACTTGATAACGTGGAAATGAAAAAAAGACATATCCAGAGAAAGTGATTATATCTTAAATAAAAAGTCTGAACATTGAACACAAATGAAGATAAAAAGATAATAAAGAAACAAAAAAGTTGCAAATTTATATTTCTTAGATTACAACTGAACTAAAAAAATTGAACATAAAAGAAAAGATAGAAGCAAAAAAACACGAACCAGCTAGTGCATGTTCTGTATGCAGAACGAACACGAATAGAAGACAACAAAGAATAGCATTATTAGTATTCATTGTCTATGATATATGAAAACTGATCACACAAAGGAGGTAGAAATGAGAGCATATATTTATAGCTGTCCATTATCTGTTGAGTGAGAGAAAATGGGATGAGTGATGACCATTTCCTTTTCTTCCGTAGATGCGTGGTTAGTTATGGCCGTTTGTTATCCCAACACATGACCATGAAATCCACTTACTAGCTACTCTACATGCACATGGTTTTGACCCAAACACAGGACCATGAGATCCACTTGCTAGCTGCATGCACATGGTTTTGATCAGATGCATGCAAGCAGTCAAACTAAGGGCCTCCTTTTCCTCGACTGAGCACCTCAAATTTAGTCTCTTCTACTTCTAGCAACTACTATTTGTTTCAGTAGTATAATATAATGAACTATTTTGCACAAACATCAACGGGACATGGAACTGCTTCAGTGTTGTTCGGTTGTCTTAAACTTTTGACAAAACTGCATTGCCCGTTATTAATATAACATTCACCTTCCTCTCGTGGAGTGACATGGGACTTTTGGACCATCCTTTCAGTAGTTCTTCTCATTTTATTTTTAGTAAGACTAGATGGATTCCCCGCGTGTTGCCACGGGATTTAGAGGTGCACATGCTTACTATAGCTTGCATAATTCAAAATACACTGACAGGCAGATTTATCTTGCTTAGTTCTTGGGAATTGGCCAATTTGACTTTTAGTATAGCATATCAACAAACAAATCAAGTATATTCTTTTATGTATGCATGCATTTAAGATAACACATACGTGTAATGTTGAGTGGATGCCGAATGAAAAAGATTAGTGGTCATATGTGGCCTTTGGTTCCTCCAATGGTTTTGCTGGAATTATTTGGATATCTCTTCATTCCTTGATGATATTTAGCGGGAGTGCAATTTATAACCAAGCTTATAGTGGCGGATGACGTGGCACAAGGATATGCTAGAGAAATATGTTAGTGGGCATTATGTTTATAAGAGTTTAAGATTTAAGATAAGAGAAACACGTTTGCCTATTGCTTTTCTTATATTAAAGTATGTTTTTCCCTAGTGTATTTCTCCTCAAGAAAAAAACTTGCCTAAACATATAGTGACATGAGCAATATCCAGGATGGTTACTCGGTTACATTATTCTGCGAATGTGATCCGTGTTCTTCAATATGCCTACACAACCACAATCTGCACCTTAAGTTGAACGTGCTACACTTGAGAACTTACATCTAAGTTTTGGTAAGGAGAATGAGGTTAATATAGTTTTGGAAAAGAACTGAAACAGAGCAAATTTCACTCAAAACTGGATAATCTTGAAGCTGCTCTTTATATGGTACACAAATGAATCTCCAAGTTCCTATGTTTAGTTTTTTACCCATGGGTTAATGGGTATAGGACTATAGGGAACGTTTCAATACCAAATATTTATTAGCCGATGTTTCTTCCCAAAATAGGATCTATGAGTGATGCATTTAAGGCCCTGTTTTGGATTTTTATCAATAATAGTTATTTGCTAATAATTATCTTTTTTTATCCCCCAAACATTTATAGATAATAAACTAGTTAATTGTTAGTTAGACTTTAGATAACAACTATTCAACTAGCTAGACCAAGTCACATAATAATTTATTAGCCAACTAATTATTAATATAGACGATGAATCCAAACAAGGCCTAAATCCAAAATGGACCTCGAATGAAATAAATGCCCATTCGGTCTTAACCGGTCTCATGTCGTGAGTCCTCATTGCCATTTTTTAACACAAGCTTTCCAAAATCAAAATAGAAACGTAAAACATGACCCCTTGGTGGGCCCTAACAAAAGTGACAAGTCGGAAGGAAAACCCATAATAACCAAAATAAAGGCGCAGCTGAGACGACGACACATTTCACCCAGATCCGACTTCGGTTCCGTAGGCGGTTGCCGTTGGTATCCCGTGGCCGTGGGTCCTTTTAGTTTTGTTCGTCGTCACCACTTCCTGCTCACGACCAAACATCTCAGAGCATCTCTCTAACAGTTTGACATTTTGGGTTTACATTCTTATAATTTGCAAAAAATCACGAAATTAGGTATCTAACAATTTTGTATTTGGGTTTTGTAAATTGGACAACCTGGCAATTGACGGAGTAAATTTGGCATATTTGCAAAGCCGCGGACCGCTTGGCAAACGCGATCGGGCGCTCCTCCCGCACTACTCCCGTGCATATTCTTCGCGCCATATATAGGTTGGGTCTACAATTTCTAAATATCAAGTCAATTTTGTAAAACTGTTGGAGATGGCTTGTTTTTCTCCTTCCCTTGGGGTTGGCAAACTACAACAAATGGCAAATAAAAAATGCCATCTAATTTGTTTTCCAAAGCTAAATATAGCTATTATTCAACGAAAACGTCTCTAACAGATTAGCGAACATGCTCTCTAAATTTAGCCGCTAGCCATGTGGTAATTTTCGCTAGCTATATTTGAATTGCCAGGATCGCTCGCTATTGGAGTTTCTTCACACGCTCGTGGCCTCCTTCCCACACGTGGCGTCCTCTTTCCACACGAATGTTCCTTTGTTGGGCTCCCTTTGTTGCGCCTTCTTCCCACACGTGGCGTTCTCTTTCCACATGAAGGTTCCTTTGTTGCGGCTCCTTCACGAAAAATGTATATATTTTAGTTAAGCAACAAATAGTGTAGCATTGTTGGCGGTTCTTAACTCGATTCTAACCCTATCAACATTAGTATATAAATCACCAAAAACAACAGTAGATAGGGATTTTAAACTAACCATTTCCATAGTTTTGGTGAACTACATGTTTTGCAGGGCATATATGAAAATACACTAAAAACATGACTCAGCCCAAGCAAAACAAAGGGATCTGGAGAGAGGGGCCCAGCTGCCAGACAAACCAGAGCCCAGGCGCAAGGAGAACTAAGTTAAACTACATCAAAATGAGCCCAACTCACCAAAGCCCCATCATGGTTGTTGGTATTTGTTAAGTGCAATTAAAATAAGAAGGATTCCGCAAGCGCACAGAACATACCATTGTAGCATTTTACCGGGAGTATCCAGGTATCGTTATTTATATTTTACCACGGGAAGCAAGGGTTAAAGAATCTAATAAATCACCATCATGTATCTACTAACTTAGTAAACCAACTAGACTAAAGCGGGGGTAAAATATATATGATAGGATATATGTATAAGCACAAGTATGAGAATTAACGATAAATGAGTAGCTAGATATAGTGGGAGGACAACGGGAGAGATCTAGGTTCCTATGTTCTTCTCTACTACTTTGGTTCTATAATAACGGGGATGGATAAGTATAACGATCACACAATAGCACTTTGGAGCAACAGTACCTTTCCGACTCTCGAAGAAGACTGGGTAAAGAGTAGTCGGGGAAGGCTGCCAAAAAGCTCTACGAAACACCAACCCGAACGTGGTGGAATACAAAGGCCTGACAGAGCTGTCACCTCTGGGGCTACCACAACTATCCGTGGGATTGGGCGCAACCTCAGGTAACCTATAGTCTAGACACCATGCCTACACTATCGATTACTACTCTAATCACTATATATAACTAGAGCACTCAATACGAGCAAAGATCCCATGCCAAAGAATAACAACTATACTATCTATCACAAGATGCATAAGAGTACATAGAGAAGATAAAAATATATTAAAGCATAAGTCTTACAAGAATAGATACAAAGACATACCAAATCTCTGAAGACTTCTCGAACCGGAGCGCAGCTCCGCTCTCCCTAACTCTCATCTAGATCTAATCTACTACATTGGAATGTCTAGCTCTAATTCTCTAGAGAAGAGAAGTCATCCATTCAAGGGACGCCTCTACAACTCGATCCCGCCGGAGATAATGAATTAGGGTTTTAGGGATGCCTCCTCCGGGGCCGGGGGCCCTGTTTATATAGCCCCCTAGGATGCACCGCAGCCCTCGGATCAAACCGACCTAAACGGACGATTATTATTCATCCTCAAAGGCGGTGGAACAGGGGATCCGCGAGGCGACGGTTGGCTGAAGTGGCCGGTCGGCCGCCCAAGGTAGGGAGTCGGCCGACTCTCCACCGAGCCCGTTCGGGCTCCCGTTTGGTCCGAGCCTTCTCGAACCTTCCAGATTACAGAATTTTCACCGGTTCCCGATTATCTCTATGTAAACCCGACATGTGGGCCTTCCTTGGGTATTTTCGGTGACACCTGCGAGAAACAGACATTCACCAAAACTCGTGGAATTCTGTCGGATAACCCCTATATCTAGTTGGTGAACATATTTTAGTCCTTTCTCATGTTTAGTTGACGGTAAAAATTGACACTTAACGACCGTCAACAACTCTCCCAAGCTTACCTTTTGCTCGTCCCTGAGCAAAGATAAACTCAGTATGGATCAGGAGCTGCTACTATGCTTTCACGCCTCAAAAGCACACATGCGTTCAAACAAGAACTCTCATCTGAATTAGAGTGAACTATTCTGACTCAAAACTTACTCATATTACCTTTCACCATGGGGCTTGTAACCGTCACTTGGGTCTTGAGCAGTTGAAAGACAGAACGGTTAAGTCAAGCGCTATGTTTCTCGCTCTTTGATCAACTATTATTCCAGAGTTTTTGCAAGATTTTCAAATAAAACTCAGAGTTCCTTATATGAACCCTTCAGGTCTCTCATTTGTGGTATTTTTGGATCCTCTCCAAGGCATGAGTAGTGTATGCCTTCTCTCTTCTCTCAGAATATGTGGTATTTGTGGAACTAAGGCATAGTGAAAAGAGCCTTCTCTCTCTCACCCTACTTTCTAATAGGCTTATGTGGAGCTCATAGGTGGGGAGACACTCAAACTCACTTGCATATATTGCACAGTTAAGACATGGATCCAATAGAAACTAAAATAATAATAAAGTCATATGTGCATGGGAATGAGGAAATGGGATGGATGATAAGATGATGATGATAAGGAAATGATTATGAGGGGTGATCACTTGGTGAACATCTACTTCTACACTTGCTCCTTTGGGGATAACATGACTCCCTTTATTCGGAAACTTTGAAACTTCTTGGAAGGAAGGACTTGGCTGCTCTCTCTTTTCTCTCTTTTTTTTCTCTTTTTTTTCTTTTTTTTCTTCTTTTTTTTTACATAGCATCCAATCCTCTGAAAACAAAACTTTAGCAACGGGGAGTGTATAACTTGAAATGATAATGACTGGAGCTTTTATGTAGGCAATTGGAACGGCGATGATTATCTCTAGATGTTCACTCCCAGGATAGGATGGCCATGAATATTTTTGAGTGTTCACTCCCAGTGTAGGAGTAGAACATTTTCTGAATGGAACGAAATGAGTGGCATATATATATATGTGGAAGAATGGATGGATGGATGGATGGATGGATGGATGGATGCATACTCCCAGGGTAGGAGCAGCATAAGCGCGTATCTCCAGAGTAGAGACAGCACAATATATGGTGGATATGGATCTATATGTAGGTGGTACCTCTAGGGACAGAAGTAGCATAGAATGAATGTAATATTTATAAAATGGGTGCATGCTTCTGAGGACAGAAGTAGCATAGATCAATGGATGGAGAGCACATAGTATTGACTTTAACTACATGACTGATTCCTTATGGGTCCACAGCATAACCACACTAAATGCCTAAAAATACTACACTCAAGCCTACAATATGGTCTATATAAACAGATGGGTCTTTCCTAATCTAGTAAGCATGAATATATGGCTGTGGTAGGAATTTGAACTCTCATCATAAAGGAACTCATCATGCAGGAATTTAATATTTTCGTAAATAAATTCTCCAGAACTCTAGCATCTCTAGGAACAAGATGGACAGCAGCTCAAACCGTCCCATATCATACCCGTCAACCACCTAGACTTAGATCAAGTGTTTGCTACCCACAAGTTTCAGGTTCAGAGCAAATCTCAAATCTAAACAGTTGTGTCCAAAACTCGGGAGAGTGCAAGGTTGAAAACTAGGTACTTGAAAGGAATTACGGCAGAGCAACTATTCATCATCTCCATGTAGAGTTTATTCTAGGGGTCACTTTTAAGACAGACTTCAAGAACTCTCCAAAAGTAGAAAAGAAATCTTTCTGGGTTTCTATAGTTATGCATCTTTTTTAGTTGTTTTAACAAAGCAAACTCTAACAAAGCATAGATAGGTAAGTTGGAAACACTTAGCTTGGTACACGGGGGATGCCCTCCCCCAAGCTGGATGTTGACATAGTCTGCTGTTGTTGCTGACAGGCGATGAAGACGTTCTAGTCCTCCAGGAGTGTCATAGATAGTTGCTGTTGGAGACAGCATTTGAATGTTGCGGACAGCACTCCGATAGGAGACTAGACATCCTTCTGTCTGTTAGCTCTTCTCAATCCTTTATGTTCTCCTTGGCGAGGGTTCAGTGATTTAAGTCCTCCGAACAGGACTTCTTGTCATGTTCACTCCTTCAGTGCATCATTTGATCCCAAAGGTAGAGACCTTGAGAACTGCACCTCTTGAGATGGTAACTCTAGGAAAGGAGTCACCCATGTTCTTTCTTGTCTAGCAGTCTTTATCACTGGAGTACCTTGTGATGAAGAGTAGATGCTTCTAGTGGTCCTTTACTTCTTCTTGGAGTTTGCCTTGCTTGATTGACCTCTCTCCTTGAGCATCTTGTCTTCTAAAATTGCACTCCTTCATTTAGCTTCCTCTCTTCTCTTTTTTTTTTATGCCTAGACCTTGTGCTCCACTCATTGTTTCTTCTCAACGTGCCAGAGTGATGGCGGCTTGAAAAGAGAAAGAGCATTGCTGGATCATTATTTGAAGAGCCATCGGCCTTCCTCCCCCAAGCTAGACCTTGTTATCACTCGCCACGTGAAACCAAATATGAGTGTTGAGTCATCCCTCAGAGTGTGTTGTACTCCTATGTCCTTAGACACTGCTTGCCCTCTGTTCTTAAGCCTTCATTTGTCTAAGAGGGACTTTTGATTATAGGTCCATTGAGCAAAGATCTTTCTTTTGCATTCTGCTTTTGATTGTACTGTCCAATCCAGGATGAGCGTACAGACAGTTGCATGATCTTTTTTTTCGTCAACCATTCTTGATTTTCATTGAGTCTTGGTTGACGCATTGATGTTCATTGGAGATGTAGACTCGAGTTCTTCCTTGATGGTCTTTGTCTTCTAGCGGCATGGCGTAGAGTTGCAGTTAATGATACGCCATCTTGTCTTGATAATCAAGGAAGGACCTTCTTTAGTATTTGTATGCAGGCTTTATCTCCAATGGCTTAGGGACATCATCTTGCAACCATAGTCATGGCCCTTCAAGGCTTGGTCAGTGGTCAACCCTTGATTGGTGATTGGTTGACACAAGGATGCATGCTTATCATGCCATCCTTGTCCTTGCTGCCAATGTGCAAGATGGTGTCTTCAGGAACAATGAGAGCAGGTCTTTGATTGGCTAAAATGAGATGAGTTGCACCCTGCTCCTCATTGGCATCCTAGCTCGAGTTTTTGGGCTCAATGCTATGATGTCTTCAAGGTTTCTCATAGATTGTCGCCTTGATCCACTTCTTTGAGTGAGTTCAAGATGTTGATCCTTCTTGTGGCACTCTTGTCTTATTCTTTGTTCCATCACTGAAGTGGCAATTTCGCAGGTGATGCCAATCCACGAATAGGCACATCATAAATTCTTTCCTGCAAAATGTTAGTGGACACATACCCGAAGGATTGCAACAATTTCAAACTATGGGCTATTATCCACTATCTATTTTGGAATTTCATCTATGCTAATAAAGAGATGGTTTTCGAGTCGCCTTAGCATAGGATTTATTTATCATGTTTTCTAGCAACCTTTTTTTATGGCACTCTAACATGGTTCAAGGCAAAGGTAACTCGCAACAAAAGACAATGTGAATGATATTTGATACTTACAATTCTTCCTTGGATGATGAATGAGCTGTGTCTTTTTGTGCGAAGTTATTGGAGTTCATCATATGCCTTTCTTCATCTCTGATATGAGATCATCTCTTGACTTACCCAAATTGGATTTGAGAGTTTTCTGCAGGGGTTAGTCCAACAAAATAACCAGTATCTACTAAAGCACAATTTTAGTTCAATAACCAAACTAGACTCCATGTGGAAACTTGGGTTAAGGAAGACAATTTAACCTAAGCACCATGCTTAATTTAAAAAGCCTTTGGAAGTACTCATGTAGTATTTCCAAACCAAAACATACTATAGCAAACAAAGGTAGCATGAAAGTATTATAGAGAGTTACTCAAATAGAGATGACTCAGCATGATCATGGTGAGGATTGTTTTATATAACTATTTAGATGCAAGCGACATGAATGCAAGAAACAAAACATGCAATGGATTGAGCAAATATCAAAGAATAGAGTGGATGCATGAATTCTTAAAAGTAAACATGTAGTGAGATGCAAGAAGTTAAAAAAATAACTACTCATCAATTTTAAAGTCCATGAGCAAGACTGTCTCACCTTTCTTGATCATACTTACCATGACTCACATGATGAAATTTGTGAGTGGTGCAGCATCTATGTTCGTCACTTGTGATGTGATTTGAAATTCTTGTGACGATGACCTTTTCTACATTCTGTGAGGTGGCAGGGTTCCAATGTTGATGAATGTTGAATGTTGGGGGACCCTGGGCTCTTCATTGTCTTGTGGAAACTTGTCGGAAGGTCGAAACGACATCTTTTGTCCTGTCTATTCCACAACTCAACAGAACAAGGGGTAATCCTACTAATGCTAGTGATACACTAAATTAGCAGACATCAAGATCACTATCAAAAACTTAACACCGATTGCTTCCCCGGCAACGGCGCCAAAAATGCTTGTTGGTATTTGTTAAGTGCAATTAAAATAAGAAGGATTCTGCAAGCGCACAGAACATACCATTGTAGCATTTTACCGGGAGTATCCAGGTATCGTTATTTATATTTTACCACAGGGAAGCAAGGGTTAAAGAATCTAATAAATCACCATCATGTATCTACTAACTTAGTAAACCAACTAGACTAAAGCGGGGTAAAATATATATGATAGGATATATGTATAAGCACAAGTATGAGAATTAACTGATAAATGAGTAGCTAGATATAGTGGGAGGACAACGGGAGAGATCTAGGTTCCTATGTTCTTCTCTACTACTTTGGTTCTATAATAACGGGGGATGGATAAGTATAACGATCACACAATAGCACTTTGGAGCAACGGTACCTTTCCGACTCTCGAAGAAGACTGGGTAAAGAGTAGTCGGGGAAGGCTGCCAAAAAGCTCTACGAAACACCAACCCGAACGTGGTGGAATACAAAGGCCCGACAGTAGCTGTCACCTCGGGGCTACCACAACTATCCGTGGGATTGGGCGCAACCTCAGGTAACCTATAGTCTAGACACCATGCCTACACTATCGATTACTACTCTAATCACTATATATAACTAGAGCACTCAATACGAGCAAAGATCCCATGCCAAAGAATAACAACTATACTATCTATCACAAGATGCATAAGAGTACATAGAGAAGATAAAAATATATTAAAGCATAAGTCTTACAAGAATAGATACAAAGACATACCAAATCTCTGAAGACTTCTCCAGAACCGGAGCGCAGCTCCGCTCTCCCTAACTCTCATCTAGATCTAATCTACTACATTGGAATGTCTAGCTCTAATTCTCTAGAGAAGAGAAGTCATCCATTCAAGGGACGCCTCTACAACTCTGATCCCGCTGGGAGATAATGAATTAGGGTTTTAGGGATGCCTCCTCCGGGGCCGGGGGCCCGTTTATATAGCCTCCTAGGATGCACCGCAGCCCTCGGATCAAACCGACCTAAACGGACGATTATTATTCATCCTCAAAGGCGGTGGAACAGGGATCCGCGAGGCTGACGCTGATTGGCTGAAGTGGCCAGTCGGCCGCCCAAGGTAGGGAGTCGGCCGACTCTCCACCGAGCCCGTTCGGGCTCCCGTTTGGTCCCGAGCCTTCTCGAACCTCCCGGATTACGGAATTTTCACCGGTTCCCGATTATCTCTATGTAAACCTGACATGTGGGCCTTCCTTGGGTATTTTCAGCGACACCTGCGAGAAACAGGACATTCACCAAAACTCGTGGAATTCTGTCAGTATAACCCCTATATCTAGTTGGTGAACATATTTTAGTCCTTTCTCATGTTTAGTTGACGGTAAAAATTGACACTTAACGACCGTCAACAATGGTTCAACTCAGGAAGCCAAGGAGAGCACGTGCATCAAATTTGGGCCAGTTTTGGCTCCGGACTAGGTGCGGGCGCGCCTCAGGTGCGCGCGTGCCTGGCTGGGCCCCGCTGTGGCCCAATTTTGTCCTGTAGCTCCATCCTGACAGCCCAAGGCCAATGACGGTGGGGGTTCTGGTATGGAAGGTCTGAAACCGCCTATGGAGGTCAGTTTTGGCCTTTTCATGTGGGGATGGCATATTTCCAAGGAGCCCTCTCTTCTCCACCTATAAAAGGAGGTCATTCCCCCTCCTCTCAAGACACAATTCAGCCAAGGAGCAGCATACACAAGAGAAATAGAGAGGAGAGCAAGCCACATTCCAACTAGCTTCTAGCTAGACTAGTATAGGGAGTGAGTGAGGGAAAGTAGAAGGAATCCCAAAGTGCCGGCTTCCTCTACCTCTTGTACTTGGCTTGCCTTGCCTTGTACATCGGGCGTGGGTGGAGTGCCAGCTTGTCGGCATCCTCCACACTTGTACCTCGACGGACATCTTGCTAATTGGAGTAAGAGTTCGTGTTTACCCTATGGTTCTAAGTTCTTAAGTAAGTTATCTTTGTTCGCTTTATACTTGCGGGTTCGTCGTTCGTCCTTGTGACGGGTACTCTAGTAGAAGGACCCCGGAGACGGGTAAGCCTTGAGCTCACGCTAGAGTAGTAGTTATAGCATAGACGTGGTGTCTAGGCTAGATACTACCTTCGTTTGCCTCGTGCCCCACGGTTGAGGTGGTAGGCGGCAGGTGGTGACAGCCCTGTCCGTCCCTCGTAATCCCCCACGTTCGGGTTCGACGTAGAGCCGTAGGCCGGCAATGCTTGGCAGACCAAGTGTTAACCGGTGCCCAAAGTAAGTCTATCCGACAAAGTTACCTTCACTTAGGATCTTCCCACAAAAAACCTCACTACCCGAGCTACTCTCCATCTCACCTCTTTGGGAGAACTAGTTAGGAGACTTCTTACACACCGTTCCTTGTGGAAAATACGATACCCTAAATACTTCCGGGTGAACTGCTACAACGGTACTTTCCGTGCGCTTGCGAACTTTTCTGTTTGCCTTAAGAAATACCAACAAGCATGTCTCTTGGAGATGCTCTAAGAGATTGTCTAAAACGTTTTGTAAAACCAAATATAGTTATTATTGGCAAAAACAAGACTCCAATACAGATTGTGTAAACGCTTTTGTAAATTTAGTCGTTATCTCTTCTTGAAAATCCGGTCGTCATATTTGGAAGATGAGAGCCGGTGGCTATGGGACCTTTTCCCGCATGCCCCTCTTCTCTTCACGGTGGTCGGTTGCTCTACCATGACGTGGCAGATATAAATAGTAAGAATAGAAGCTTTTTACAAAGGTTGTTGGATTAGTCTAGTTTTTTTTATGTTTTATTTAGCATAATAATGGCTAAACAAAGAGATTTGGAAAACAATTTTAGCTAATCTCTTGGCGATGCTCTTATAATACGATGGAATGGGATGAAAAAATAATTTTAGCTCTTTGGTATTGAGTAAACAAAAGATAATTCATTTTCTCAATCTAATAGAAATAGACTAAGGTGGTGTTTGGCACTACTTTACTCTCGTATTTTTAAATCTGCTCCATGGATCCACCATAGAGTTTGTGGAGTAGATGGTATTGTTTGACACATAGCTTTGCTCCAGCTCAAGAAATAAGTTGTTTTTGTTTAAATGGTCCATTATGTCCCTAATTAAAATTGCATAGTATTTTTTGAGAAAACTGAAATCAAATGACAAAGGCCCAAATTCAAATACAATTCAACATTTATTAAAGACATATATTAAAAACATAATAATTAAAAAAAATATTTACATCCATATATATGCTGTGTATACATGTGTGCATGTACTCCACTCTAAGGGCGTCCGCAATGGTAATAGTTAGTACTAGCTACGTAGTTAGCTGGCGTGGAGGTGAGAGACAAGAAAAAAAGACCATTTTATACTACTGGGTCCACATGCTCCTCTCAAATATTCTTGGCCCACGTGAAATAGATAAGCTATTTTTATGTAGCTACTGAGCACTCTCTCTCCTACTTTTTAGTTGCCACGTCACATCTAGATAGCCAAATAGTTACCCATTACGAACGCCCTAAGCTATCCTTAAAAAAAGTTATGGTCATTAGAATTATCACGTAACCGTATGTGAACATGTGCTCGGGAAATAAAAAGAACACTATGGCCATTAACATGTACGTGCGTACCTAAGGAGGGGAGAAAGCAAATCGGTTTTTTATGCAAGTGTGGGTAATTTCTCTCCAACTCTATGAGGAGGTACAAAAGTAAATTTTGGAGTATCGCTCCATAAACAAACGTGGACCTATAGCTTCACAATTTTTGGTGGAGCAGAGTTTTTGGAGCTAAGTGTGTTGGTAATACGAAGCTGAATCAGAACTTAAAAACGAGAGCGGAGCAGTTTTAAACACCCCTAAATACACACGCTTGCAAAAGAGGGAGGGAAAAAAATTGCACCCCAGGATACACCGGCTTTAGAAAGTGGGAAAAATGTGACCCCTGGGCCCTAACAAAAGTGACCAAGTCGGAAGAAAAACCCACGGGGAAATAAAAGGCTGCGCCTGAGATGATGACATCTGTCATCGAGATTCCACTTCAGTTCTATAGGCGGTGGCCGTATGTACCTGTGTGGCTCCTTTTAATTTCATTGGTCATCACCACTTCCTCACGATCGTTGCGCTGCTTCTGTAGGTGACTCCTGACTGCGAAGTCCAATTCCGCCACATCACTACTGCCAGAGATGAGTACCACCACTGCTTGCACCAATCAGATGAGTACCACCACTGCTTGCAACAATCAAGATAGTATGCCACCTCCATCTCCTCCTCTTCCTTCCCCTGGCTTCTCCTCCCGTTTTCATTGCAAATCCAAGGTGTGTCTCGTCATTTCCTCCCACCAATCTTCAAAGTGTAGAAAACTCAATTACTAGCACTAAATCCCTATGTGTATCCTAGTGAAGTTTTTAATTCATAATATATACCTGCTTGATCCTCTGGTATTTACTCCTTCCATCCTG
The DNA here is from genome assembly GCA_018135685.1 of Themeda triandra. NCBI lineage: Eukaryota > Viridiplantae > Streptophyta > Magnoliopsida > Poales > Poaceae > Themeda > Themeda triandra. The sequence continues at coordinate 236,859 of JAENPR010000892.1, read as the reverse complement.
TAATATAGTGCATTGCGTGGTTATTCTCAGGCAAAATAAGAGAGGGAGTAATACATGCATGGGCTCCTCACTTAAACTTTCTAATCTATTAAAATCTAATCCTATCTGGCATGATTAAATGAGAGAGAGAATTAAGAAAGGAAGTAGTAGATCATGTATTCTTATTTAAGGAAATATTATTATCTTCTTGTTTTGCAAATGCACTATATTTAGAGACATCTCTTAAAATGCACTCTATCTTAGGACAGATGAACTACTACTTTGTATCCTAAACTCCTATAAAGCAAATGTTTCTCTAGCTTCTCCTTCCTCTACGTCGTCCGCTTATATCATTCAGGGTCCCGCCATCATGTCATCAGTTGTGCTCGTCTCACCTACTGCGTGCGTCCTGTCCGTCTTCGATGGCGCACTGCAGCTCCACCCAGCGGTTTAATATCCACTCCAGTTGCATGCTCACAGGCGAAGCGTCCAATGTGCCGTCCATCTCAAGAGGATGGGAAACGTCCAATTTAATTTATTTGAGCCATGCAAAAAGCGTCCAATTCAATTCATTTGAGCCATGCAAAGAGACGTCGGAATATCTTTCAGCAGATCAACGGAGAGAAAAGAGTATAAACACATTGATGGTGGACATTGTCAAGTGGATGAGCAGCTCGGCCAGTAAATTAAACCATCGATTCGACCCCAGAGCTTCCCATCCAACCTTCTGTGTTTCGACTTCCAATCTGGTGGCAGCACCGATCAGTGTCCCGGACTTCCGATCCAATATAAGAGACATCCTTGAGAAGTGTTTTGCACTACTACGATAAAAGCACTATAAGAACGGATGGTAAGCCACTGTAAGGACGGCTAGGCTAACCGCTCTTATTCAAATGCTCTTACAATGGTGGTTCGACATGAACCGTCCTTACAGTGGTCCACAGTGAATTTGAAAAAAATCCAAAAAAAACCCAGAAAATAATAAGATTTTTTTAAACTATGAAGGGCCCCCACCGGTCATCCACCATGCCACTTTATCGACACCATATTTTTTTGAGCATTTTTCGCACTATTACCCGGGATTCGAACCGTGACCTCGTCCTCGCGCGGTTCCTACCTTTATCACTACACTACACTATAACATGTGTCTATATATAGTTTTGGTTCACCACATATTGTACTCAAACGAGAGTAACTTGCTTATTTAAGGTCCTAAATGATATCAAATCAAAAAGTCATCAGCTGCAAACCTTCATATCTTTTCGAGATCTACAAACTTCGTTTAGAAAGTTTTTCCATCTGAGTCCATTTACAAAATTTAAATTTCAAATTTGACAAAACTCAAATGTAGGTTTTGCATGACTAGATGAAGTCAAATCAAAAAGTTGTGAACTACAAAGTTTTATAATTGTTTGAGATCTACAAACTTCGTATAAAAAGTTTTTCCATCCGAGGTCGTTTACAAAATTTGAATTTCAAATTTAAGAAACTAAAACGTAGGTTTCGCATGACAAGATGAAGTCAAATCAAAAAGTTGTCAACTACAAAGTTTTATAACCTTTTGAGATCAACAAACTTCATATAGAAAGGTTTTCCATCCGAGACCGTTAACAAAATTTGAATTTCAAATTTGAGAAACTAAAATGTAGGTTTCGCATGACAAGATGAAGTCAATTAAAAATTTGAGATCTACAAATTTTGTATAGAAAGTTTTTCCATCCGAGATCGATTACAAAATTAAAAATTTTAAAACCACTTATACCTAATGACCACTGTAGGGTGGCTCAACCACCAACCGCCCCTACAGTGGGCCAATGTAGGGGCAGATGGTGTTACCAGCCGCCCTTATAGTGACCCCCCCCCCCCCCACACACACACACACTATAGGGGCGGCTGGTACACCAGCCACCCTTACAGTGGACCACTATAAGGGCAGCAGTGATTGAGACGTCCTTATGGTGAACCAGGCCACTGTAAGGGCGGTTACAAAGCTAACCGCCCCTAATGTAAAAGGAGGGACGTTCTCTTTATATATTGCATCCTCCGGCTCTTTCAAGGCAAGCAGTAGCTGCTGCTTCTTGGATTGGAGAACATTCTCCATCTTTGCTGCCTCCCGTCATCCATAGTCGCTTATATTGGATTTGGATGCCGTTGGTATAACTCACCAGCGGTGATGCGTCGGAGCCGCCACGGCCAAGATCGTCACCATCCAGCTCCTGCTTGCACAGCCCCAAAAGGTAGACACCGAGGCAGCATGACTCCGTGGCCATCCCCTCCCATGTCACGTCTTTGCTGGCCATGTCATATGGGAATTCGAAGTATACTATCATCATGGTGGTATCCTCGTCGTACACAATAAGTATTCGTGTTGCCTCTCCTGCTTTCTAATTACTCCATTTGATTAGGTGTAGATAGAAGACTAATGTTGTTCGGATAAAAAAAAACACTAACGTTGTTTTCTCCCACCATGAAGGACATCATCAACAATGCATGCAACCTTGCCACTATAAAGAAGATAATTAGATCTTTCTACGAGACAGAAAGAGATCAAGGACAAAATGACTCTGATACAGTTTATACACGTAGAGTACCATCCAAACATGTTAGCTCCTTTGTTTTCTTTTCTCTGTAAAATACTATTTTCAAATAATCAAATCTAGCCACATATGACAACATATATATTCTCTGAAATTACAAATAGTCATCAGAATTGTATATAGCTTTTAAATTGTTAGATGTTTAGCCCTTAGTGCAATTCAATTCTTTTCTCAAATACCCGCAACAACGCACGGGAAATTTACCTAGTTGTTATTAGTTCCTTGGATATTAGTCTTGACAAACCACTCAACATTGATGATTTGCTCATTTGACAAAGGAAAAATACTATGTGGTACTTATTCATTCTATAAATGTGTCATTTTCCACTTGCTGCAATTCAAATGTTGCCTACTATAATGTTTTTGTGATTTTATCATATCTTATTTTACCCTTGGCAGTATCCTGTACCATGTAATGCTTCTTGTTGTGCCACAATCTTTGTGTTTCTCACATAAGCTGGGCACTTATTCTTATCTCTGTTATGTGAAAAAACAAAGGACATTCTGCTCACAACGCTCGTCGAAGTACCAACTGTTGGAAAAAAAAATGAGTCTAAACAAATAATTGATAAAAAAATCTGTAAGGTAAATAGCGACATTGAACCAATTTAAATCAAAGAATAGTAGGTTGTGAAACTTGCCTTTTTGCAGCACTGTTGCTGGCACATTTCAATGTTTACAGAGTTGTGTTTTCTTTTTCAGTTCTAGCTATTCCCATCTTATTCCATTCTTCTTGCACCCACGGTGTCAGTTAGTTCAATGTTTACAGAGTTGTTTTTTCTTTTTCAGTTCTAGCTATTTCCATCTTATTCCATTCTTCCATCCACGGTGTAACTATTCCTTGAATAAACATACCAAGCTCAATGTCCGTGCGAATAAAAACACTAAGGAGGGAGGGTGCGCAGAATATGGATAATTCGATCTTTCAGTAGAATAAAAAAAGACAGGCTCAATGTAGCAAGAGAATTGAATGGAACTGAGGTGGCGGCGGCTCTTCTTCTACAACTTCAGTAGCACTTCTCATCTTAATTGCTATAACGTTGATGTCTAGAATATTTGCTCATTAGTAATTTGTGTATGTCAATATGCATTGTTAAGAATGTAAATTAGGCTATGAGAATAATTAAGTACTCTTTTGGTTGGTTTGATCTTGTCCCTATTGTCTGTAGTTCAACTATATTACTTGAAATAAGCACTTATATTAGTGTCACAAGCACTTATTAGTACTTTTGAATCCCTATATAGTGTCACAAGCAAGTACCAGGATCAATGCACTGTGGGTACTATGTGTTTGAGTTTCTTTCTCAGGCACAACGGTCGGTACACTAACTCTAGAAAATTAAGTAATGTCACATTTGAAGGTCATTGTATTACTGATGCCATCTTCATGTTGGTTAGTATGTTAATGTATGATGGCTTAATATTTTATGCAAGTATACAAGTGTGCTGATCCAACAAATAACCGCCTTTTGGATGAAGATATCATGAACATTTGCGGTGAATTTTGCTGGTCTTCCTGAAAGAAATAATTGACAAGGATAGGAAGTATTTTGATCACTATGGTGAGTTAGTGGAACCAGAGTACCAAGATGTCTCAGAGCTGAATAATGAGGATTAGTATTAGCCAAGTCATGGGAACAAAAACAAGCAATGATTGGAGAACTTTTCTTGTTCACGCTTGGGTGTGATGACGACTATAGTGGGTTTGTAGTTGTTTGCACTCTGCAATGCACTATTCCATGGAGAAATATTTGACTATGATCTTTATTTATGAGGCTATGAGAATTATTTGACTATAATCTTTATTTATGAGCGTATGAGAATTATTTGACTAGGATCTAGCGAGGGAAATATGGGAGCTAAAATTCGAATTTTCAAAGACATTTAAATTGTCGGCCTCTATTAGTTTATCGCCTGTGCAAAACCTATTTACACCATACGTTTATAAGCTGCATGTGTAAAAGGCATATTCAGAAACGGATTATGTAACAAATCCGATAGTAGTAACTTATATCCACAGTCGGCGTCCTACACCACCCGCTTGTGTAAACGGTCACCACAGTCGGCTTCCTACACTGCCCGCTTGTGGAAATGGGTATAGTATAGGCGGTTGCTCTAAATAGACCGCTAGTGTAAATGTTTACCACAGGCGGTTCTCTAGGAGCCGCTTCTAGAATGTCGAATGCTACTGGCGGCACAGCCAGCCACCACTGCAGACCCCTCTGGAACCGCCAATAGATTTCTCCGTTGTACCATACTTTTGCTACACTTGTGGCTTCATCTAACATACAGATCATATGTGTGATACCTGCTAGAGAAGGGGGCTGTGCAACAGTTCAGGACGCCAAAATGGTTGTGCTCAGCATTAGCATTTAACAAGTAAAAAGAGCACCAGCTCCTAGAAAGGAAGCCACTGCTACGCCACCTTAAATTTTCTGGGCCGTTCGTTTGCCTGATGTGCGGCTCTGGTTTCGCCACCAGAAAGAAGCTGGAATCCGCTGCTGCTTCGGAGCTGCCTTTACAGCCGCTCTTGGCTTCTCGTCACACGGCTTCTACGCTGAGCACCGCTGGATCTCGAGTGAACGCACACGATCTGTAGAATCCGCCCAGCTTCTACTCAGCTTTCACCTCCTGGCTTCAGCTTCTCTTCGAATCTGGAAAGACAAATAAATATCGGGCCTCATGGAGGCGCCGGCGTGGGGGCATGGCGGCGCCGGCGTGCGGGCCTGGCGGCGTGGCATCCCGGCGCGGGCGGGGCGCGGCGGGCGCGGCTGCGGCATCCGGCACGGCGGCGGCACGGTCGAGATGAGACGGCGGCGGAGCGGGTGGCCGCCGAGCCGCAGCAGCAGCGCCGGAGCGGCCGAGGCGGCCGTGCCGGCCTCAGCTAGGGCGGGCCCCACGCGGAGGTGACGCGGTGGCAAAAAAATTGCCTTATCTCTTCCTCTTCCTCTCGTGCTCCTCCGTCCCTCGCTCATCCTCCCGACGCCCGCAGGGACAGGCCGACGACGCGAGGCGGACTTGGCAATGGCCGGCCCTCGGCGCAATGGCGTCCACCCTCCGCTTGCCGGCATGGTGGGGGCAGCGGCCATCGTCGTCGCCGGCAACACCGCTGTGCGGACGGGCGACGCTGGTGGCCGCCGGTGTGGCACAATCCCCCGGCGCTACCTCCTCCTGCCGGTGCGCGTTTGCTGCCGCGATCTGCGAAACCCTAGGTTCTTGTTCTCCTCCTCCTCTCTCTGTCTGTTGGCTTCCCACTCTAGATCCTCTCTTCGCACAAGCTATTGGGGTGCTGCAGCCTTGGACCTCCTTTCTAGAGGGGCACACCCTAGCGACCTTCTCTAATTTCAATTTTGATTTTGACCCTAGGATTTCTATGTCTATGGCAGATTGGTGTGTTTTAGATTGAGCCTGGCATGGGTTTGAATTAGATCAATTTGGTGGCGTCGACCACACTGCTACCTGGATGAATAGCATAGACGGTTACTTTACAAGTACTTGCGTTCTTCACTTCTCGATTTGGGTCAGTAATGTTTTATACTTGCATTATTTAATTGTGCACTTATCCTTTTTAATACTTGAATAGCATAGACGGCCATATGAGATGTGCTTATCCTTTTTATAACTTGCTTTCCATCTGCAGAGTTGGTTGCAAGCTACTAGAGCAAAGGTGTTTGAATATGGACTCTAAATTATTCAAGATTTTATTTATTTGCAAATCATGCATATATGCTGGCAGGCATCTTAGAATGAAAGTTATGGGACATCTCTTTTATATCTTCTTCCTTATGTGTCGTTTTTCAAAAGATAAGCTTGATTGAATTGGATTCGGTCAGATTCTAATGAAATTTTTTACGGTTAAATCTGCATGCTTTGCTTTCAAAAAATATATCTGCTTTACCATGAGTCACATATGAGTATAGATATGATCTGGGAATGAAACAGCTGTAATATATTGCCAATCAGATTTGTCTGTCAATTGTAGCATGTGTGTGTGTGTGTGAATATTAATTAATGTTACTATGTTTCATGCCCTCCTGCTGTAAAGCTAATGCTACTTTCTTAAGGTTTACCATATTAAACTATTTACTTCTATGTCATATGTAATTTTTCCTAAACAAAAAATTTATTAGCAATTTAGGAACTGCACCTTACTGCCTCCATTGTGTAGGGAACAAACAATGCTTCTTTCTCGGTCAAATCCTGCTACAAGGCATTACAGGCAGCAAAAAAAGATGTTTACTGAATAGAGATCCCTGGTGAGGATCCTTGCTACAGGGCATTAGAAAATCAGCTTGCTACACTCCAGGTGAAGCGTCATCTCTTCCTTATCTTTTTTTACATATTTGTTTTCTCTTAGCCAACGCATAACAACCAGAAGGCAATGAAAATTTATAGAGGCAATATAAATAGAGTTATAGCTTCCCAATTGTTTACTAGTTTAGTATGTCTTTAGGATGAGCCATCCCATCTAAGAACTTTTGCGAAGATTATCTACTGATGTGAACTCTAACTAATGAATACAATTTTACCCATGAATTTAGTTATTCCTATAATTATTTCCTCATAGGCTTACTATCTGCATTTTAAAAAGTATTTGATTCCATTGTAGACCTGTGCAAATGCAGTATAGTCAGGTTTTTTTGGTCCTGCTATTTTGATAGCTCCCTATTTTCCATGCACTATAGATTTCTGATGGCTAAACAAACTGATTAGTTAAAAGGGATCAACAACATTATTGTCTGCTGTTAATCGGGTGATGGGAATGGAGAGGCAAATGCTCATTGGGTAATTTTGAGGCCTTGTGGGTGGTCCTGGTGATTTTTAGTGGGCATTGCAGATTGCCCATGTAAACTTCAATGGTTTCCACTTCTATTAAATCAAGACAGAGTTAGTTAAAGTGTGCTTGTGCTTCTACTGAACCAATAGTAGAGCTTTGTCATATTGGTCGTTTAAGAAAATATTTGTGCCCCTATGTGATCCATCGTAATTAAAATTTCCTTCCAATGTCTATTTCAGATGATCCTCTCAATGTTCGTATTCATTTCTTTTCATGCAGGTTATTTAATTTGAATCTGTCAAATAGCTCTCCACACCTTTTACCTCCTTCACAAATGGTAAGCACCAAACTTCAAGTGCTGCAGGTTGTGTTCTTTTTGGTCAGGTTCTGCGTGGCTCACGCAGTCTCGGGTTGCAACATAGCTATTTTGATAGGTCCCTTTGGTGTGCTATCATATTTGCCTTTTATTTATTCGTGTTTCAAATTCCTTATTGTGCTTTGTAATTAATGCATTGATTCCTGAGAATATATAACTCTTAGAAGGTTCAGATGATCTGTTCATAATTCAGTTTTAGGGTTTAAGCTATTCTATCTTAGTTTTCCTTCCTTCCTTATGATGGTGCCGGATAAGATTTATACATTGAAACATTCCTCATAGCTCAAGCTTGGCCCTTCTGTCTGTACATTGGTCACTCAGAATGCAGATTTCATTTGAAAAAAAACTTAGGAATCCATTAACTGTGTCTCTCCGGTTTTAGGTTTTCAATCGCTTATTCACTACACAGGCTCAGAGCAGTCTTTAAAGATACAGTTGAGTCATAATCCTTTACGGTTAATTTTCGCCATGTTGGCTGTGCTGATGAGAACAAACCACCAATAAACTTTCTTTCTCATATGCACATGTAAACTTTCAGCATTAATTGATATGACTATTTGAAACACATGAATGGAAGGAGCCATGGGCTCATAGTCCCTTGTTCAGAGAAATAGTTACCTGCTCAAGTAATAGTCCTTTACCAGGCTTTGATCTATATAGAGACCATTTTTTATTACCAGTGTGTCCATTTTACACAAATTGCTTTTTTTTTATGGATATAGTTTCTAGATTGTTTATTTTAGTCTTTGCTACAAAGAATGTACCTTTTCATGACAACAAGAGTTGTTTCGAAAAGGAAAAAAAAACATATGCTTCCATTAAACTGAACTGGTATTAGATAATGTTGTTATGACTCAACAATATGCAAAAGACACCTCTACTACGTGGCTGTTATTTTTAATCCTATTCTGAATCTATGCATTCTATTATTCCCGCCAGACAAGAACAACTAAGGAGGAATTAGAGAACACTTATGGCACTGTCGCTTGCTGCCTTGCTGGCCATGGTTTCTCAAATGTCCACTTCCACAGTTAGTACATTATACGTGAATTGATTTGCCAACTCCATCAGCTTTGGCTGAAAAAATGACATATGGGGTTCTTTTTTCTATTCACAAATAGTGCTGACACGATCGATTATTAGGCTGTTTATAGAACAACAGTAGAGTATATCAGGTTTACTTATTTTGAAAGTTCAGTTCAGATAGTTTGAATAGATCTACACAGCACAAAGATTTCTCAGAAAAAGTGAAGATGGATAATTGTGGAGCGACCTAACTCATCTTTTTCACTTCGATTTGCATTCTCTTTTTTACTGAAGATACGATACTGAGGAATACTGCCTTCGCTTTGATACATGGTCTGAACTTAGTGGCAATACAATCAGATTATGTCATGGTGCATGGTAACACTGTTACTTAAAATGCATAGAGCAAATAATTGTTGTTAGAATGGCTGTCATGCCAACTTGATTCCACTTCCTGCTTAGTGTTCACCTGGATCGTTCTAGACCAACTACATCGCCTCTGCTAATTGTGATTTGCAGACTTTGAAACTGACTATGAAGTGTACAAGTTTGTTTCTCTCTTTAAATTAAAAAGAATATTTATACTATTATTCAATTTGGTCAGTACAATGCGCACTGCTCATATAGGTTCAGTTTCACAGTTCCAGCCTTTTTCCAATTTCCTAATATTGTCCCTAACTTTCTAATCTTAACTCTCCAAAAAGATGGACTGCTTCTCCAATATGTTTGGGGGCTTCTGTTGTAATGATAACTTTTAGGTGAAGTAGCTCTCCAATATGTTTGGTTCTGAGGTTGGCTACTTCACCTATTTGTCTATTTCTGTCCAAATGCATGTAGACACATTAGGTTCTATAAGTGTACTTGCCAATAATCGGTGTTGCCTGCTAGCCCTGCACTGTGATACCTGTAACTTTTCGTATAAAGCTCAGGCACTAAAAAACCAACATCCTTATTCTTTCACGCTAAAATAACTTTGTATGGAATGCTTCCCTGACAATAGAATCTGGTGTTTAACAGATGGATCTTTATAAGGGCCGCACTGCCACAATGAGGTTCAAGTGGAAGAAGCAACTTTGGCCCTCTTGAACCCTTGTACGATGGAAATTTGCGACCCACCTAATTACGTGCCCCCTGGCAATGTGACCAGAATTGCATTGAAGTTTTGATGTTTATGGAGTATTGGAAATTGATTATACGACATGGTCTTCTCATGCTGGCTGGAAGTCCTATAAATGGCAGACTATTTGAGTTTCAGAACCATGTACAGAATGGCATCCCCAAGCAAGAGATGTTTAATACTCTCTCATCTTTGTCAGTAAGTCTCTTAGGTTTCATTTTCTTACATGATTGTGAACTTGAATGCGCGGTTTATGTTTGCACTAATTACATCTTTCTAATAAATATATGATTTCTTCAAAATATTAATGAGACAACAATGACCTTTGTGTTGTGCTATGCTTCTGGCCTATTGCTAAGACATATTCCTTTCATATCAAGTTGTACTGACTGTGGACTACATTTCTAAACAGTTGACGTTCCTGTCCATGGCTCCTTTTGAGTCCAAAATCTGGAGGGAATTTGGCCAGAAGAATTCTCAGGCATCCATTACAGCTGCAACATTCATTGATTAAAGATGAAAAGTTAATATGTGACAATATAATTCCTATTTAGTTCTACAGTTCCTATTTAGACCTCGGTTCAGTTTGGTAACCAATGGCTACTTAGGCTTCAGCTCTAAGGCAAGTGATGATCCTTCGAATTATGAAGCTTTTAAATTTCCATTGCTGTTATTTGCCCATGTCACATTGCCATGTTTGCTAAACAGTACACCCTTCAGTGCTCATGGTTATTGTCCCTTACCTTAAAGACTAACTTAAATAATTTGGAACGAGCTATTGCTACAAGTTGTTATCTATGCACAATCAAATAGTTCCAATCAATTCTGTTCTGAAATGCAATGGATAAATGTCGCAATGATTTTCTGGATGATGTTTTAAATACAAACCATACAAATTACATACTCCTCTTACATTGTATATGTTTAGTCTTTATATTCAAACATGGATCGGTTTACATGGCTGCACTCATCTCTTTTGCCTCTATTACCTCAGTGATATCTTACTCGCTGAATCTCAACTACCTCATGGATGATGAAAGACGGTGATCATCCAAGACGGTTCCCCATCAGGATCTGATGACGAAGCGCCTCTCATAGAAGTTTAAATCTCTGAAACATGCACACCATGAAAATGTATCTAAGTCGTTATTACTCATATAGTCATATTGCAATCACATTTTATCCATGGTCTAAGTTTCTAATATGCCAGCATATGCGCACGATAGTTAGCTTTATGCCATAAACTATATAGTGGTCTCATTGCATCTGCAATCCATTGTTACTAATTTTGATACATAAATATCCTTGCTCGGTATTGTATATATAATCTGTCCAGTATTGTATACGTATAACTTAAGTTCTTCTATGTTTCAGCTTGTGTAATATCTAATGGAAATGTATGGCATGCGAAATTTTATTGAAATTGCCTTCATGTACGCTTGTACGGGCGCGAGGAAGCAGCGGTGCTCGTGCTGCGTTTTACCGCCGGCAAACCAGATTCCACACCTCATGCAAACCAATAGGGGCGGGCGAAAGCGCGCGCCAAGGTACTAGTGAGCACCCATAGTGCGCCAGGTCCAGATGGAGTGTTGGCCTTTGTTTTTATGGATGCTTCTGGAATTCCATCTCCCAAGATGTCATGAAACCTAATGTTCATGTGAAATGCTTTCCATGTAATCTCTTTCCTCTCTCTATTCCGGTGTAACTCAACTATATGCGCACATTGTACCAGGGCTACTGCCCTCCACATTAGGGGCTTAATATATCAGATGAGACTATTCATTCCCCGTCGTTCCCATAAATAAATATTCTTTTAGCACTGTAGCGGCTTCCGCGCTTACTGTTTCTGCTCAAGAAAAACAACTTGTCTAAACATGCTGATGTGCTTTATCTAAAAAAAACATGCTGATGTGAGCAGTATGGACACATGTAGATGCTTACATTGTGCTAATGTGATTCATCTTCTTCAGCGCGCACGATCTGCACATTCTTGGGTTTTTCATCATTCTGCTTGCATTGCACCAAGGAGGCATGAATCAGGGCTTAATTCAGATCTCATATATCCACAGGCTACTTTCGAGAACTTAGATTTCGGTTTTTGTGAGGGAAACCAGATTAGAGTATTTGTTATCACTGGTCACCTTAGTGTTTTTTTAAGCGACTTTGGTCATCAAAGTGTCAGTACTAAGTAGGATAAAGAGGCATCAACATTGCAGGATTGTATTTGATGGCAGACTAATCTATTAAATTCCTTTTTTTGGAATACCTTACCGAGCTTGGCTGAATTTCATGATTAAGAAAGGTTCTTAGTCTTTTTTTTTTTTTTGCAATCATGCCTAGGCGCGTTTTTATAAAGGTGCTTAGTCACGATGTGCTTACAAAGGAGCAGAGCATTGGATGCAGTTAGGCAATAGGCAATACATAGCACAAAAGAAATAAAAGTGCAAGGTTACCAGGGTGAAGAGAATTTTTACAATTAAGGAAATCTTGGATTCAAGTTACCTTGGAATTTAAAAAGAGCAATTAACTGGCTCAAGATTGGACAATTTAAGAAAACATTCTTTATTCAGTGCCAAACTTCAATAACATATATCGCAAAACTAGCCATCTAGGAGGGTCACGTTTCCTCCCCATTGTTATTAAGCTGAATTTGTTTGAATAATTTTCTGCATCCACCTAATTATAGTCACATAGATTGGTTTCTCTTTTGGTCCATATGACGATTTTCTTTGCTACTTTGCTTAGCACTGGACGGCACCTCACAGCTGCATCCATCTTTATTCTTTCTCCAGCCCCAAGCAAAGAGCCTATTCTCTTTTCTGAAAGCCAGCTATACCCAAAGCTCATACTTGAAGCTCACTTCACTTACAATTGATCAAAGAGAGCTTGCAAGAAAACACACCACATACCAGCAAGTTTCAACCTCTTCAATCCCCTCACCACACACCAGTTTCTGAATTTCTGAATATCCTGATGCTAGCTGCCTGCCAGAGGTAACTAACTCTTCTGAATTATACATTATATGTCCTTTATAGCAATCAATAGTTGCACCTTTGGTTTTATCCTCTCAATAACAGGTAGCATACGGATTAACATGTGTTTTCTACAGCTCTCCTGCCCCTGATTCGTTTCAATAAAAATAGAATTTGTATTTGGTTTTATTTTCTCACTAACAGGTAACTATACTATGTGCAGAGATGTAACAGATATGTGGAGCCTCTTCACTTAATTTGTCGGCCCCTCCTATATATACACACAGAAATTCATCATGCCTGGACAGGTACGGTCTGTTCCTCCTCCTTGGGAGATACATACAGGTTGGTCACTTGTGTTCTCAGCAACATATTGTAATTGCTTAAGTATGGCCATGGCCATTGCTTTCTGTATATGGATACCACAACTTCTGAACTCTGGTTTGGGGCTCGCTCTCATATTAAGTAACGTCTTAGAATTTGTCGAAAGTTTCAATGTTTGGACCAGAACCTTCGATGTATTTCAGAAATTCCGATGAAAACTATCAGAAGTTTCAACACATAAGGAAACTAGCTATTTAATCAGAGATAGCACCAAATTCATATCTGCCAATTGCCACACTTCCTTAGAGGTAGGTAGATGGGGAGATGTTGAGGCACCTCTTTTAGTACACTGCACCAAATGGTAGAGATCAAAACCAAACCACAAAAATGAAGGTGCATACAAGCAAATACAAGTAACTCAAAGTAACCACAACAACAAAGCTGCTCGCCCAGGGCCTGGTGCCCGGCTGTTCGTCCGCTGGTCGCTGCCTACCCAGGTTCCGCTGCCGTTAAGCCACCATTATTAACGATGACCTCCCAACCGTGGCGGTTGCCATTGCCCGCGGTTAACCAAAAACGACCCCCTCGGTTAAGAATTCTCTAGTAGTACCTGCCACATGCCCGGTCGCTCCCGTCAGGCCCCTGTGCACGCGCTCGCTTCCCACACTGCCACACATGGCCAACTGGCCACCTGCCCGCCACCAGTTCATGCACGCCCGGTGTCCAAATACCACTGCCGCCATTTCCTGCTAGTGTTTCATGGTTTGGGAGCGGTCTGGGAGCAAGAATGACCCAACGGATGAGTGTAGGGTGGAAAGGATAAGGTATGAGTAGTTTGGTCATTTCGCGTGTGGTCTAATTTAGTTTTTTATCTTTTCATCATTTAATCCAGTGAGGCAGGGGCACCTAAAGGTGGTATAAAGCTGGGGCTAGCAAAGCCTTCATTTCTAAACGACGAGGGGAAATCAGAAAGATACAAAAATAGAGGTAAAATCACAACTGCATCATAAGTAGAAACCACTGAATTTCCTTTATAAGTTGTCTTGCTTAGTTAATTAAATTGTTATAAAAATAGAAAAAAATAAAAGTACCTGGAAGTACCAACGGTACTCAATATTAATATAAAGAAAATGTATATTTTGAATTTGAGTTCCCTTGGAAAGTGAAAGAGAAAATTGACCCAAGTTGCTTGGACTTATTAGGCGAGTCATTCTTCATTCATTGCCAGAAAACTAGACGAATTACTGAGATTACCTCCCCTTATCGTCATTGTGAATTCGTTTTCTGAATAATTCCTCTGATTATGTTAAACACGTGCATATATAGATTGGTTTTCTTTGGGTCGTGATTTCTGGAAGACAGCTCAATTACCTGAAGCTCATTTCATTTGGAAGCGATCAAAGAGAGCTTACAAGAGAACACACCACATACTACCAGTTTCGACCACACACACCAGCTGCTGTAGCGAGGTAACTCCATTAATTGTGAAGTATATGTGCTTAATAGCTGTTATTTAGTTGCACCTTTTGTTTAATTATCTTAATAATAGGTAACAGATATGTGGAGCTTCTTCAGTTAACTTGCTGGCCCTTCCTATAAACAGAAATTCGTAATGCCTCGACAGGTACGTTTCATACACTGACATACACACTACTCAAGCGGTTGTATGGTTGTATGGTCAGCTTACGTTTTATATGCTGCTTAACTTGGTATGGTCGCTTACTCACTTGTATGGTCAGCGATGTTTCGTAATTTCTTGACGTATGGCCAAGGCCGTTGGTCCTGATACATTCATTAGTATTTTACACATTTACAAATTATCGGATTATGTAGATAGTAGTCGATCATGTGTTGTGGGTGGACGGGTTTCGGATCCCGGTGGCGCAGTGAGGTTAGGATGCCGTCCTATTGGCCGTCGCCGAGGAACGATTGTGCAACCGAGGGAACGAAGAGGGCCAAAGAGCAAGAGACATTAACTCAATGTCAGGCTAACCTTCTATTAACCCAAGTGTTCAATACGTATATAGCAGATCTTAACAACTCCCTAACAAACTCATGCACGTATTTAGGTACTAACACATGAGTCTGAACCTATCCCTGCAGTGAGACTTACAGAACTACTGGTGCCCCGTGGTGACCACGCCTAGCGCGTCGACTATGCCCATGTGTTTGCACCCCGCGCACCGTCCCTGCTAGTCTACGTGCACTTCCTCCTCTGTTATACGTTGCAGACCATAGGACTGCATTCACATACAACGTCGACCTTTCTTCTTGTTCTGCCCCACCTGCTCTGCTCTACGCTACTATATATTTAGATTAGAATGACTCTACCTCCAAACCTCTTGCCTTCCCTCCAACTCCAAGGAACCCTATGGATCTTCAACTATGGAAGTTTCCTAAATACATACTCCACTTCTAAAAAAAAAAAAACACTCGTCGATGACCAGGAAGTGTTATCATCATTCACCGGAGCAGTAGGAAATTTGTGTTGATCTGCTCCAATGCCTCACCGTTGTTATCTTCATCTTGTTAGTAAAGAGATGTGGACCTCCTGGTGAAGCCAGGAACAATTATTGGGGGAACTCCCATGTACAAGGACTCCAGGACCAATCGGGCTGTTGGAGATAGAAAAATATAAACAAAAATGTCATTTTTGTTTTCACCACGATTGTTTCATTAGACATGGATTATGAAGGGCGCGTTTGGAAGGGTTCCACCCGCGCATGCTCTGGTGGTGGAGCTGGAGTCAGGGCGGACTCACAGGGTATGTAGAGTGGTCCACCACATATCCTGTGGGGCCTGGCAAAGTCCAATATACACTGAATTGTCTCTTTACGTAAGATATATTATCATTTCTATCACTAGCAAATTCGTGGCCTGGTGGTCTAGTGTGTCGTATTGTTACCCTAGGTTGTGAAGTTTGAAGCTCAAGTCCACCATTTTAGTTTTAGCTTAATTTTTTATTTTCTTATGTTCCTATTCTGTGTTTGCTACTCCCTCCATTCCAAATTATAAGGCATTCCAAGAATTTTGAAGAGTCAAAGTTTTTCAAGTTTGACCAAAATTATAGAAAAAACTACAATAATTTGTGACATCAAATAGATATGCAATAAAAATATAAGTAATGTAGAATCTAACGGTACTTAGTTGCCATCATAAATATTATTATTTTAGCATATAAATTTGGTCAAAGTTAAAATTTTTTGACTCTCCAAGATTCTTGAAATGTCTTATAATTTGGAATGGAGGGAGTAGTTTTTTACGTTACAATATTCCATTTTACTTTTTTACTCTTTCTACTTCCCAACAATGTTTTATATTTATTAAGAACAATTTT
Organism: Themeda triandra; assembly: GCA_018135685.1. Taxonomy (NCBI): domain Eukaryota; kingdom Viridiplantae; phylum Streptophyta; class Magnoliopsida; order Poales; family Poaceae; genus Themeda; species Themeda triandra. The sequence goes on along the minus strand of JAENPR010000892.1, from coordinate 220,354 downwards.
AAGACTATTTTTGTATTCTTGTTTATTGATAGGAGCAGAGCTTTTATTAAGAAAACCATCAATAGCTTCTCCAACTAGATCGTCAAATATTACCATTCTTTATTTTTTGCTAGTCGAAATAAAAAAATTCTATTCAATTAATTTTCCTATTTTTGTCCTTCTACAAATTATTTTTCTATCAAATATGTAGTACTATAAGTCTCTTTTATAGCTATAGTTCGAACTATTTATATTTAATTTATAATACCATTTGTTGTCGTGCTCACCCGCGCAAGCTTGGTGGCCGACCGCCAACGGCCGTGGCCTACTCAACCATAGGGGCACAAGTTATAAAAAAAATAAGGGCACGGGGACGTTGAGCTCCCTACACATGCCTACGTAGGGTTATGAGGGTGCTACGCTAGCCAGAAAATAAAACTTTTCTACCTCAAATCCCAGGATCTACTGCTAGTTACAGGTTACGGAATTACCACTAGACGCGCAGATGCAGCGGAAGACGACTCGATGTAGTCGAACGCGTCGCAGCAGTGCCGTGCAGTTGCGTGGTCATCCAGCAACTCCTCCCACCACTTGCGGTTCGTTCGCGTGCTCCAGATGCAGCACCTCCGAGGTATCACACACGTACGAGGGAGAAGCGATGTGCCTCCGGACTGCTAGGTCCGCGAGGAGCGAAGGCGAGAGCGTGGAGGGCGACGGCGGCTGCCAAAGGCGTGGATTAGGTTTGGCCGCGCCCCTCCCCTCTACTTATATAGGCGTCTCTCATGTGCTCCCGAGTTGGAGGCCCATTAGAAACCCTAAGCCTTGTCTAATTCGGGTCCAACCCGAATTAGGCTTCCAGCCTCTTAAGCATGCGACCCTATGGGTTCACGCACACATAGACATGGGCCGAATACTCCTATTCGCCCAATAGCTGACAGCGGCCTCTAGCAAGGCGTGACAACTCCTATGTGCACACAAATGATCATATCAGACGAACCACCAAACCATATACAAGTTAGTCCCTTGCCACATGATATTTGGTTCAACTCGTGGGTTAACACTTAACCCAAGCACGGCCATGCATTTGTTGATCCAATCACTTGAGTGATCCAGTGATATCACTCTCCTCAGAGAGGGGCAAGTCCCATCTTGATTGTCTATCTCGCAGCATGCTTCTCGACAAACCCGAAGACATCCTTTATAACTACCCAGTAACAGAGTAGCGTTTGTCAGTCCCTAAGCAAGTCAATACACATCTCGAGTACATACAACAATCTCAGGTCGAAGGACATAACGTATATGATGTGTATAGAGACAATCTCATGTCGGGTCAGTCCAGCCTACATGGCATACATGTGCCCACATTATTAGTTCGACATCTCCATGTCCATGACTTGTGAAACATAGTCATCAACTAATAATGTGCTAGTCTAATATTCATGTGTGTCCTCACATGAACTCCGACCAGGGACAAATATAGAATAACCATACAAGTAAAAAGAGTTCCACAAACAATTCACATAATTACCAATCAATACAAGTTGTCTTTAATGGATATTCAATGGACATATTACATATCATGGATACAAGCGGAATATCATCATCTCTATGATTATCTCTAGGGCATATTCCCAACAGCCCAACCACCTGAGGGTGTGTCTACTCGCCTAGCTGCCCATGGGAGGTTGTCGGCCCGGCCGTTCCGCGCGATCTCGCCGGCCTAGCATGGCCACACATCACCATCATCGCTGCAATTAGGATTTTGATTACTATCGAGTTGCATGCACCAATCCGTTCAACCCAAAATTTAAGTTGATTGGAAGGGGTGAATAATTCACTTATATTCCAACACTCCCCCTCTCACATCGAGGCTCTGGCGAGAGACCTCACCGACCTCTTCAACCCAAAAACTTAATCTTGATGGGAAGGGATGGGTAATTCACTTTTATTCCAACACTAGCGAATAGGAGTTTTGAAATCGAACAACCCCAATATGCATTTTGAAATCGAACAGCCTTTTCACTCCACCTACTTTAGCAACTCACCGCAGGAGTGGGACCAGGCCAACTTTGTCATTGAGGGGATCGGCCGATCCCCGTAGTGCCCAGTTACATTGGTTGCATTCCCACCGACTCCAGCAGGCTATCCACATGACACTTCACCCACTCTAGCTCCTCTATAAATAGAGGCTGCATCCACCCTTCCAAGACATGATTCATTAGATAGTACACTCATACAAGTGATTTGTAGTAGTCTAGTGTGGGAGTTAGAGTTGAGTCGGGCGAAGCTCGGGGTCTCCGGAGTCGTCTTATGGAGAGTCTGGTATTCCCCTTGTATCTCTATCTTCGTAAGACTTTCTTTATTTAATATATTGTTCTTCTTTTACTTTTCTAAGTATTTACTTAGTGCAATATTATTCTTGCAATAGTGTTGTAGTGCTCTAGTTAGTCTTGTAGTAGTTGCATACTAGATTGTGATCCTGTAACCAACTCCTTGGTTGTTATCAACGTCTTTTGGCAAGGTGCTCTAGTTGGGACGTATACTCACAGCCGAGTAGTGAGAGTTAGTGTAGGCGCGATGCTTAGACTAAGACTCACTATTGGAGACCGCTGGCTCGAACGAATAGTAGGAGCGCATTGGCGGGGAGTGACAGGCCCTGCTCGGCATGAGGATTGTCCTCACGTACGGACTATTTCTTATGGACGCCCATTAGAGTATAGCCCCTTGAGCAGGGGTTCTGTCTTCTGTTCTCTCGCCTATCCCCAGCAGCCAAGTTGTAAGGTAGCGATACTAGTTTGTTCCCACTATCTGATTTAATTAGAACACAAAAGTAGAATTAGAACCATAGGAGTCATTTACTCACTCGTTGTCCTCCCACCCAGCTACACTACATTAATTATCCCTTAGTTATCTTTGAATTATCACCTTCCTTATACTCTTTCATTATCTCCCCCTTTACACTAGTTTTTGCTAAATTAAGATAGGGATCTCTTTCCTAATATCATTTCTAGCCACCGCTTCCTTGGGATAAATATAAATACGATATCTTGGAATACTTCCGGGTAAAGTGCTACATCGGTACATTATGTGCGTTTGCGGAATTATCCAATAGACTCAAGTACGCCTCGGGCATCTCAAGCGCCGTCACCGATATTCCAAGGTTGCGTTAAGATTTGCCAACAAGCATTTCGGCGCCATTGTCGGGAAAGCATAGCCTAGAAATTTTAATTGGATCGAACAACTCTAACGGCGGTGTTTCAGCGATTGTACTTTTAGAGGAAATTAGTTGCACTATAGAAGGTAGAAATATAGAAGGCTCGGTCCTCCTAGATCGTGAACGGATCTGCGACTGCTCTAAAGCACGCTGTCATCCACTCTCCGGCCTCCTCCCAGACTCGCTCCACCACGGCTGCTGGAGTGCTGGTGACGTTGTTGAAGGTCCTCTTGTTTCTATGACATGAGCAATAACACGTGATTCCCTTCACAAGATGCCCGACTCTTGCGCTTCCAAGATCTCTCACCTCGCTCTGGCTATCCTCCTAGCATTGCCCGACTCTCACAACTAGATCCGCTCCACCTTCTCTGTTGTCTTCTCGACACCGATGCCAAGATCCGCCTCACGTTTTGTTGTGTGATGAGTTGTCCTGCCTTCAAGCCGCGCATGAGAGCAACTCTAGTGGGCCTCCTAATCAGACCCTTATTCAAATTTTTAGGAGATCAAATAAAAAAAACAACTCCAGTGGGCCTCCTATTTGGACTCTTATTTTAGTAGGTCTCTCAAAATTTAGTTTCAGCCCCCAGGAATAGCAGGACCCTATCTTGGGCCGGAGGGGTAGCAATAAGGTCTTGGTCTGGAGTTAGAAGCAAATTTGGGTCACTATTTTTTGCAGACCAACATGCAAATGGAAAAAAATAAGAGTCCAATTTGCGTGTTGGGCTGGAGTTGCTTGAGTCATGCAAGAACGATGTGGTAGGCTTGGGCTTTGGTCTGGGAGGTCTACATCTATGCAGGTTGCGCCCGTCTGCATTTGTGTGTGCATCAGATGTATGAGTCTATCGGGAAAGCTGGAGGCGGAGTTGGACTTGATCATGGGATTTAGATATCGGGATTCGAACTAGGTGTATTGCCACATTGAGTCACCTAGCCAAGTGAGCAAAGCTTAGTATCAAGTATATAGATAGATACATCTAAAAAAAACTATATAGATAGATAGATATATAGATTTAGATATGAATATAGATGTAGATTTAGATATTACATAAATTAAGGGGCCCTTTCTGTATAGTTTGATTTCTCTAGGAGTTTAAATTTATCGGAATTATGACCATTGGCGATTAGGCTGCACAAAGATAGGAATACATCGTTAGGTGTAGTGGACACACAGAAATGAAGATTTGTCTTCATTTTACTTAATGAAAAGATATTCTTTATTAGTCGGATCCTAAATTCACTTCAAGACTGTCATAGACATTTTAAAGAAAGGAAGATCCATATATATGTGAGGTAATTTGCATACGGACTGTCATAGGCATTTCGGCTTGTTCAATTTGCATCTCGATCAAGTCCCTAGCTCTGCTCTAACAAGGCAGCAAATTAAATGGGCCAAGGCTTGTCTTATGTCTTATATAATATAATATACTAGTTTATTCTAAACTGTAGTTCGTTTCACTTTTTGAACTCAACTTTGACCACTCGTCTTATTCAAAAAAATTATTAAATATCATTTTTTGATATGGGTTGCTTTACTGACAAAAGGTTTTCAATAATAACTTAAATTAACCATATTTACATAAATTTTTTAAATAAGACAAGTGGTTAAAGTTAGGGTCAAAAATGTCAAACGAACAATAATTTGAAACGGAGACAAGTAGTTAATTGACACCTAAGTGTGTACGCACACACGGCATGCAGTAGCCTCGGCGTGCACACATGATCGGCAATGGCACATTTGTTATTTTTCCCCGTCTCCCAAGAGGCGTCCATTATATATCCGTGATCATCATCAGTGTAATGATTTTAACTAGGGATGCAGCTAATTTACGGCCGGCCGTAAATTAGCCTATCGCACGGCCTTACCTTTTTTTGGTAAAGGTGCAATTCTCATGTTACTTTTTTTTGGGCAAGATGCTAATTAACAATTGCCGCTATATCTTATTAGCCCAGAATAGGCTTGCCGCTCCTAGTTTTTTTCCTCACGTTATCACTTTCTACATGCTTCCTAGATACATACCAGAAATTATGTAGCTGACATCCCAAATCCTAAATATTACAAAATTGATACTTTTATCCAAGCAATACGAAAAAAAATAATATAAATTGTTCATCGCACATGTCGATCTAGGCATTTTGAAATGTTTTGCATAGCATCTTAGGCATCTTAGAACACAAAGACTACTCCTACAGAAAAAATACATCATGCTATATTAAACTTCCTTGTGTTTGCAACATATAAAATGATGCACCATAGATTTGCTTGCTGCTGCACATGGTTCTATTGTTCATTTGATCTCTGCTTGTGACCATCAGACCTGCAGTTAAAAATATTAAAAGATCTAGGGTTGTAGCAATTAGATCACCATAGCATGTTATTGAAAATAAAATTGCATAACATTATATGTTTCTTTGCCTAATTCATTACAATATATTGCCTAAAAAATTTGGAACTACCGGCCCCCATGAAAAGTGACCATGTAGCAGCCAGAACCATATATACTTTTCCAAATGAGTGCAAGGCCAAAAGGAGGAGGCAGAGGAACCAAATGAGTGCAAGGCCAAAAGGAGGAGTGCAAGGCCAAAAGGAGGAGTGCAAGGCCAAAAGGAGGAGGCAGAGGAACCCGAAAGTTTCTTCACTCATAAACTGGAATCAATAAAGTTGTAGATGGAGTAAGGCATATATAAGTTACACATATGCTTACATGCTATATGGTGTTGAAATATCTGCAGGACCCAACCAGATAGAGAAGTAAATGCCAGCAACAATCTACAGAATACACAAGATAGTAAGAAAAGTTCAATTCAGTGCAACAATCTGTAAGGTGATGATGTCAAAAAAAAAAAAAAAAAAAAAAAAAAAAAAAAAAAAAAAAAAAAAAAAAAAAAAAAAGGTTCTGTACAAAAAAGGCAAACTAGTCTAATGACCAAACAAAAACAATCAGCATTGATTTGTCAGCAACAATATGTGACATGCATTGACATGCATTAGTTAGCAGAGCACTCTCAATCTGCACCCCCAAATTATATTAGGCAATTTAAGTATCATTGGTCAGGCAATAATGCCTTTTTAAATAAGTAATTTATGTATTCTGAAAAAGCAAAAAGCATAGTATCTGCTTCCATTTGTTTATGCATCGATCTATGTTTGTAATAACAGGCCAAATGTATTCAAGCAGAGCCAAGGTGTGGTGGGCTAAAAAAATAATTGTATCTAAAGAAAAAGTCAAGGTGATTAAATCAAAACCAATTTTCAACAAAGCCATGTTACCTTAATAACTGAAATTTGAGTGTCATCATTAAACAATAATGTCTTCCTAATTAGGCAAATTTTCTATTATGAAAAAGCAAGTATAATGTTTGTGTTCATTTGCAAACCACAGCCCCACCCTCCCAACCACCAAAACCCGGTTTATTTGCAACAAATGGTGTTTAGCAATGGAAAAGCAGTTTAATTTGCTGCACCAGAACTCCAACAGAGGTGTGCGCGTGCGCCACTGCATTCTGTGCCAAAGTTCATCTTCTACCTGTAGTTATGATCTATGAGAGAGTGATTGTAACGTAATAAATAACTAGGCTGAGGCACGAGTACTTACACCATGCCGAAGAATGTCTAATTGCTAATTATTTAGCTCTTAATGCCAATTATTGACACCTTCATAAAACCTAACACCAACTATATTTTCCTAGGCAATTTAAGTTTCATTCATTAGGCAACATTGTCTTTCTACAATAGGCGATTTATGTATTATGAAAAAGCAAGTATAGTGCCTATGTTCATTTATAGACCAAAGTTCCTTCGTGGTGAGCAAATCAGTGTCAGCATCCTTATTAATTGACCCTTTCTGTACAAAGAAGGTTTCGGTCATACTAATACTATGCTAGTGTGGCCTTTTATTGTTATTAAACACTCAAACTCAATAAACTTTAGAAATTCATCGCACTAAAGAAGTAAATAAGAGCATTTCCAACTAATGATACAAGTGCTAGTCTGTAAGGGTGTTGTATTAGCTATAGACAAGCTTACAGCCTACTCACTCTGATGCCAGATATAATTACTAAAGAAAGCTATAAGTCTAAAGTTTGCCTATGTTCGAACTCCTTTTAACAAGCTTGTCTATGTTCTATTTGCCATGTTTTAAGGATATACAAGAGAATGGTCTAAAACTGAAGTGAGAACACTATACTAGGCCTGCTCCGAAATTTCATGCCATTTTTCACTATATATCATAGAGAACAAATAAATTCAAGGGGCATTACATATGTCTGGCAAAAACACTAAAATGGCAGAATGTGATCTCGAACTGATTTGATGGCTTAATCACCACACTTAAGAGCTCATCCCTACATCAACAAAAGGAGCAGAGCACTCTGCTTTTAGCATGTGCAGCACGTTACCACCAAAATTCATTCCCACTACATCCTTGTGAAACTGAGACAAAGTGTACAGAACTGGAATGGGCGCAGTTCATGGAGTAGATCCCAAACGAACATATGGACCCTCGTGAACAGGAGCTAGCAGCATCCAATCGAACCTTAGACACTAATACATGACACTCGCTACAGAAATTCCTCAATTGCTAAGCAGGCAGTGAGAAATAAATCATACAGAGAGGAATTGGAGGCAAGTGATGTCAGGTGAAGAAATCCGCACCTTTCGGAATCATTGACGAACCCCATGGCGGCGACGGCGACGGCCCTGTCCTCCTCGATCCCAAGTGGCAACCCATCTGCGCGACACAAACAACCAGACGTCAAATCGGGGGCACCCACCAATCAACCACAGATATGCGCCGAGGCCAATCCAGGACAGTGGGCGGCGGTGGCAAATCGGATCTCCCGCGGGCCATCAAGCGGCTCACCTTTGCCGAGCGCGAGGATCGATCCAGCTTCCCTCCGCCATCGCGGCCCTGCGGGATCCGAGCGAGGGAGGAGAGGGGAAACAGATCGAGTTGGATTTTGCGAACTAGAGAGCGAGGGCGTCGAGGTCACCGGCAATACGAGGAGCAGGAGAGGGCGCGAGCAGACGGAGAGGGAGGGTGGCTGGGTTTGGCCGGTGCCGGCGGTGGATGGGCGACCGGCGGCGAGGTGCAGCCTGTCGGGCTCGGGACGACCGCGGCGGCATCGGGTGCCCGTGCGCGTACGAGAAGGGGAAATGGAGACGATGGGATGGGAATGGAACGGGTGGCTCCGCTCCTACGCGCGGTGGATGCAGTGTCCGTGCAGCTGAACAAAAACACCGTGTGGGGAGGGCCCGAGCGGTGCGCCAGATTGCCCGCCGTGCAACCAGACAACGACACGGCGAGCCGTGATGAAGTCATTACTCGAACGGATAACTAGAATAGGGAATTGAGACCCGGAAGGCACGGAAAGTAGAATGGCGAAGAATAAATTGGTTAACGAATTTGCAATTCTGTTATTTCTTAACCGTTCTCATCGGTTCCGCTGGCTCTTATACTCCGACCGAGGTGGCATACAGATGGGCCGCGACAATTACAAAGCCCATGATGCTCCGGTCCAACAAATACACGCGCTCAATCCTAACCGCATTCAGCCACAAACTCATCACTATCACCTGATCGATCACGTGACAGTCAGTTGGCTAGTACTAGTTAGTTAGTGCGTATGTAAGTACGTATGCAGTTAGTTATTACGTACGTCATCATCAGAATAGCAGGGCAGTACATTTGTGGACTCAAAAAAATAATTGATGTTAAATAATTGTTTTAAATTTAATTTAATGCAGGACATTGGAGCGTACACATTCCAGGTGGCAGTACAAAGAATAATCTCGTACTTGGAGGATACCGGAAGGAGTGCACACAAGGCCATCTACTTCGATGGATGGCATGGACTGGCTGCTTCTGCTGTGCTCAGAGCAATAGCAGAGCACCCTCCACCATCTCTGATGAACAAGTTTGATAGGATCATCCACATTGACTGCTCCAGGTGGAAGAGCCGAAGGGCACTCCAGAGAGTAATTGCTGATGAGCTCAAGCTTCCACAAAGTGTAATGGCTGCTTTTGATAGGCAAGACATGGAAGATAATTACAGCGGGATAGATGAAGGCTCTAGAGCTGAGATAGCAGAGGTCACCAGAGAGATCTACGGAACCATTAGCGACCTCAGTTGTTTGGTGATTTTTCACAACGGAAGTGACTACACAATTGACGTAGCAGATTTTGGCTTCCTCCCTCGGCATGACTGGTTTAGTAACAAAACTAATAAAGTGTTGTGGACATTCAGCAGAAGAATGCTTCGGGTCAACCCAGAAATAAAAGAAAAGGTGGACACTTCACATCTCTGTATCTATCAGAATATTTACTGGGGATTTGATCATGACACTGTTCAATTAATATTGGAAGAGGCTACAGAAGTTGTCAAGCACATGCATCAGAAGCAGAGCATCAACCCAGAAATAGCTGCCAAGTGTATCATATATATCTTGTGGTTGCATGAAATGGGTGGGGGTACCATGGACTACAACTGGGCTACCCACGCTTCCAGCTATTGGGTTTGCGATGGCATTATTGGACAACAAGGTCAGTCAGATGATGATGAATCCTGGGAGGTTTCTACCGATCTCCATAACCAAGTGCAAAGCATGGAATTTTCCTCGAGACCTGTAAAGTTTAGGGGTCATGAATACATTGATGTTTGGAAGTCAGTCACCTATACATCTGACAGTGGAGAAAAGGAAAACTTAACAGCACTATCTCGGAATTTAACATCATTTTTCCTTGCTTCTAAAGGCAGATTATACACAACATTACCATGTGACATGTTTCAGCACTCAGAGAGACTGCGGGTATTGAAGCTCTCTAGATGCATATTCAACTTTAATTCGCCTCCTTTCTATTCTTGCCGTACTCTAAGATTCCTTGGATTAGACCACTGTCAAGATCAAGGGCAAGAAGAGGAGGACAAGCAAGGGAGACCAAAAATAGAATTTTTCCAGAGCCTATGGGTGCTGGATATAAGCCACACGGATTGGGAATTTGATCTATCGCAAGATCTTGCAGAGCAGATGGCATCAAACATGAGAGAGGTTGAAATAAAGCAGGGAAGGATTTGGCACAACCACCTTGCTTGGAGGCAATTGCAGAACCTTCGCAAGCTTCGAGTAGTTGAGCCTACCAGGTCTTGGGAGACAGGAGAAAAAAATGAATTCAGTGATATGGTGAAGTTGGAGCTCCTCGATCTATCTGGTAATAGCAACATACAAGTTCTACCAAGCTTATCTTCTGCAACTAGCCTGAGAACTTTGGTCCTAGATGGATGTGTTGCGTTGGATCATATAGGCCCAGAAGGACTACCTCCAGCACTTGAAACATTTAGCTTAGATGCAAAGTCAGACAAACTTTCCAAGATATGTTTGTCTGGTTGTGAGCGTTTGGAGAGTTTCTTGTTGCGTGGAGAACTACCAGGCCTTGATGAGCTGAACCTGTCGGGCACATCAATCAAAAGAATTGACCTCGGAGATATGGTAGTGCAGCTTAAAGGGCTGAAGAAGGTCTTCATGATGGGCTGCAAGCAGCTGCATGCAATACTTTGGTGGGATGGAACAAGACAACTGAAAGTGCTATGTATTGACACCCTTGAAACAGAGGACACAAACCTTCGTTACTCTGTCTCTGACCCCTCACACAACCAACATAGAAGCTATGTTGTCACAGCAGATGCAAGGTTCATTCAGTCCTTGTTGAACAAAGAATATGGAACCATGATAACTAGTAGCATTTATCTAGATATTCACGTGCCAATTACTAGCAGTAGCAGCAAATCTAAAGGGCTAAGAATGGATAAGGTTATCCCCAAATCACGCTACTATGCTTATAATGATGTCTTTCTACAGGGGGTTTCTGCTTATGATAGTGAAATGAAATGGCCTGCACCCTTGGATCGTCATATGGAAGTTGGCGAGGGGATTACCCTCACAGATGTGGACAGCGACAAGGGAATCAAAGCCATTTATTATGTGATGTTGAAGTGCATTTATTCCTTACACGTGCATGACAATTCATGTATCCTTGCTGTTACACCTAAGTTCCCAGGTAGTGGGTACTATATATTTGTACTCAAATGGTGTCGTGTGGAGAGGTGCCTAAAGTTAGAGACAGTGTTTGCCTCTAACAACCGTTATGACTTTAGAAATCTAGAGAATATTTGGGCGTCATACCTCCCTGTAGCTGCCTGCATTTGGAGCAAAGGTTCATTTTATGACGTCAGCAACAGCTTTAATGCACTACAGAGCATACACTTGCACGAGTGTCCCAGGCTCAAGTTTGTCCTCCCATTGTCACTCTACACATGCTTGCCCAGATTGGAGACTCTCCACATCACTCAGTGCGGTGACCTCAGGCAGGTCTTCCCATGGGATGATGTCGTCGTACCTCAACAATACAGAGAAGCTAATCTGGTGAAGAAATTCCCCAGGCTGAAGCACGTCCTCCTGCATGATCTATTCAGTCTTCAAGAGATCTGCGAGGCCAAGATGAGCGCACCCAAGCTTGAGAGCGTTAGGATCAGGGGCTGCTGGGGCCTCAGGCGCCTCCCAATGATCAGCCCTCGAAACAACAGCCACTGCCGGCCAGTCGTGCACTGCGAGGAGGACTGGTGGACGAAGCTGGAGTGGGATGGACTACAGGCCGGCCACGATCCATCACTCTACGAGCCGTGCTATTCCTCGGCCTACTACAAGAAGCGGTTTCTCAGGGCCACGGTTCTTCGGTAAAGACACATATATCATTTATCCTGGTATGTACGTATACTGCCGTATGTGCTCTACATACATAGTCGCTGCCATGTTTTTCTCTCTATTGACTTAACATACGTATTTTGTCATCTTATTATGGATGTGTTGTTTTTTGTGTAGGCTCACGGGGTGCCAAGCCCGTCATGCGTCATGAGTTGTGGCTTTCAGCACCACTTCAAGCTGTTGCTGCTGTAATATGGATCAAGGATTTGTTGCTTCCTCACTAGTTGGTGGACTGCGTTTGCAAGAGTGTTTATTTCTCTCATCAAGAATAAACTGGTGGCTCGGTGTTGTTTCATCCACCAAATTGGTTGTATGTTAAGACTTAATCCGTATGTGCCTCTCGTCGAATCTCATCATCGCTAAAGACATGGATATTTTTAACTGATTTGTGGTTGTGTGTGTGCATGCGTGCTTGAATTTGAAATAAGGGGGGTGTGCGTGCATGTCCCTGACGTGTGTTTACCTTGGATTGCTCAAAAAGACTTGTTCAAGGAAACGTTTGTCTACTTTGTGATCAAACTCTGTATGCAGTAAAGATGTCTTTCAGTGATTTACATGCATATATACTGTGCAAAGTTTTTTGTCTGCATATTTGTTCCTCTCTTAATGATTTCTTAAAGTATATCCATCAATCCCTGAGTCTGAAGCTTTTTTTAACTAGGTAGATATCCCTATTACTTATGTGACGACAAATCGTCAGCGACAATCACATTGACATGTTCTGGAAGGGAGCGTATAATAATTTGCTTGTTCCCTTCCACACATTCATACCCACTAGCAGCTAACTCATGAGCCTAGAAACATTGTAACACTGGATATAGTTAGTCCAGAGGAGGCCTTCTGTTTTCCCCTTCTTTTCTTCTTCCACGCTCAGGTACGATGGAATTCTGTTTACCTAAAGGTTCTCGTTACTTGTGTTCAAGAATTGGTCTAATCCCTCAAAAAAAAAAAGAATTGGTCTAATCCCATGAAACAAATTGAGGGTTTCATGCAGCATGCTAGATTTTTTTGAATCCGTGGTTCTTTGCACTGATCAGAAATGTTTCAGTGGCTCATGGATTTCAGTATTATATGTACATATCTACAACAATCAAATCGCAATTCTACCACCATACTGATACTATGGTAATCACAACGGTTAACACACAAGTACTTGACGATACAGAAAACAAGATTAGTGAAATCAGCATGACAATTGGTCCATCAGCTCAATATGACCATCGTTAGTACATAAAGTCAGAATTGCATATAACCAGATATGGCATCTCCAAGACATAACATCAACAGGTGTCCATAGACTCCTACACTTTTCCATAACCGCCTGATAAATGATAATAGTGATATATTCAGATCGATAAAATTCCTGGTCCATTCCACACAGAAAAAGAAAAAACAAGGCACCCAGTCCAAACAAAACCCTTTTATTGACCTAGAACATGCCCAAATGCTCTGAATTTCAAAACAACAACGTTCCAGCCATTTTTGCTTTGATCAACACTTCAGAATTACAACAGCTCGGTTATTGCATAACTGCCAGGTTCAATATTTCAATATGCTCTTTATGTGTCACAACAATTTGACTCCAGCTTCTCTGACTGAATCTATAACGGCTTTGACTTTCCCATGGTATTTTTGTTCTCTCTTCATGTGGATAGACACTGCAGGTATTCCCTTGTGCAGCAGGCGTTCACCAAGCAACTTTCCGATCTTCGCAGCTGCTGCAACGTCACGTGTCGACTCCATGTTTGGTCTCAGAAGCTTCTCCTGTGAGCTTGCAGAACACGCAACCATTGATGTTGGGCTGTGGATGACTTGAGCAGATACATACTTGTTTGTGAAATGCATCCTCAACAGGTATGGCTTGAGAAAACGGGTGACTCTAGCTGCCCTTTCCGGTGGAGGGATCACCATGACTTCTGGTCTCTCTGCTGCAAGTTAACAAAGTGTAACAAAGGCTTATTAAACTGATAGCACATCAGTGAATTGGTAACACAATCATGGGTGCTTAAAACAAGGATGCAAACAGTAGGACAGATTATAGTGTTGGAGTATATAGGTTTAGGCCCATGAGGCTGGGCCCATGAGGCCCATGTATGCTACACTATATGGCAACCCCCTAGGGTTAGCCCAATGGCAATGAAGTAATTAGTTCAACATGGTATCAGCTGGTTAGGTCAGGGATTCCTCCTCCTCCTCCCGACCCGATCCGCTCCCTGGGCGCCGCCGCCGGCGAACCATGGCCGACCGCCGCGGCCCTCCTCCTCCTCCTTCCTACTTCTCCACCTTCCCCCCGCTCCCGTTCTCCCCTGGTCGCGCGGCGCGCCCTCCCTCTACTTCGCGGGCGGCCCAGCCGCCGCCACCGCCGCTCCAGGCGGGCGGAGCTTGGGCGCCGCCGCGGATCCCGCGGCCCACCTCCACGCCCCTGCTCCCGGTTATGGCCCCCGCTGCTCGACGCCGGGGCCGGCCGCGCGCCCCCTGCTCTGGCCCTGGCGGCCGACGGGGAGGTGCCGGCGCAGGGGACGGGCTCCGGTGGCTCTGGTGGGGGCTCCGGCGGGGAGGAAGTCGAGGATTCCACCCCGAACGCCACTGCCACGCCCTCACATCCCCGGTGGCTCTCCTCCTGGCCCTCACATCCCCGGCGGCTCTCCTCCTGCAGACACAGCTGCTGCGGCCCTCTATGCCGCCGCAGCTGCTGCTGCTGAGGCCGGTCTCGACCCAGCGGCTGCGGCCTCCTACGCCGCCGCCGCCACTGCCGCTGTCACAGCAGGCTTGGGGCTGCAGCCATCGTCATCCAGCGCCCTCGCCTTCTCTGGTGGGGGCAGACCAGCCGCCGCGCCTGCTGCCGGCATCCAGGGGGCCTTCACCTTCCCTCCACCGCCGGTCGACACCCCTCGGCCCGACTCCACCCTTGCTGCAGCGCTCATCTCCGCCCGAGCAGCGGCCGCAGCGGGACAGGAGCGCGTCCGTGCGGCTGCCCTTGCTTGGCAGCGTGAGCGGGACGCCAATGACACTCTGGCCTGCCAGATTGCCGAGGCGGAGCAGCTCCTCGCCAAGGCCTCCGGCAACCTGCCCGGGGCCACCTCCTCCGGCTCCGGCTCGACGGGGCACCTCACCTCCACCACCGTGGTGCTCCGGCACGACCCGGCCGACCCCCAAGTCCAGCAGCTACACTACCAGGCTGGGGGTGTCCAGAACATCGGGATGCTCATCCGGGTCGTCCTCGACCCCACGTCGACCTCCTACGCCCGCTGGAGGGACCAGATGGTCCTCACCCTCTGCCGCTACGCCTTGGACGACCATGTCCTCGCCGAGCCACCGGCCGAGCTGACTTCGTCGTGGCTCCGCCTCGACAGTATCGTGCTCTCCTGGATCCTCAACACGATCAACTCCGAGCTCCAGGACATGCTCCGCAACACCGCCTCGGCTCGCCATGCCTGGCTGGCACTCGAGAGCCAGTTTCAGGGCAATGCTGAGGCCCGGGCCCTGCAGCTCGACGTGCGCTTCCGCACCTTCGAGCAGGGGGACCTTGCGGTTGGGGAGTACTGCCGCAAGATGAAGATGGCGGACTCCCTCGGTGACCTCGGCTGGCCCGTGGAGGACCGCGCCCTCGTCCTCCAGCTCCTCCGCGGGGTCAGTGACCGCTACGCCAACATCAGGTCCTTGATCATTCGACAGAAGCCATTCCCCACCTATCTGCAGGTTCGCGACGACCTCCTCATGGAGGAGATCACCCTGGGGGGCCCGGGCGGCTCCAGCTCCGCCGGGCCTCTCTCTACTGCTGCAGGTTCTTCGGCCTCCTCCATGGCTCTCGCCGCCACTCCACCGCCCTGTCTACCTGCCCCGTACACCCCACCTTTGGCCCCTCTACCCACCGGGCCAAGCGGGGGTGGAGGGGGCTGCGGGCAGGGTGCTGGGGGTGGCCATGGTGGGGGTGGCAAGAAGAAGAAGGGCAAAGGCGGGGGTGGTGGTGGTGGGGGGGGCAGGCCGTGGCGCTCCACAGTCACGTCCTCCAGCTGCCTGGCCCTCCTACAACAACCCCTGGTCCGGGCGCATCGCCATGTGGCCCTTCCAGGCCCCTGGTGGCGAGCCTCGTCCACCGGCCGCCATGTTCGCGGGTGCTCCACCGGCGTTCCACATAGCGTCCCCGTGGGGCACACCTTCCGGCGCCCCGCCGGGGCCGGCCGGTTGTAGTCAGGAGGCCCTGGCGCGCTCCTTCTCCACCTTGGGCTTGACACCACCTGTCGGCCCAGAGTGGATCGCCGACTCGGGTGCCACCTACCACACCACCCCAGACTCCGGTATACTCACGTCTTCCTCTCCTCCTTCTTCCTCTCACCCTTCGTCTATCATGGTCGCCAATGGCTCGTGTCTTCCTGTCACGTCCGTGGGTGCCGCCGGTGCCCATGGCTCTTTTCGCCTTCCTGACGTTCTTGTTGCACCCAAGATGGTCCACAATCTTCTTTCTATTCGTCGTTTTACAGCTGACAATTCTTGTTCTGTGGAGTTTGACTCTTCTGGTCTTACTGTGAAGGATTTGGCTACCCGGCGTCCTCTGCTCCGATGTGATAGCTCGGGGCCCCTTTACACTCTCCGCTTTCCGGCTTCTTCGCCATCTTCGTCAGCTGCCCTCACCACCACTACTTCTTCTACTTGGCACCGGTGTCTCGGACACCCTGGCCGTGATGCCCTGATGCAGCTTAGTCATAGCTCTGACATTCGTTGTACTCGAGTTCATGATGAGCAGTTGTGTCATGCGTGCCAGTTGGGCCGTCATGTTCGTCTTCCTTTTTCTAGTTCCTCTTCTCATGCGGCTCACATTTTTGATCTTGTACACCGCGACGTGTGGACATCGCCCGTACTCGCATTTCGGCTATAAATACTATCTTGTGGTGGTTGATGATTTTTCTCATTACTTGTGGACTTTTCCCTTGCGTGCCAAGTCGATGCTTTCCCGCGATTCATCACTTCTTCGCTTGGGTGTCCACACGCTCGGCCTCACCATCAAGGCCGTCCAGTGTGACAATGGTCGTGAGTTTGATAACTCCACCTCGCGTGCGTTCTTCCTCTCTCACGGTGTCCAGTTGCGCATGTCTTGCCCGTACACCTCCTCACAGAATGGCAAGGCTGAGCGCATGATTCGTACCATCAACGACACCATGCGCACGCTTCTTCTCCAGGCCTCACTTCCTGCTCGCTTCTGGGCTGAGTGCCTGCACACCACCACCTACCTCCTTAACCGCCTACCTTCCGCTGCCTATCCAGCTCCTACACCACACCACACTCTCTTCAGTACCCCTCCTCGGTACGATCACCTTAGGGTCTTCGGGTGTGCGTGCTACCCGAACACCACTGCCACCGCTCCCCACAAGCTGGCTCCTCGGTCCACCTTGTGTGTCTTCCTTGGATACTCCCCAGATCACAAGGGCTACCGGTGCTATGACCTCACCTCTCGTCGGGTTCTCATTTCTCAGCATGTGGTGTTCGACGAGTCTGTTTTCCCCTTCACCCCTCCTCCTACCACTTCCACTCCACAGGAGCTTGACATTTTCTCTGTGTTTCCCACTGACGCGGTGGTCGAGCCACCTTTCCAGTTGTCTCCTGCAGGTACTCCAGCACTGTGCTCCTCGCCGGAGCCGTGCCCCAGCTCACCGGCGGCCGGTGTCTCTCCTGGCCCTGCTCCCTACTCGACCATGGAGGGGCCGAGTGGGGGTGGGGGTCTAGAGCCGCCGCCTCAGGAGCTGCCTCAGGCGCCACCTGCGGCGTCTCAGGCGCCACGTGCGCCACCTCAGGAGCCACCGGCTCGCTTCGCCCAGCCGGTGCACGTCTACCACCGTCGTGCCCGGCCTGAGCCGCCACCACCTGCACCGCCGGTGGTGTCCTCTCCGCCGGGGACACCATCGCCGCCGCCTCGACCGCCGGGTGCCCGTGTCACCACACCGGTCTACCACCCGCCGCTGCTTCACCGGGACCCTCGTCACACTCACCCTATGGTGACGAGGCAGGCATCCCGCCCGCAGGCCCTCTCCGCCACTACCTGCGAGACGGGGATCTCTCCGGTACCCTCTTTCGTCCGCGAGGCCTTGGCGGACCGTCACTGGCGCCGTGCGATGGAAGAGGAGTACGCGGCACTCCTCGCCAACCAGACCTGGGATCTGGTGCTCCATCCGCGAGGTGCCAACGTCGTCACCGGCAAGTGGATCTGGACCCACAAGCGCCGGGCTGATGGTACACTTGAGAGGTACAAGGCTCGTTGGGTACTCGGGGCTTCACTCGCGCCCGGGGTTGACTATGATGAGACCTTCGGTCCGGTGGTGAAGCCTCGCACGTCGCACCGTGCTCTCCGCCGCCTCTCACCCGCTCCCCGCCGCGGTGCACCACAGTGGATGTGAAGAATGCTTTCCCGCATAGTCTTCTCACCGAGACAGTTCTTATCGGCCAACACCGGGTTTGTTGACTCCTCCAGGTTCCGAGATGGTCCGCCGGCTCAACAAGTCTCTATATGGCCTCAAGCGAGCTCCCGGGCATGGAACCACGGGTTTGCTTTCCTCCCGACCACGGGTTTTGTGGAGGCCAGGTCAGACACGTCCCTGTACATCTATCACCATGGGGCCGAGACTGCGTATCTGCTACTCTATGTGGATGACATAGTCCTTACAGCCTCCAGTGAGTCACTTCTTCGCCGGATCATCACCTCTCTTCAACAGGAGTTTGCGATGAAGGATTTGGGTGTGCTTCACCACTTTCTTGGGGTCACTGTTGAGCCTCATCCAGCTGGGCTTCTTCTTCACCAGCGTCAGTATACTCTGGACATACTTGAGCAGGCGGGATGACAGATTGCAACCCCCGCGCCACTCCGCTTGACACTCGAGCAAGCCGTCGAGGCGTAAGGGCCCCCTGATCGATCCTACGGCGTACCGCAGTCTTGCTGGTGCTCTTCAGTACCTCACCTTCACTCGGCCGGACACCACCTATGCAGTTCAGCAGTTGTGCCTTCATATGCATGATCCTCGGGAGCCTCATATCACTGCTCTCAAGCGACTCCTCCGGTACCTCCGTGGCACTGCAGATTATG
This sequence comes from Themeda triandra, assembly GCA_018135685.1. Taxonomy (NCBI): domain Eukaryota; kingdom Viridiplantae; phylum Streptophyta; class Magnoliopsida; order Poales; family Poaceae; genus Themeda; species Themeda triandra. Next base: position 201,334 of record JAENPR010000892.1, on the reverse strand, counting down.
GCCTGCTCCTGCACCGACGGTCATCCTCTACAGAGATGGTTGTCTACACTGACGCCGACTGGGCCGGCTGTCCAGACACTCGCCGGTCCACCTCTGGCTACGCCGTCTTCCTTGGAGGCAACCTGGTGTCCTGGTCCTCCAAGCGCCAGCAGGTGGCCTCCCGCTCCAGTGCTGAGTCTGAGTACCGTGCCGTCGCCAACGGTGTGGCTGAGGCTTCCTGGCTCCGGCAGCTCCTGGCCGAGCTCCATAGCCCCCTTCGCCGGGCCACACTCGTCTACTGCGACAACGTCAGTGCGGTCTACCTCTCCACCAACCCCATCCAGCATCTGCGCACGAAGCATGTGGAGATCGACCTTCACTTCGTTCGTGATCGGGTGGCCATCGGCGAGATGCGGGTCCTCCATGTACCGACCACCTCACAGTTCGCCGACATCTTCACCAAGGGCCTCCCGTCGTCGACCTTCACCGACTTCCGCTCCAGCCTCAACATCACCAGTGGCTAGTTGTGGCTGTGGGGGGCTCGTGTGTGTGCTCTTTCTTTTAGATGTCCAGTCTGGAACTCCGCTGCGTCGGTAGTTCAGACTGCGGGGGAGTGTTGGAGTATATAGGTTTAGGCCCATGAGGCTAGGCCCATGAGGCCCATGTATGCTACACTATATGGCAACCCCCTAGGGTTAGCCCAATGGCAATGAAGTAATTAGTTCAACATATAGAATCAAGGAAAAAGGAGGTGTGAATTGGTTTGCATGAGAAAGTGACAAGCTTTAAAGAATGACAGAAACAAATATAACTCCAAGGCAGAGTTGAATCTTTAATCTGGAGTAGAACTAGGAATCTCTCTGCTCACCATAGCTAGCTGAGTATCTCTGCACGGTAATAGTTGCCATTGCAATTCAAGTGAATAGATAAAACCATCTACCAAAGAAAACATCATTTTTGATCTTCTATGCAATTGTTTGGACATATTGCCAGGGCAGTGAACTAGTTATCAATCTAGGAAGCATAAAGAAGCTTATCCGATGAATCTGCCACGTCGGAAAATAAACCACAACATGATCTACAAAACTTAATCAGCCTTGGTCTCAGCGGAACGGTACAAACCACAGAATCCAAATGCACACTAAGATGGTCACTGAATGCGAAAAAACAAAAGAGTGCCACATATGTAGGCTACAGCAAGAGCAGATTTCCAACACATGAAGGGAGCTGAACCTTAGAGTATTTGTTTCATGCATGTTACGTACTTTTTTTCAATTTGGCAAGATGAAGGAGATCAGGCCATGAAACAGATTATATTTGCAAGGTACTGGGAACAGAGTATAAGAACTAGCTTCTCATCCTCCTGTGTTCCAGCACTCGGTTCCAGCCATCGCCATGACCCAAAGCATGACAGCTAGTTCCGAAATTATAGAGGGGGCATCTCATTTTTAGGTCAAATCAGTCAGTTTTTTGATCAATGTATTCGATTCGATTTAAGGATGCGAATAATAAACTCAAGAACTAGCATATATCTAATAAGAAAAATAAGAAACACAGCACAAGAGAAGGAGGAGGAGGCGCCGAACCTGTGGCTAGGAGACCACGAAGCCGCGCGGCTGCTGGCCGGGACGCAGCAGCAGCAGGCGGCGGCGCGACGAGGGTGGCATGAAGGAAACTATTTGCGCCGTGCTGGGCTTTCTCAGAGTGTAAATCGTTGCTTTTGAGCAAGACGTAACCTACTCACAATTCGGCGAAGCGGTGTTCCAAATTGAACCCATGGTCGTCGAATCAACTCGGGAAATCATTCAGAACCAGCTTCGGATTTGGATCCATAGCGCCATGGGCAGCGTGTAACCGCGTGAAGTGATCAGGATCCCGGATCGATGAAGAAACTTATACAAATTGTCAGAGTAGCGTGGTGAAGGGGAAGAACAGAGGAGAGAGCAAGTTGAGGATGGCACTTTGGCTGATTAATTAAATGACAAGTTCGTTACAGATTATTCATGTCTGAGCTCTATCTCACTTCCGGTTACAATCAATTTGGGCTGACGATGGAAGTGGCTAAATTACGGCCGGCCCTAATTTGGCTTATCGCACGGCCTTTCCTCTTTTGGCAAAAGTACGATAATTCTATTCTTTTTTTGGCAAGGGTACTACTTAGCGTTAGATTTTGTGTGGGATGCAGTATTTAGACATCTATACATAAAAAAAGCAATTAAGGCTTAGATGTATGTTTTTAGATTCTGCATATATACGTTCACAAAAAGACAATGCTTTCAGAAAGGAACGCATCTCAGAAAAGAATACAATTTCATCTGCAACTTTTAAAAGCACAACAATATACATCTAGTCCTACATACATTGCACATCTTCTCTATACTGGCCCACATCTTGCTTCTGTGTCCCTGCATGTTAAAAAAAAGATAAAAAAGGGCAGACCTAGTGCCAGAGGCTCCCACATGAGTGGGGTCTGGGGAAGGGATAAACCGAGGCAAGCCTTTCCCCCGCAAAATCTGCGGAGAGGCTACTTCGAACCCACGACCTGGTGACTCAGTGAGACAGCTCTCACCACTGCACCAGGCCTGCCCTTCATTAAAAAAAAAAAGATAACATGTGTCAAAAGTTCTTGCTGGTTGGAAATAAAAAAATGGATGCTTATGTTCCTAGAGCTTTTATTGGTGTTGAGTATGTTGTTGCTAATAATTAATGTTGTCGTGGATTCAATTTTCCTAGGCAATTTAAGTGTCATGCATTAAGCAACAATGTCATTCTAATTAGGCAGTTTTTATATTCTAAAAAAGCAAGTATACTGTCTGTATTCATTTGCAAACCACAGCCCCACCCCCAACCCTCGGTTTATTTGCAAAAGTACATATGAAACAGATGCAAGGTGATGATGTCGAAAGGCAGACTAGTTCAATGGTTGAACAGAAAGGATCATTCAAACGGTAGGAAATTTACTTGATTAAGATACTAGTTTTGCCTAAGTAGTAACAGGTATTTTACTTGATTAAGATACTAGGTTTGCCTAATTGAGATAGTAATTTGACTGATTCATATAAGATTATAATTGCCTATACTAAGTGATAGTATTGCCTATATTAAATAATATTATTGCCCAATACGTAGAATTTATTTACCTAATTGTAAACAAGGACCATCGGTAATGTAATCAGAAAGCTGTAGAAATATATTCATTCATGTTCACTACATGAATGCCTTGTTCCTCAACAAACTAGGACAGCCCCCAGCGATATTTATTTTAGAAATGGCAATCGATGGACTAACCTGGGGTAGCAGAGCACGCGGGAGGCTGAGGGACACCAATGAAGCAAGCGCGGGTGCAATCATGCCCAAGCCTTAAAGCTCAAAAGTTTACCAAATGTATGTTGAACTACAGCATAAATATCATGCAAATTGATTGACACCGACATGTAATGCAATATACGAATATACCCTGATTAATGCCACACCCTTCTAATTTGGGCCGACCAAAATAAGTGATGCAGGTCCTTCATTATTGCTTTTGTTTTTCTGAATTGATGAGAGGATTTCTAGGAATTTTTTGGGCACTGAAACAGTGATGTAGCTAATACAAAATGAAACAACTTATAACCCCAATAAAAAATACAGCCCGTAATTAAGAAAAATATAGCCATATATGGTCTAGTTCATGCTTTCACATAGGTCATCTTCAGATGCAAAACAATTGCCCTAGTTAACCAAGCGCAAACATCATACAATTCTTTGGAGCATGGCCTCAACACTACCACAACCATCATCCATATCAGGACTAGCTAGTGCAGTAGCCAGAAACAACAACAGGCGCACCTGGGATCGAATCCACGCAACACATCATGGATAGAGCACTCTGAGCGGTCGAAGTGTCTGCGGGTTCGCTCACTGCAGCAACTCCTGCACCTGAGCCTGAACTTGAGTGGCCAACAAGGCTCCTTGACCTCTGTGACATGGCAGCTGCAAGACAGAAGATGTGAGCACCAAACACTGACATTGCCTAAGTTGTGATGACTGAAGGAAAAAACTGCCTTACTGCTCAAAGGTAGCTTGAAGCGTTAGAATTGATTAAGCTGCTCCTGTGAACACAAGATTACCAGATCAGGTGTTGAGAATTCAGACGCAGGGAATAACAACACAACAGATTTTGAAAAATAACAGGAACATTTCAGTGTTCTATTACAGGAGATGCAGAGAACATGCTACGAGTGACATATGCACAACAGTGTGTGCAATCAGATCACACTAGAATCTTAGAATGTGAGAAAAAAAGGCATAAAGAAACCATATATTCTGCACAAGAAAAATCTATCTAGACAGGACAACAGCTGTTTTGACAGTTGTTCCTAAAGCGTTAATCCCATGAGTCAAATCAATGCCGTTCCAAAGATACAAATGAGGATGACAAATTTTGCTTGATGAAACCGTTGAAATTGTACACTAAATATTGCTAGATATCTTTGAACTAATGAGCATATTTTGTTCGTAATCCAAAATCAAACCTATATCCACCAAATGTAATTTTATACCTAAAATTTATGCATCTGTGCAGTAATTAAAGACTACCTTAGCAGATCAGGTCACGAATTTGAGATGGAATTGCTAAATTTAATTCATTCCCTTCCTCTAGGATAGGACATACGCGAGCATCGACCCTAATGGAGTTCATTCATTGTGCCAAGTCAGTTAAATTCAGAGAAAAAAAAAATAGAGACAAAGAGAGCGAGAGGTGTGGGAGGTGTACCTGTACTGAAGGATCGTGGTGGTAGATGGCAAGCAACACGCACCTGGTGGCCATGACCGGACTGGAGCCAAGTGGCCGTCGTCGTCTTCACATGCACGCATGAGCTCGCCGACGGCTAGCAACCAGCCGTGCCCGATGTGGCTCCCCACGACCGTCGGAGCCCTGACTTACTCCCGCAGCATGTCGTCGCTCTAGATCTGAACATGTTGTGCGAACTTAGCTGGAGGGAGCAGTGGTAGGAGCGCGTCCGGGGGAAAGGAGAACCGCGTCGCCGGAGCCCCGCGCCGTGCTGCGCAACGCCGGAGAGGAGAGGGGGAGGGACCAGATGCCGGAGGTGGGAGGGATTGTCGGATTAAGTTGTAGACAGGGTGGAGACGACCGCCGACTGCAGCGGTGGCGGGGTGGTGGAGCTCGCCGGGGCTAGGGCTGTTCGTGCGGCGGCCGGCCAACTAGATCTGGCTGCGTTGGAGGGAAGAAGGAGGGGTAGGGGAGGGGAGGCGGGCGGGTAAGAGCCGGTGCCGGCGGCGGAGGTTGGCCGGCGGCGAGGTGAAGCATGGAGGCGGCGGTTCCGGGTGCCTGTGCGTGTAGAGACCATGGAATGGGAATGGAACAGCTCATTGTCTGTAACAAAGTCTTTCCTTACCAAATAATATATATTTGTTTGCCAATCGTCAACTGGACTTGAAACTGATTCAGCGTCGAGTTGGGTGGGTTGTCTTAAATTTTGGACTAAACTGCGTGGTCAGTTATTGATTGTATTCCGTAGGTTCAACATATATATGTCCTTTGCCATTTCTAGCAACTGAAATAATATGCCATCAGAAACTTTGTTTGCCATCTTGCATAAATTTTGCTTTCACCTCTTTCCTCTCTCCTTGTTGAGTGACCAGCTGGACCTTTTGGGCTACCTTTAGTTCTTCTTCTTTTATTATCTTATAAGAGAAACATGTTTGCTTTTTGCTCTTCTTATATATCAGTATATTTTTCCCTACTGTTTCTGCTCGAGAAAAAAAAAAAAAAAGAACTTGCCAAAACATACTGAAATAGGCAATATTCAGTATGGACACATGTTGATGGCTACTCGGTTACATCCGACAAATGTGATTCGTCTTCTTCAATGTGCCTACACAATGCACCTTCTTAAGTTCGACCTTGGTGCTAGCATTAGGCTGGCCATGGAGGCATGGATGAGAACTTAATTGAGATCACATTCACATGCTACATTCGAAACTTACATCCCAGTTTTTGTAAGGAGAAACAGGTTAATATAGTTTCGGAAGTGAAACAGAGCAAATTTGACTTAAGATTGCACAATTGAGGTGTTCTTTATATACATCACCAAACATGGACAAGCGACAAAACCAGTCATTGTAGCAGGTAAGATTTCCTCCTCCCATTGTTGTTATGGTGATTTTGTTTTTGATAATTTCTGTACTCACCTGATTGTATTCGCCACATACATTGGTTTCTCTTTGGGTCCATTCGACGATTTGCTGAGATACTGTACTTATCGCTGGCTGGACAACAGCTCCATCCAACTTTATTCTTTTCTCTAGCTCCAAGCAAAGAGATATTCTTTTCTGAAAGCTAGCTATGACCAAAGCACTTACCTGGAACTTACTCCAGCTCCATCCAACTTCTCAATGAATTAAATGGTAATAAAAAAAATGTCAAAGTACCAATGGTACTGAATATGGGCTTCGTAAAAGAAAAGTATTTAAATCTGAGTTACCTTGGATAGTGAAAGAGCAAAATGACCCAAGCTGCTTGGACTATTTAATTTAGGCAAGACATTCTTTATTCACTGCCATAAAACTCGTCAATTTAGAATTATTAGGTGAGATTTCCTGCCGAGGTTGTTGTTAGAAATTTCATTTCTGAATAATTCCTGCGTCAAACTGATTATATTAAACACATGCATAGATTTTGGTTTTGGTTTCTCTTCTGGTTCATATGACGATTTGCTGAGCAACATTACTTAGCACTGGACGGCAGCTGCATCCAACTTTATTCTTTTCTCCAGCCCCAAGCAAAGTGATATTCTTTTCTGAAAGCTCAAAGCTCTTAGCTGAAGCTCAATTCACCTTGGAACAGATCAAACAGAGCTAACTCGGACATACCTTCAGTGTTTGGATCCCCTCACCACACACCAGTTTCCTAGCTAGGAGAAGGTGAAGGAATAGCACCACCACATCTGAAATCTGAATATCCTGAGGCTAGATAGCTGACTGCCAGAGGTAACTCTTCTGAACTATATATAGATGCTTATAATATATTTTTTTTTGACGGAAGATGCTTATAATATAATAGCAGTTATTCGTTACACCTTTGGTTTAATTGTCACAATAATATATAGCTGGTATGCTATTTGGATTGACATGTGTGCTCTACTACAGATGAATCCGTAGTGTGAGGTGCAGAGATGTGACAGATATGTGGAGCTTCTTCACTTAATTTGTTGGTCCTTCCTATATATATACACAGAAATTCGCCATGCCTCACTTCACTTAATTAGGTAAGGTTTCCTACCCTTATGGTTGTGATGAATTCATTTTCTCAACAATTCCTGCATTCAACTGATTATGTTAAACACATGCATAGATTGGTTTTTTCTTTGGGTCCATACGATGATTTGACGAGCTACTGTACTTAACGCTGGACAACAGCTTGATTCCCTGAAGCTCACTTCACTAGCAACCGATCAAAGAAAGCTCACGAGAACATACCACAAACCAGATTCGACCACACACCAGCTGCTGGAGCGAGGTAACTCTATTGCTAATTATACGTGGTTATTAGCTGTTATTAGTTGCACCTTTTTGTTTAATTCGCTCAATAACAGGTAACGGATATGTGGAGCTTCTTCAGTTGATTTGTTGGTCCTTCCTATGCAGAGAAATTCGTGATGCCTCGATGGGTACGCACCTCTTTTTTCTTGCCATACATTGATGTAGCAGTACTCATACTCCCAAACACATACTACATCGACATGGTCACTTGCTCACTTGAATGGTTATTAGCGACGTTTTGTAATTGATTGAAGTATGGAAAGGCCGTTGGTTCCAGGACATTTATTATTAATTTACATTTTATAAACTAGAAGTCTGGCTTGCATGGGGCATGCTCTCATGTTAACTACTATAAACTAACGCCCATCGACAAAGTCATCCATGGATCCGTGGAGTCAGAGAACACACATATATAGGGTCGTGGTTGTGAAATTATTAAAATCTTAACAACAAAATGACCCCCTTTAATTTTTAAACAGTCAATAATGGACAGGTAGTATGTTGTCCGTTCTAGAAATACGAAGGCATGTTTAAGGGAAAAAACACTCTATACAGACGAAATTTATCTGACCCATGCTAAGAACGGCTAGTAACCGTACCGCCGTATTTATGTTTGTCTGAAAATTAATTCCAATATTGATTTGGCTAATGATAATGTCCAATTCATTACCGGGAACGCGCGATTCGCCGACAGCTTCAGCCTTTAATCCGGTCGGCAAAAGGTTTCCCGACAGGGTTTCGCTGTTCCTGTCGGCGAAAATCCTGTCGACAAAGGCCTCTTTCCCGACAAGAACACGGGCACTGTCGGCGTCCGTTCGCCGACAGCCACGTGTTCTGTCGGCGAAGGAACAGCGCCGTCAACTCGGCTGCCGTTCCCTTCGCCGACAGCACTGTGGCGGCTGTCGGCAAAGAGTCGGCTTGTCAGGTCTTTGCCGACAGCATAGGCCGGCTGTCGGCAAAGCCTTCGGCCATAGCTGTCGGCAAAGACATGCTGTCGGCAAACCTGGCTTTTTCTGCTGGGATAGAATCCCAACTTTGCCGACAGCTATTACCAATGTTGTCGGCAAAGCTGGGAAATATATTTTTTTTTCTTTTCTTTTTGCTGTTTTCTTGCATTTAAACCACATTTATAGCATATATATACCACGAAACCACATTTATAACAACAATATAGCATATAAACCGCATTTTATTATCGGATTCGATCGCAACATGAATCCACACATCAACATCATCAAGTCTATCAATACATGTCCAAAATACACATAACGTCACGAAACGAGTGCATACATGTCCAACATACACTAGGATGTCCAGCATACATGTGCAACAAGTCCAACATGTCCAACAAGTCCAACATACAAGTCCAACATGCATCGCTACTAGTCCAGAAGAGGGAGGCAAAGGTACCTAGCTCGTGGTGCCGTCTCAGGGGTCCCATCGCCCCCACCTTGCTCCCACAGAGACCACCCTGGCTGTGCCTGTGGCTGAGTCCACCCTGACGGTGCCGCCTCGTAGTGCCATAATCCTGGGCGAGGCCCCTGCTGTGTCTGCGCCCCCAGCCACGAGGAGTAGCCCTGCGACTGTGGAGGAGGAGCCCACATGTACGGCTGCGTGGGGTAGGTCGGGTACCCTGGCCAGACGTGTTATGGAGGGCTGGCACCCAGTGGAGGGCTGGCACATGGAGTCGGGTTCGAACCCGTCGACGGAGCCTGCACAAAGGACAAGTGAGGTAATTAGTATAGTACCTGCAGGATGGCCGCACAAGCTAAAGCAAAAGGCAATATACTCACCGGAACTTGAAAAGGAGCAGGCAGTGGGCCTGGTGGTGGAGCAAAGAGCGAGGGAGGAAGGTCCTGCGTGTCCGGGAGCTTGGACCAGATGAAGCCGGCCAGGTCCGCCATCTGACACTGGTAGTGCTGCGTCACTACCGCCAGCTCCTGCTTGTGGGCCATGTCCTGGGCCACCTGGTTGGCCGGCAGCTCTTGGAACCTAGCCTGCAATATTACACTCGCACATGGTTGATGGTATGTGAAGCCAAGGTGGATCGTGTGTGAAACGAGTGAACGATGAATGGAACCGCACTTACCTCCATCTGCGTGTACATCTAGGCGGCGCTCGGTGTGGGAGTAGTGGTCGGGTCGATGGCACTGTTGGCCATCCAGTAGGAGCCGTGCTGCTTCCCTCCTCCCAACCTCATCACGAGCTTCGGGTCCAGGGGCTCCTTGGCGGGGTCCTTGTCGTCCCCATGGCGCTAGCGAAATGCGGCGCTGTACTCGACAAGCTTGGGTTGGACGTTCGCGTTGGTGTACGCGTCCGGCCCGTCCTCCGGGTCGAACCTGTTGTCCGGGTCCGACGCTTTGCCCTTGTGAGAAAGGGCGTACCCCACCACCTCGTTGATCTCTCCCCACCATGGGGCTCCCTCTGCGAGGAAAACACAAACATGGTTACAGGTAAATAGATTGAGTGCTACTGCGGGAGGGACCGGTTCCCTTGGTGGTGTGCGACCCCCGCATTCTTGAGCTGGCGCTCCCGACGCTCGTTTTTCACCTCGTACGCCTTGTCCGATCTCTAGTAGCGCACAATCTCCTCCCAGCATAACGGGTCCTTGTCGCACCACCCCGGTATCCACTAAGAAACATCAAGTATTTGACATGTCAGAAGATGAATTGAATGTTTCACGGAAGAAATAGGAACAAATGTTTCCTTCTTAATTACCTGTAAGTACTCCTCCTCGGTGAGATCGGTCTCCCTCTGGAGGATGATCTCCTGCCTGACTCGGGGCTTCTTGATCACCTCGCCAAGCACGTTGCGGTAGTGGTTGATGATGCGCTGGTCAGCCATCCTCTGACATGCACCAATGTGAGCGAGCAATAAAACCAGCATCTGCATCTACAAAGGCATTCCTACCATCTAATAGGTGAAGGATAGGTCCTAATCCCACCTGAGGATGCGTAGATGAGGTAAGCTTCCATGCTCGCGCCGTCCGAGACGGAATTTCGGCACCACCCCGCCGTTCTCCGATACACGTCCCGACTGGAAGAGTGTGCATCCGGAGAACAACGGGGAGGGGCTGCCGAAACTCCGACTCGGACGGGGGTGGAACATGGAAGCTAACCCATCTACGCATCCTCGGGCTGTCCAAAAAACGTGGACAATCTGAAAGAGACACCATCGCAGATATGCACTGATCCGCATACCAACGACCGTGAATCCCTCTCGGACGGGAGACGCCTAACTCGGTTACGCAAAGTACTCACAACAACTATAAGACGCAGAGGTGATTTATACCTAGGGTGGCGGCGCAGAGGCGGGTAGGTGACGAAGACGGTCAAGGTCCCCTCTGACAAGTCCTGCTCTGCAAAACAATAAAGACATCACTATTAGTTGAAAATTTTGGCAGAACCTTCCCAAAACCTGCAAGAAAAAACGTCGGCTCGAAGGTCGACGTCCACATTTGGGGCACGATGGCCCACACATCCACAATCCCGGCACGAAAGCCGTCAACACAGATATGGCACGATGGCCGACAACCCTAGAGCTTTACCTTCTCCTCCGGCAACACGCAGGGACGAACGTCGACGAACGGCGTGGACGAACGTGGACGGACATCGACGATGCGGACCTTCCTCCTCCCTTCTCCTTCTCCTCCTCCTCCTCCTCCTCCTCCTCCTCCTCCCTTCTCCTTCCTCTCCTCCTCCTTCTCCCTCCTCTCTTCCCTTCTCCTCCCTTCTCTTCTCCTTCCTCCTTCTTCTTCCTCCTACCCTTCTCTTCTTCCTCCCCTCCTTCTTCCTCCTCCCCTTCCCCTCTTCCTCTCCTCCGCCTTCTCCCCTTCCCTTCTTTCCTTCGCCTCCTCCCCTGCTCCTTCTACAGCGTTGGGATGGAGGAGGCGGTGGCGCAGGAGGGTCTGGGATGTGGTGGCGGTGCTAGCGGGGCCGGGATGGGGGCGGCGGAGCTAGCGCGGACGCGACGGCGTCGGTCGGCGGTGAGTACGGGGCCGCGGCGTCGGTGGCGAGTGCACTGGCGCCGCTGGGTTGGGGGCGGCGGACGTGGCGGAGGGGGAGCTACGGCGGTGGGGAGACGTGGAGGTGGGGGGGCGCGCCGGAGGCGGCGGGATGCGGGCGCTGCGGGCGGCGGGCGGGGGTTCGGCGGCGACGGCGCGCGGGGGTGCGGGGGGCGGGGTGAGGGAGCGGCGGGAGCGGGGCGCGGCGGAGGAGCGGTGGCGCGTCGGGTCGCGGAGCGGCGGTGGCGTCGGGTAGGCGTGGGACGGGGATGGGATGGGGATGGGGATGCCGACGGGTTAGGGTTAGGATATTGGGCCGGGTCCTTTTTTATTTTGTGCTTGTTTGCCGATAGCCCAGATCCGGGCCGTTGGCAAAGAAATTTTCTTTTAAAAAAAGCTTCGCCGACAAAGGTCAACCTGAAACCCTGTCGGCGAAGAACCTTTGCCGACATCCAAGTGCGGTCTGCAAAGAATGTTTGCATTTTTTTGTTTTTTCCATCCAATTTTTTTCTAGGTCCTTCCTACTATAATTAAATCTCAATTTCAAAACTTGGGGATGTTTTGAGTTATTTAGCTATATTTTATTAATTTTTTTCTTTCACTTGAATTTTCCCGCATTATTGAAATTTGAACTGCGGTGCATTAAATAGTCAAACTTAGCTATTCAAAAAATGATATTCATGTTGGGGAGTGTGCTTTAAGACCGTGTCCCAAAGCTCGCCCAAAAGTTCCAAGTCCTTGTCCACGTAACAAGACGGTCCAGAGTGGTACACGTGTTTTTTAATTATATAAAATCCAAACAAAGTCGAAAATTCACAAAAGTTGTCGGGGTGTCGTGTTATCGCATGTGGATGCTACGATAAAAATTTGAAAAAGTTTGGTGCAAGTTGCGGCGTCGGATGCTCAAAACCCGGACATCTCCACATGTTGCCGTTCAAATTTGGATTATGCCGGAAAAATCTAGTGAACAAAAAACATTAACGAAATATAGCTAAATGTTGCCAAAAGGGCCCAATTTCAAACATGTGCTTGTAAACAATGTATCAAGGCAACAAAAAAAGTTTGAGTCAAAATTCAAAAAAATGAATACTCTTTGCCGACAGCATACACATGCTGTCGGCAAAGAGCATCATTCGCCGAGAGCATACACATGCTGTCGGCAAAGACAGCCTTCGCCGACAGCATAAACATGCTGTCGGCAAAGAGCATCCTTCGCCGACAGCGTGCACATGCTGTCGGCATCTTTTGCCGACAGCGCTGACGGCGAGGCTGTCGGCGAAGCAAATGGCGACGGCACCGTTTGGCCGCGCCAGCGCTTCGCCGACAGGACTTCTTTCCCGACAGGATCGCTGTCGGGAGAGAGATTCTTCGCCGACAGCCTGTCTTCGCCAACAGACCATGGATCTGGTGCTGTCGGTGAAGATTTCTTTCCCGACGGACTTTGCTCGTCGGAAAGAGCACGGTTCGCCGACGCCCCAGGATCCCGTCGTCGGGAAACATTGGCCGCCGGCGACGCGCGATTCCCGTAGTGATTCCTTGCAAGACACAGACTCCTTAGATTGGAAGGACCATAGAGAGTTTCATTCCAAGGAAGTACGTAGACACTATTAAATTAAGTCGGCTAGGATCTAGCGAGAGAGGCTACGGGCGGAGATGACCGAGCCCGACCCACCACCTCCCCCCACACCACCACCACCACCGCCGCCGCCGCCTTGGCGGCGCCGGAGCCCAGCCTGTCGCCGGCCACCTAGGCCCCAACAGAAACCCCATCCCCCTCTCCACGGGCAAGGGCAGGGCTTTGTCCCTAGAGGCAGCCCCCTACATCCCTGCGTCCGCCGGCCGCTCGAAGCTGGCAAGGTGGGCTGATGGGGAGTTGACCGATTGCTCGGACGACGAGGATGGCGGCGCCTCTCCGACGGGCTTCTCCTCCATTCGCTTTGTCGCTCCGCTCCGGACCTGGCGAGCCGGCGCGGTGGCCAGGGAGGCACCACCCCAGCGCGACGCCCCAAAGGTGTTATATGGAATGCCTGAAGCGTTGGACACGAGTTCGGCGGCGACCACGGCGGGCGTTCCCATTCCCGGACCACCGGACAACCCCTCCGGCTCGTCCACGATGCCACCCACCAGCGGCCCGGTGCTGGCGCGCACCCCGCTGACCCACCTGGCACCGGGAAGCGTGCCTGCTCCGGAGCGCGGCGTGGCCGCCTCGCCAGCGGTGGGTGGCGGCCCTGCTCCAGCACGCGTGGCAGCCGTCGCGCCCATGGTGCACCAGCGCCCCGACCAAAGGAAGCCAGCGCGCCGCACGGCCTCAAAGGGCGCCGCCCTCGCCGGCGGCCCATGCGCCACGTCTTACGCCATGGCGGCGACCAGTCTGGAGGGGAGGGGCCCCTCGGCCGGTACAACCCGCGCCTCTGGCTCCCGCAGCCACTCTTCCATGCCATCCAGGGCCGACGGAGCGGATCCCCACGCCGGGTCGGCAACCCTCGCCGACACGCGCTCTGGAAACGCCCACCACGCCCACCGGGCCGCACCGCCCCGCCCTGCCTTGAAGGTCGGGGGAACCTCAGTAGGGGGTGGTGGGCAGCCAGGGAGAGCCCCAGCCGTGCGCCGCGCCCGGACACCGCCGTCCCAGGCCGTGCCTCCGCACTGCAGACCACGGGCACGGTGCGGAAGCCTCGTGACAACGACGAAGAACCGGGACTCGCCTACCGCTGCAGCAGCCGCCCCCGCCCCCGCCCCCACGCTGAACGAGCAACGACGGGAAAACTCACCTGAGGCCAGGGAGGCCGAACCAGCTACAAGGACGCGAGCCAGGGTGCCCGTCCTGACTCCGTGGACGACCGTACACCGACGCGTCTGGTCGAGCCCGGAGGCCAGGGCTCCTGCGTGCCGCCGCTTGGGACTGGAGACAAAGATGGCAGTGCACCAGCGCATCGGACCTACCTCGGATGCCAGGGCGCCCGCGCACAGGCGAATCAGTCATGACCTCTCGACGAGGGCGCCGGCCTACGGACGCCTCAGACACAACCCAGCGCCAAGGGTGCCGGCCGCCGCACGCCTCGGTCCTGTGGCCCGCCTGGCTATGCAGGGACATTGAGGGGAGTTGTCTCAACTGTCTAGCTGCTGGCCACAAGATCGCTACTTGTAAGAGGGAGCCAAGGTGCTGGCGGTGTCACGGGCTCAACCACATGGCACAGGACTGCACCAAGCCGGCGTACGACCACATGCTACGACTCCGGAGGGTCGCCGACCGGTGCCGGGGGCACCCGACAGCGGACCCTAGGCAGGCCGACGGTGCCATGCGGGGCACATGCCTGCCACGCAGGGGTGGTCGGGCCGGCCCTAGCCGTACACGGATGGAGTGGAGGCCGAAGACAGCCGGCATCGACACAGCCGACAGCGGGAGCTGCCCAGCCAGCGGGGGCGCACGTGCAGGGGTCCAGGCTGAGCGGGACATCTTCTGCCGCGGCACCCCCCATCGCGGAGCCCATGGTAGCGACCACCAACACCCTGGCCGCTGACCACACGACACACCCCGCCTCCCCTGCCCGGTGGCCGAGGGCACTGGACAGCGTTGACACCGCGTGGGTGGCTGCGCTCGAGGGGCCGCTGCCCAGGGCCGTGGGAACGAACGGCCCGATGGAGCCCTGTAAGGTCCTAGATGGCTAGAGGGGGGTGAATAGCCTATAAAAATTTCTACAAACTCACTAAGCAAACTTCGTTAGATAAACAAACGGCGGAAAGCAAGTTATGCTTAGCCTACTAGATGTTGCAAGCCTCCTATCCAAGCAATTCTAGTAGGTGATCACTAGTACACACAAAAGCTACCACTAGTGATCAAGAGTTCTACCCACGGGATTTAGTCTACACAAGAAGTGGTTCCCGACCGACCACACAAGCAATTCTACCCACGGGATTTAGTCTACACAAGATGTGGTTCCCGACCGACCACGCAAGCAATTCTACTTTGCAAGAATGTAATCAAAGTAATACAAGAGAGGATGAGACTTGTTATACCGACGCGTCGAGTCGAGGTTGCCAATCACCAAGAGAATGAGCAATCGATCACAATCGGCAACACACAATCGATGACAACCAATCACCGGGAGACAAGGATGAACACAATTGTTTTTGTTCACCGGTGTTCACTTGGGCACCGCCAAGCTACGTCACCGGTTGTGTCGACCAACACCTAGATGGTTCCTCGGTGTGACCCTCAAGTCACTAGCCCCTCAAGGCTCGCCCCGCAAGGCACCGCAAGACACCACTCTCAAGCGAGGTACTCAACGACACGCGCAATCCACTAGGATGCTCTTCGTGATCCCCACGAGGTGAGCTCAAACCTCTCACAATTAACCGGAGGTGGCCAAGAACAATCACCTTCTCTTGCCAACGCCTCCAACAATCTCCAAGCCGGCTAGGAGCGGTACTCTCCAAGAGTAACAAGAAATCCACCGGCTAAACCACCCACAAGTGCCACTAGATGCCCTCAAGCAATGCAATGCACTAGGTGATCTCTCAATCTCACTTTGGATTCACAATCAAGCAAGAGAGATGAGAGGGAGAGTGTTTCTTCAGCTCAAAGGATGAATGAATGAGTTGGGAGAGCCAAGAGAGGGAGCCAAGCCCGGCCTCCCATCTATTTATAGACCCAACACTTCAAACTAGCCGTTACCCCTCGGGGCGCAAATTCTTCGCGCCAGACGCGTCCGCCGCAGCCGCCGCACGCGTCCGGCGCCTCAGCCGCGCGCCCGACGACCGTTGGCGCGCGGCCAACCACGTGCCGCCACGTCGGCGTCCGGACGGCGTCCGGCGCCGCCGTTGCACGTCCGGCGCCGCGTCCCGTCGCAACGCCCGCGCTCTGGAACTTTTCGTTCCGAGTCCGGCGTGCGCGGACGCGCACCTGCGCGTCCCGCCGCCTCGTCGGGAACCCCGCTCCGCGCTGAGCCGCAACACGCGCGGACGCAAAGACAAGAACCGCGTCCGCTGCGTCCGCCGCGCGTCCGGCCCGCGTCCGGCCCGACGCCTTGCCGAACGGCCGAAAACCGTAAACTTTCGTCGGCGTCCGCGCGCCCGGACGCGTCCGCCCGAGCGTCCGCGCCTGCGCCGCGCAGCCTCCGTCTTTTTCGTCACCGTGTCGTGACACCAACTTCTCCAGCATGCTATCCAACAAGTATACCAACTTGATCATCAGAGATAGCATGATTTCAACCAAATTTTGCATCCGGCGCAATAGAAAATATGCATCCGGACCCAAACCCATCTCTACCCTGCAAACCACAGCGCGCCCAAGCGCCACCTTTGTAAATGTGCCAACACCACCAAGTGTACATCTCCATGTGCTTGTGTGTTAGCTTTTCACAATCATTTCCCAAAGGTTAGGTTAGCTCACTAGGCCCTACATGCAATGCACTTCATGAATTCACCTAGTGGCACCCGTGCATCGAATAGCCGATAAGACTTCCCCTCTTAATAGTGCGGCTATCGAACCTAAACCACTCACACCCTCTATGGTGTCTTGAGTGCAAAACAAAATGGCCCTATCGGTTATACCTTTGCCTTGAGCCCATTTTGTTCCTCCAAATGATATGAACGCTTCACACCATCATGTGACCGTCTCGATCCATCGACCTCGACTTCACTTGCCCTTCACCGTGCATCGGTCCATCGGCGCCTAGTCTTGCCCGAGCTTCACCATCTCATGGTCCTTCACTCCCAAGCCTTGACTAGCCCTTCACCTTCAACACCGGTCCATGGAGCCAAGCATCGTCTTGATCTTCATCTTTGATCACATGACACGTGTCATGCTTCATATGCATTAAGCTCATCATGTGGACAACCTTTCTCTAAATCAACCACTTAGATAAACAAGGTTAGTCCTAGGTTTCATCAATTAGCCAAAACCAAACTAGGGACTTTCAATCTCCCCCTTTTTGGTAATTGATGACAACCTCAACAAAGATGATTTTATAATAAAGATTTTGAACTTGTCATACTTGTCCAATCATTAAGCTCATAGGAAAGATTTGGACAACTATAGCAAGTTCGATTTTGGTAGCATTGCTCCCCCTACATATGTGCATAGAGTTTGAATTTGAAGCTTTGCACATATGCACGGATAGAAGTGTGGGGAGAGTAATTCTACCAAGATGATGCTAAGGTGTAAGAAATGGACCTTTGAAGCGTGATACCAATCGGAGTTGCAATTTACACCGTCCTTAGCACCATGAAGTAACTAGACATCCATCAAAAACTCAAGAACCCCGTGAGATCAACATTATAAGCAAGGTTCTTGAACCACTTGAAAGGTAAGGGGAGTCTAGTTACAACCTATGCATGCTAGTGGATCATTTCACCATTCAAGTCCTATACTAGCATTGCATCACACAAGCAAGGAGACACCACTTGTATAAAACTTTAAAACTAGGTGCCATGAGCAAGTCATATGAAAATGCACAAACAAATACAACATCTTTGTTCATGAGCTTGCTCCCCCTTCTTGTGTGCATCAAAATTTTATTTACCCCTTTATCATGTTCAATCATCTTTTCTCTCCCCTTTGTCAACAATTACCCAAAAATGGGATCAAATTGTGGAGAGAAAAGGACTTTGATGGAGTAAACAAAACTTTAGTCAAATTTGGTTCAATCTAGATCACTTGCCAAAGACATTTAATTCGGTTTGAACCAAAAACAAGCTTCTTCACACCTCATGACAAGGGTTATCTTGCCTATGTTGAATTAAACACTTGTAGCAAATATTCTAGATTCAACACTAGGATTGCAAGCCCACAAACATGTCATATGTCACCACTAGATCAAGCAAAGCATAGAAGCAATAGTGGTAAACATATATACATTAAACACATTTGATTTATCATGAATGCTCCAAATGCACCTTGTATGTCTACATGTGCTACCACAAGTATAATTCTAAGCATGAATGACATGTCACACAATGGTACCTTGCATTGTCGAAGGAGAGGCATGTCGAGTAGTGGTGGGGTGCATTCAACACATGTTTGAGAAATCAAGAATGTTCAACTCATTCCTTAGCTTGCAAAACCTTCTTTCATCAAGTGGCTTGGTGAGGATGTCGGCAAGTTGATCATCGGTGCCCACACTTTCAATGGAAATGTCACCCTTTTGTTGATGATCTCTTATGAAGTGATGCCTTATGTCAATGTGCTTTGTTCTTCCATGTTGAACCGGGTTTTGTGTCATCTTGATTGCACTCTCATTATCACAAAATAATGGCACATTCTTGAAATTGATGCCATAATCCTTTAAAGTTGACTTCATCCAAAGCAATTGTGCACAACAACTCCCCGCACTAACATATTCGGCTTCGGCGGTAGAGATTGCCACACTATTTTGTTTCTTTGAGGACCATGACACAAGTGATCTTCCAAGAAGTTGACATGTACCACTTGTGCTCTTTCTATTGATCTTGCAACCACCATAGTCGGAGTCCGAATATCCAATCAATTCAAACTTTGACCCCTTGGGATACCACAATCCAACATCTCTTGTTTGCTTCAAGTACCTCAATATTCTCTTTGCGGCCGTGAGATGACTCTCTCTAGGTGAGGCTTGATATCTAGCACACATGCAAACACTAAACATGACATCCGGCCTTGATGCGGTGACATAGAGTAGGCTTCCAATTAATGACCGATAATCCTTTTGATTTACCATATTGCCATCATGATCACTATCAAGATTCCCATTGGTGCCCATTGGAGTTGAGATTGGCTTTGCATCTTGCATCCCAAACTTCTTCAACATGTCCCTTATGTATTTTCCTTGACTCACAAATGTCCCATTCTTCAATTGCTTGACTTGAAGACCAAGGAAATAGCTAAGTTCACCAATCATGGACATCTCAAACTCTTTTGCCATCATTTCACCAAATTCTTCACAATATGCTTGATTGGTTGATCCAAAGATGATATCATCAACATAGATTTGCACAATGAAGAGATCATTACCAATCTTCTTGGTGAATAGAGTAGTATCAACCTTGCCCATAATGAACCCCTTGGAGTGAAGAAAAGTCTTCAATCTCTCATACCATGCTCTAAGTGCTTGCTTCAAGCCATACAAAGCTTTCTTCAACTTGTACACATGGTTGGGCTTCTTCTCATCTTCAAAACCGGAGGTTGCTCAACATATACTAGCTCATTGATGATCCCATTGAGAAATGCACTCTTGACATCCATTTGATATAACTTGATATTGTGGGCACATGCATAAGCCAAGAGTATCCTTATTGCCTCCAATCTTGCCACCGGAGCATATGTTTCATCATAGTCAAGACCTTCAACTTGAGTATAGCCTTGTGCAACTAGTCTTGCTTTGTTTCTAATCACAACACCATCTTGATCTTGCTTGTTCTTGAAAACCCATTTGGTTCCAATGACATTGTGATCCTCCGGCCTCTCAACTAACTCCCACACATCATTTCTTGTGAAGTTATTGAGCTCTTCTTGCATTGCCATGATCCAATCGGCATCATCCAAGGCTTCCTCAACTTTCTTTAGCTCTTTGGTTGACACAAATGATGCATATTCACAAATCATAGCCACTCTTGATCTTGTTTGCACACCACTTCTAATATCACCAATAACACTATCAATTGGGTGATCTCTTGCAACGTGTTGTGGTTGTAGCACTTGCACTTGATTGCTTGATCTTGGTTGATCACTTGACTTGTCTTCATTTGATGAACAAGCACCATGATCTTGCACTTGAGCATTGCTAGCTTGCCTCAATGGAGAATTGAGCACTTCATCTTTATCATCTTGCACAACAACCACTTGCTTTGCTCTAATCTCCCCAATGTCCATGTTCTTCATAGCTTCAACCAATTGAGTTCCACCAACATCTTCTAGATTCTCATCTTCATCTTGTGACCCATTGGTTTCATCAAATTGCACATCATGGACTTCCTCTCTAATGCCACTTGAATTGTTCCAAACTCTATAAGCTTTGCTTGTAGTTGAATAACTGAGTAGGAACCCCTCATCACATCTCTTTTCAAACTTCCCCAATCTAGTGCCCTTTCTCAAGATGTAGCATTTGCAACCAAATACTCTAAAATAGCCAATGTTGGGCTTTCTTCCATGAAGTAACTCATATGGGGTCTTCTCTAGCAAAGTATGACAATAGAGCCTATTGATATAGTAACATGCCGTGTTGATTGCTTCATCCCAAAATGATTGACTAACATTGTACTCATGAAGCATTGATCTAGCCATATCAAGTAATGTTCTATTCTTCCTCTCAACTAGGCCATTTGATTGTGGAGTGTACTTGGCCGAGAATTGATGACCAATGCCATAGTGATCACACAATTCTTCCATTCTTGTATTCTTGAATTCACTCCCATTGTCACTTCTCACTTTCTTGATTCTCATGTCAAACTCATTGTGAACTCTAGTGAGAAAGGTCTTGAAGGTGTCATACACTTCACTCTTGTCACTAAGAAAGAATACCCATGTGAATCTTGTGAAGTCATCCACTATGACAAACCCATACTTATTGCCACCAATACTTGTGTATGTAGTTGGGCCAAATAGATCCATGTGCAACAACTCAAATGCTTTGCATGTGCTCATTATGCTCTTCTTTGGATGTGAGCTTCCAACTTGCTTCCCGGCTTGACATGCACTACACAACTTGTCCTTCTCAAATACAACATCTTTCAAGCCTTCAACAAGGTTGTGTTGTGTGAGCTTCTTCAATTGTTTCATGCCAACATGCCCAAGCCTTCTATGCCAAAGCCAACCCAAACTTGATTTTGATATCAAATATGTTGTCAAAGAAGCTTCACTAGTGTTGAAATCAACAAGATAGAGATTCTCATATCTAAAGCCTTTGAACACCAAGTTGGAGCCATCAAGAGAAACTACCTCAACATCATTTGCCCCAAAAATGCACTTGTAGCCTCGATCACAAATTTGTGCCACCGAGAGAAGATTGAAATCCAAGCTTTCAACTAGCAACACATTGGAAACACTCATGTCATTTGATATTGCAATCTTGCCCAAACCAACAACCTTGCCTTTCTTGTTATTGCCAAAAGTAATTGACTCAATGTCACTATCATTCTTCTCAATTGAATCAAACATTCTTGATGTGCCGGTCATGTGTTGAGAACACCCACTATCAATAATCCAATGCCTTCCTCTGGCTTTATAGTTCACCTACAAGCAAATCAATGAAGCTTAGGTACCCATTTTTGCTTGGGTCCTTGTAGGTTAGTGACTAAGCTCTTTGGTACCCAAATAGCCTTCTTCTTTGGTCCAACAATGGGTGTACCAACAAACTTAGCTTGCACACCTTTCACACCCTTGGTAAGCACATAACAAGAATCAAAAGATATAGCATTGTCAAGTTTCTTGTTTTGTTGCTTCTTGTTGCAATTTTGCTCTAGGTGCCCAACTTGCTTGCATCTATAGCAAAACCGACCATTGCTCTTCACAAAGCTAGGCTTAGGAGTTGCAAAGGCCGACTTGCCCTTCTTGGGGGTATAGCCCAATCCCTCTTTGTTAAGAGAGAACCTTTGGCTACCCAAGCACTTTAGCAAGCGGGCCTCACCACCAAAGGCTTTGCCTAAGGCATGAGTGAGCTCATCCACCTCCTTCTTGAGAGTCTCATTCTCAACCATAAGTGTAGCATCACAAGTGAAGCCATCACTAGTAGTAGAGATAGAGTCGGTGGTGGTGGTGGATGATGTGCTACAAGAAGGGTTAGCATTTGTCATGATGATAGGTTGATAAAAAGACTCATCAATGATGTCACAAGTAAGGCCTATATCACATGATGCAACCACCACTTTCTTTGCTTGTTGCTCAAGAAGAAGTGAGTGAGCTTTTTCAAGCTTAGAATGAGCATCACCAAGTTTCTCATGGTCTACCACTAGACACTCATGAGTGGTCATAAGCTCACCTAGGGCTTTCTCAAGTATTTCTACTTTCATTGAAAGCTTCTTGCACTCCTTTTCCTTGGCAATAGCTATATCTCTAGTTTCTTGCATCAAGTCATATAATTGATCCTTAGAAGGTTCATCATCATCATCAACATTAACAACATCGTGAGCATATTCCATCTCACTATCATCATCACTATCATCATATTGTACCTTGGTTTCCTTGGCCATGAAGCACGATGGTCATGAAGAGAATAATGAAGGCTTCTTGTTGATGGCGATGGAAGCCATAGCCTTGTTGCTTGTATCTTCATCTTCATCATCATTATCACTCTCCCAAGTGACCACAAATTCACCATTCTTGCCCTTCTTGAGTGACATCTTGGCCTCATGCTTCTTCTTCTCAAATTTGCCCTTGTTGTAGTTCTTCTTCTTCTCATATGGGCATTCGGCTTGTAGATGCTCGGTGCTATCACAATTGAAGCACTTTCTTGGTTGCTCTTGCTTCTTGAAGTTGTTTCTCTTGAAGCCTCTTCTCTTGATGAACATGTGTCCCATCTTCTTCACCACAAGAGCTAGTGCCTCATCATCAATCTCAAAGTCACCATCTTCCTCATTGGTTTCTTCTTCTTCAAAGATTGGTGCTTTGCCCTTGGAGGATGTGGCTTGGAATGCCACGGTCTTCTTCTTCTTCTCCTCTTCCACCTTCTCATCATCTTGATCAAATTTGTCATATGTCAAGACTTCACCAAGTAAATCATTTGGCTTCTTATGTTCAAGCCCATCTCTTTGTAGCATTAGCTTCAACATCTTGAAGCTCTTCGGCAAGCAAATCAAGAACTTGTGACAAAAGTCTTCATCTTTTGTCTTGTGCCCCAAACTCTTGAGATCATTCACAATCACTTGTAAGCGATGAAACATTTCAATGATTGTTTCATCCTCTTTCTTCTTGAAGTTCTCGAACTCACTCTTGAGTCCATATAACTTGGCACTCTTCACAACCTTGGTGCCCTCATAGGTCTCACCCAACCTAGTCCACACTTCACTTGCAAGCTCCAAATCCTTGATTCCCTCAAACACCTTTGTATCAATGCCATTGTATAGGGTGTTGAGAGCCATTCTATTGCATGTGATGTTGGCTTTGTCCTCATCGGTGAGATGTTCATTATCAAGAATAGCATAGTCATGCAATGTAACTTGCAAAACTCTCTCTTGTATTGAACCAAGATACATGATCATCTTTCTCTTCCAATGATCAAAGGAACTAACTCCATCAAACATAGGCGGTTTGCCCCCAACATGATTGAACACAATTTGAGCCATCTTAACATCGTAGGATGTTAAGCCTTGTACTAAAACGGTGACCTTGGCTCCGATACCACTTGTAAGGTCCTAGATGGCTAGAGGGGGGTGAATAGCCTATAAAAATTTCTACAAACTCACTAAGCAAACTTCGTTAGATACACAAACGGTGGAAAGCAAGTTATGCTTAGCCTACTAGATGTTGCAAGCCTCCTATCCAAGCAATTCTAGTAGGTGATCACTAGTACACACAAAAGCTACCACTAGTGATCAAGAGTTCTACCCACGGGATTTAGTCTACACAAGAAGTGGTTCCCGACCGACCACACAAGCAATTCTACCCACGGGATTTAGTCTACACAAGATGTGGTTCCCGACCGACCACGCAAGCAATTCTACTTTGCAAGAATGTAATCAAAGTAATACAAGAAAGGATGAGACTTGTTATACCGACGCGTCGAGTCGAGGTTGCCAATCACCAAGAGAATGAGCAATCGATCACAATCGGCAACACACAATCGATGACAACCAATCACCGGGAGACAAGGATGAACACAATTGTTTTTGTTCACCCGGTGTTCACTTGGGCACCGCCAAGCTACGTCACCGGTTGTGTCGACCAACACCTAGATGGTTCCTCGGTGTGACCCTCAAGTCACTAGCCCCTCAAGGCTCGCCCGCAAGGCACCGCAAGACACCACTCTCAAGCGAGGTACTCAACGACACGCGCAATCCACTAGGATGCTCTTCGTGATCCCCACGAGGTGAGCTCAAACCTCTCACAATTAACCGGAGGTGGCCAAGAACAATCACCTTCTCTTGCCAACGCCTCCAACAATCTCCAAGCCGGCTAGGAGCGGTACTCTCCAAGAGTAACAAGAAATCCACCGGCTAAACCACCCACAAGTGCCACTAGATGCCCTCAAGCAATGCAATGCACTAGGTGATCTCTCAATCTCACTTTGGATTCACAATCAAGCAAGAGAGATGAGAGGGAGAGTGTTTCTTCAGCTCAAAGGATGAATGAATGAGTTGGGAGAGCCAAGAGAGGGAGCCAAGCCCGGCCTCCCATCTATTTATAGACCCAACACTTCAAACTAGCCGTTACCCCCTCGGGGCGCAAATTTTGCGCGCGACGCGTCCGCCGCAGCCGCGACGCGTCCGGCGCCTCAGCCCGCGCGCGCGCCCCAGACGACCGTTGGCGCCGCGCCAACCACGTGCCGCCACGTCGGCGTCCCGGCACGGCGTCCCGGCGCGCGCGTTGCACGTCCGGCGCCCGCGTCCGCTCGCAACGCCGCGCCCGGAACTTTCGTTCCGAGTCCGCGTGCGCCGGACGCGGCACTCCGCGCGTCCGCCGCCTTCGTCGAACCCCCTTCCGCGGGAAGCCGCAACACGCGCCGGACGCAAAGACACGACCGCTCGCGTCCGCGCCGCGTCCGGCCCGCGTCCGGCCCGACGCGCGTCCGGCCCGTCCGGCCCGACGCCCGGCCGAACGGCCGAAAACCGAAACTTTCTGGTCGGCGTCCGCCGCCGGGCCGGACGCGACCGCCGCCCGTCCGGCGCCTCGCCAGGCGCAGCCTCCGTCTTTTCGTCGCGTGTCGTGACACCAACTTCTCCAAAGATGCTATCCAACAAGTATACCAACTTGATCATCGTAGATAGCATGATTTCAACCAAATTTTGCATCCGGCGCAATAGAAAATATGCATCCATTTTTCTCGAAAGCGCCGAATCCCGCCTCACGAGGCTCGGCGGGAGGAGGAGAGGGACCCAAACCCATCTCTACCCCCGCAAACCACAAATACGCGCCCAAGCGCCACCTTTGTAAATGTGCCAACACCACCAAGTGTACATCTCCATGTGCTTGTGTGTTAGCTTTTCACAATCATTTCCCAAAGGTTAGGTTAGCTCACTAGGCCCTACATGCAATGCACTTCATGAATTCACCTAGTGGCACCCGTGCGTCGAATAGCCGATAAGACTTCCCCTCTTAATAGTGCGGCTATCGAACCTAAACCACTCACACCCTCTATGGTGTCTTGAGTGCAAAACAAAATGGCCCTATCGGTTATACCTTTGCCTTGAGCCCATTTTGTTCCTCCAAATGATATGAACGCTTCACACCATCATGTGACCGTCTCGATCCATCGACCTCGACTTCACTTGCCCTTCACCGTGCATCGGTCCATCGGCGCCTAGTCTTGCCCGAGCTTCACCATCTCATGGTCCTTCACTCCCAAGCCTTGACTAGCCCTTCACCTTCAACACCGGTCCATGGAGCCAAGCATCGTCTTGATCTTCATCTTTGATCACATAACACGTGTCATGCTTCATATGCATTAAGCTCATCATGTGGATAACCTTTCTCTAAATCAACCACTTAGATAAACAAGGTTAGTCCTAGGTTTCATCAATTAGCCAAAACCAAACTAGGGACTTTCAAGCCCTCCGTGGTCGCCGTCCCGGTGTACGTGAGGACAGAGGAGGCTGCTGTCGCAGGCGACTCGGTGGGGAACCTAGAGTCACCAGCGGCGGACAGGGAGGAGGAAGAATTTCAGCCGGCCGCCACACCGGCTACTCCTACTCTTCCCGTGGACCGCCGTGCCGCCGAGCCTGTGGTAGACGTGGAGGGCCCTACCACTGACAGCGTTGGTAGGACCCAACCGCGTAGGGCACGCTGGTGCTGCTCGACCTCTGGGGGGACACACTAGCGGACGGGCCACCCGGTTTCGGTGCGCTGTCCAAGCTCGGGCATGCCGTTAGCACGGTTGCTGAGGAGACAACGGTGGACGCCGAGCAAGAGGAGGATGCCCCGTCTACGCCGGTGCATGGTGGATAGGACACCGTGGCCGAGGGCACGCTCGTCCTTCTCGACCACTGGGCCGAGTGGTGGAGCTTCGGCAACGCCGACGGCAGGCGGGCGGAGGCGATCGCTGGGCACCTTCCACGTCACCACGACCGCGACGACTCTCGGAGGACTCCGGCAGGGGCCGTCGAGGACCTCGAGGCCGCGGAGGATCTCTGCTTCATCAACTCAGAGGATGAGCTTCCTGAGGAGCTGCCGACGGCAGCTGGCCTGGTGGCCGCCAGAGCCGACTCAGCCAGGAGCTTTGAGTCACATGCGGCGCACCGGGAGGTTCAGGGCAGGACGGAAGCTGCGCCGCCAGCCCTGGGCATGGTGTACCTGTGTGGGGCTTCGGGAAGCCCGCCCAGGCCGACGCCCGAGGCCGTGGGAGCAGCGCCTTGGCCGCCGGCGGGCGTGGCGGCACCCAGCTCACCCGATGACGATGACGCGCCCCCGGGATTCAGCACCCCGCTCTTTCGAAGGGTCGTCGCCACGCCGACGTGGAGGAGAGGTCCTCAAGCAAGGATGGGTCCCCCACGGGGCGGCTTAAGAACTTCTCCAAGCGCGTCTTCCACAAGGCGACCACTCCTCTCCTGTCGGCTCGGGTGACCGACTCCAGTTCGGCCAAGCTGCCGCTTCGAAGCAGGCACATCGCAGCCAACCCCCCTCTCCAGGTACCCGGTTGCAAAGAGAGGAAAGATCATCGCCATGCAGAAGATGGGGTTCATCGAGGCCCAACCAACGGAGGAGGGTTGGCAAAAGCTGGATGAGATGTTCGAGGGAAGACCCGCGATGCCCGGGCCATGCGGGAGCTGTTCCAAGATGAGGAGCGACGGCAGCGACCGCGGAGGCGCCGCGGGGTCGGGGGCCGCGCATGAGCGCCGGAAGCCGGTGCGCGGAAGATAGAATGTTTAGTGCGTGAGTAATCCTTTATGTTTGTGTTCCTGGGGTGGCAGGCAAAATGTTGAATATTATGATCCACTCTAGAAAATTTTTTGTAAAACTCTCTTCTACTTAATGCAATGATGTGCAAATTTTTTGCGTATTCGAGAAAAAAAATAAGGGTCAACAAAAAAAAATTCTGTTGTTACTATCACCATTGTCACTCGTGGGCCTATCTGCATTGAAACAACTTGACCTTTCTTCTTGTCGTGCCCCACCTGCTCTGCACTGCAATTTTTTTGATTAGAATGACTCTGCCTTCAAACCACTTCGCTTGCCTTTAAGGAACCCTATGTGTCGTCAACTATGGACATTTTCTAAACACACACATAGTCTAATCCTAAAAAAAAAAAGTCTCATCGATGACAATACGTAGTGTTATCATCACATGAGAAGTAAGAACAAATCTCTGTTGATCTACTCCAACACACCATTGTTATCTTCGTCTTGTTCATTAGTGAAGAGATTGGGAACGGACTGGTGGGTGCCGTGCTATAAGATGATTTAACCAAGTTGGTGGTCATGTATACAACACTGATGTTATCTCGATAGACAATATTGGTCGCTCTAACACTCAACGTGGAGCTCGTGATGAAGCCAGCAACAATTATTACGGCACGTCCATGTACAAGGACTCCAGGACCGTTTGGCAGGCAGAGACAAAAAAATAAAAACACAAACCTTATTTTTTGTTTCCACCACACGAAAAACCAAGGTCGGGTTCGGGAGGGCTCCTTGCCTGGCATGGCCACACATACCATCGTTGCTGCAGTTAGGTTTTGGGATTCTGTACGTCAAATGGGAGTTTCGAAATCAAACAGCCTGAACAGGTGTTTCGAAATCGAACGACCAGAATGGATGAGGCCAGCAAAGAGAACAGATAACTTGAGTGATATGTCCTTTCACATATTTTTTCTTTTGTTTTCTATTTTTTTATCATTTAATCCCTCCTTACTTAATTAGTAGTTACTCTGTTACAAAAACCAGAGGCAAACAGGTGCCCCAATTCAAAATCACAAGTTACTCTGTTGCATGGTAGAGTAAGGCCAGAAATAGTAAATTCTATTTTAATTATGTGTTAGTGTAATCAGGATATGTGTGGTGTAAAGTTTAGAAGACATGTTAGAGCAACTCCAACAGTTTGGTAAAACTACTTGGCAAATCTTTATTTTTAGCAAAACCACAAAAATCCTCCTCCAACAACTTGCCAAAACCATTTGACAAATTGGCAAGGTTGGCAAAACCAGCCCTTCCTGGCGCAAATATGCGCGCACGGTAACGCTTGGCATATCACGAATTCGGCTGGTCTACGGTGGTGGATGCATTCATGGTTGCATACATGCAGGTGAAAAGAACAGCTTGTGGTCTTTTTTTTTTGAATTGCCGAGTTTAAGATAGCAAACTATTGGAGAGAAGTTCTTTTTTTTAGCTTGGCAAATCTTTTAAGAGTTGGCAAATCAAGATTTGCCAAGTTAAAAATAACAAACTCTTGGAGATGCTCATCTCCAACAGTTATGCATTTGGGGTTTGCATTCTTGAAATTTGCCAAAAAGCTTAAAAAAGAGGTCTCCAACAGTTTTGCATTTGAGTTTTGCATTTTGGGTAACTTGGCATTTGAGGGAGGAAAATTGGCATTTTTGCATAGGCACCGGTGGCTTTGCATTTGTGAAATCCTGAGAATCCTGCCATAGTTGTCTCGCGCGAACTGCCCACAGCGCATAGTTTCCCTTTTTTCCTAAAATGCCAAGTCCAAATGCCAAACTATTGAAGATGGCTTTATTTTTTCCTCTCCATATCGTTTTGAAAATTGGCAAACAAGAATAAATGCCAAACCAAAATTGCATAACTGTTAAAAATGCTCAGTTACAACAGAAAACATCTCAAACAAGACGATTTGCATACGGATGCATGAGCTACTTATAGTTTTGCTTACGCTTGTTCAATTTGCACCGACACTTACTTAGTTATTGTTACTTTATTAGGCCGGTAGCCCTCCGTACACCAAGTGGAGTGTATACGTATGGATTCTTATCCCGACGTAAGTTTGTGTTCGCAACTAATTAATTGGCTTCAAATAATTGAATGATGATGCAGAATATTGGAGTGTATAGAGTCCGCGCACTCTCCTTCCATGCCGTCGGGCACCAGCCAGCCAAGCCTGTTACATATGAATCTATTAGAGCATCTCCAACAACTCTCTAAATCAACTTGGTATTCTTAAAACTTGGCAAAAACACAAAAAAAATTCTCTTTAACAACTTGATAAATCTACTCCCTATTTATCCCAACTTGGAATTTTCTCCTCCCGCGCGGAGGCCACTGCGTATCGCGATGGCGCCGTCGCCCCGCTCGCCCCGTCGCGCAGGATCGCCCGCTCGACCTCCGACGCCCGACCTCCGACTCGCCCCGCTCGCCCCAGACCCCTCGCCCGACCTCCGACGCGCGAGGCAGGCAGGTAGGCGCGGGTGCACGGGCCTCGGCCTCGGCCGCCGCCGCCCGGCTCGCCCCGCTCGCCCGACCTCCGACGCGCGAGGCCGGCAGGTAGGCGCGGGCGCACGGGCCTCGGCCGCCGCCGCTGCTGGTCCTCGGCCTGGCCGCGCCCGACCCCGGCATGGCCATGCGGATGAGCCGTCGAGCGTCGCGAGGTGGCCTAGAGGGACTAAACACATAATAGATTTTCTTTTTCGGACTTTTCTGAAAAAGTGTCAGACAGATATGCCCTTGATTGATTTGAGGAAAAGTCAGAAACTAATCTGTAAAAGTAGTTCTCCTCTATTAGTCCGGCTTTTTTTTTGTTTTGGCAAGCTGAAAATAGGGAGTTGTTGGAGATGACATATTATTTCACTTGGTATATTTTTTAGCAACTTGCTAAATCACACAATTTAGCAAGTGAATTATTTCAAGTTGTTAGAGATGTTCTTACATTACATGTATTAGAATGAATAGGGAAGAATAAATTGGGGAACGAATTTGGGATTCTGTTGTTTCTTAACCACTCTTATCGGTTTCGCTGGCTCTTATACTCCGAGTCCGAGCGAGGTGGTATACAGATGGGCCGCAACAATTACAAAGCCGATGGCCCAAAGCCTAGGACACACCGGTCCAACCCGAGAGAATACACACGCTCAACCCTAACCGCATTCAGCCACTGTCATCAGCAGAGGTCTGCTGGTATCACCTGATCGATCTCGTAACAATCAGTTTGCTAGTACTAGTTAGTTAGTGCTGCCACAACGAGCCAGAAGTGTGGCTACCTACGTACGTGCGCAGTTAGTTATTACGTACGTGATCAACACAGAATAGCAGAGCACGGACTAGTACATTTGTGGACTCTCAACTGTAATTGACGTCAAATAATAATTTAATTTAATTTGATGCAGATGCTTGGTGGTGTGTTCAGTGTCCAGGAGGCAGTAGAAACAATAGTTCCTTACTTGGAGGATACCGGAAGGAGTGCACACAAGGCCATCTACTTCGATGGAATTGATGGACTGGCTGCTTCTGCTGTGCTCCGAGCTATAGCAGAGCACCCTCCACCATCTCTGACGAACAAGTTTGATAGGATCATCCACATTGACTGCTCCAGGTGGAAGAGCCGAAGGGCACTCCAGAGAGTAATTGCTGATGAGCTCAAGCTTCCACAAAGTGTAATGGTTGCTTTTGATAGGGAGGATGAAGAGGATGATTACAGTGGGATACATGAAGATTCTCGAGCTGAGATAGACGAAGTTGGGAGAGTGATAGCTGCAACCTTATCACAACACAGATGTTTAGTTGTATTTCACAATGGAAGCGCTGACATGGTTGATTTGGTTGATTTTGGCATTCCACCGCCATTGTATGGCACTAAGATAATATGGACCTTCAGAGGAAGGCTCCGACTCAATCCAGAAATAAAAGAAAATGTGGACACTTCACATCTCTATATCTATAGCAATATTGATTGGGATTTTGATAATGACACTGCTCAATTAATATTGAAAGAGGCTACAGAACTTGTCAAGCACATGCATCAGAAGCAGAGCATCACCCCGAGAAATAGCTGCCAAGTGTATCACATACATCTTGTGGTTGTATGAAATGGGTGGCAGTGACATGGACTACAACTGGGCTACCCACGCTTCCAGCTATTGGGTTTGCGATGGCATTATTGGACAACAAGGCCATTCAGATGATGATGAATCATGGGAGGCTTCTGCCGATCTCCATAAACAAATGCAAAGAATGGAATTTTCCTCGAGACCTGTAAAGTTTAGGGGTCATGAATACATTGATGTTTGGAAGTCAGTCACCTATACATCTGACAGTGGAGAAAAGGAAAACTTAACAGCACTATCTCGGAATTTAACATCATTTTTCCTTGCTTCTGAAGGCGGATTATACACAACATTACCATGTGACATGTTTCAGCAGTCAGAGAGACTGCGTGTATTGAAGCTCTCTAGATGCATATTCAACTTTAATTCGCCTCCTTTCTATTCTTGCCGTACTCTAAGATTCCTTGGATTAGACCACTGTCAAGATCAAAGGCAAGAAGAGGATGACAAGAAAGGGAGACCAATAGTAGATTTTTTCCAGAGCCTATGGGTGCTGGATATATGCCACACAGATTGGGGATTTGGCACAAGCCACCTTGTTTGGAGACAACTGCAGAACCTTCGCAAGCTTCGAGTAATTGAGCCTACCAGCTCTTGGGAGACAGGAGAAAAAGATGAATTCACTGATATGGTGAAGTTGGAGCTCCTTGATCTGTCCGATAATAGTGCCATACAAGTTTTGCCAAGCTTATCTTCTGCAACTTGCCTGAGAACACTGGTCCTAGATGGCTGTGTTGAGTTGGATCATGTAGGTCCAGAAGGACTACCTCCAGCACTTGAAACATTTAGCTTAAATGCAAAGTCAGACAAACTTTCCAAGATATGTTTGTCAGGTTGTGAGCGTTTGGAGAGTTTCTTGTTGCGTGGAGAACTACCAGGCCTTGATGAACTGAACCTGTCGTGCACATCAATCAAAAGAATTGACCTCAGAGATACGGTAGTGCAGCTTAAAGGGTTGAAGAAAGTCTTCATGATGGGCTGCAAGCAGCTGCGTGCTATACTTTGGTGGGATGGAACAAGAAAACTGGAAGTGCTATGCATTGACACCCTTGAAACAGAGGACACAAACCTTTGTTACTCTGTCTCTGACCCCTCACACACCCAACATAGAAGCTATGTTGTCACAGCAGATGCAAGATTAATTCAGTCCTTGCTGATCAAAGGAGCTATATATGGAAGGGACATGATAACTAGAAGCCTTTATCTTGATCTACACGTACCACCTGCAAGTAGCAGTAGGAAATCTAAAGGGCCAAGCAGGGATAAGGTTATCCCCACACCATGCTGCTATAATGATATCTTGCTTGAGGGGAACTCTGCTTATGATAATGAGATGAAATGGCATCCGCCCTTGGATCGCCATATGGAAATTGGTGAGGGTATTAGCCTCACCGATGTGGAGAGCGACAAGGGAATCCAGGCAATTGAATATGTGATGCTGAAACGCATTAACTCCTTGCATGTGCATGATAATTCATGCATCATTGATGTCACACCCAAACTCTCACGTAAATACCAAGCGTTTGAAGATCTCAAATGGTGCCGTGTAGAGAGTTGCTCAAAGTTACAGGCAGTGTTTGGCTTTTACAAAAGTAAGTTGCATTCTTATCTATTTCGCTATCTGAAGACCATTTGGGCATCAGACCTCCCCGCAGCTGCCTGCATTTGGAGCAAAGGTTCAATTTATGATGACAACCGGAGTTTTGAAGCACTAGAGAGCATATATTTGCACAAGTGTCCCAGGCTCAAGTTTGCCCTCCCATTGTCACGCAACACATACTTGCCCAAATTGGAGACTCTCCACATCACTCAGTGCGGTGACCTCAGGCAGGTCTTCCCATGGGATGATGGTGTCGATGTACAATACAGAGAAGCTAATACGGTGAAGGAATTCACCAATCTGAAGCACGTCCTCCTGCATGATCTATTCAGTCTGCAAGAGATCTGCGAGGCCAAGATGAGTGCACCCATGCTTGAGAGCATCAGGATCAGGGGCTGCTGGGGCCTCAGGCGCCTCCCAATGATCAGCCCTCGAAACAACAGCCAATACCGGCCAGTCGTGCACTGCGAGGAGGACTGGTGGACGAAGCTGGAGTGGGATGGACTGCAGGCCGGCCACGATCCATCACTCTACGAGCCGTGCTATTCCTCGGCCTACTACAAGAAGCGGTTTCTCAGGGCCACGGTTCTTCGGTAAAGACACATATATCATTTGTCCTGGTATGTATGTATACTGCCGTATGTGCTCTACATACGTAGTCGCTGCTATGTTTTTCTCTCTATTGACTTAACATACGTATTTTGTCATCTTATTATGGATGTGTTGTTTTTTGTGTAGGCTCACGGGGTGCCAAGCCCGTCATGCGTCATGAGTTGTGGCTTTCAGCACCACTTCAAGTTGTTGCTGCTGTAATATGGATCAAGGATTTGTTGCTTCCTCACTAGTTGGTGTTTGCAAGAGTGATTATTTCTTTCATCAAGAATAAACTGGTGGTTCAGCGTTGTATTCATCCACCAAATTGGTTGTGTGTCTGAGACTAAATCTGTATGTGTCTCTCGTCGAATTTCATCATCGATCAAGAGATGGATATTTTTAATTGGTTGTGGTTGTGTGTGTGCATGTGTGCTTGAATTTGAAATAAGGGGGATGTGCGTGCATGTCCCTGACGTGTGTTGACCTTGGATTGCTCGAAAAAAACTTGTTCAAGGAAATGTTTGTCTGCTTTGTGATCAAACTCTGTATGCAGTAAAGATGGCTTTCGGTGATTTACATGCATATATATTGTGCAAAGTTTTTTGTCTGTATATTTGTTCCTTAGGTAATGATTTCCTAATGTATATCCATCAATTCCCAAGTTTAAAGCTTTTTTTTTAAGCTAGGTACAGATCTATATTACTTATGTGCCGACAAGTCGTCAATGACAATTACATTGACATGTTCTAGGAAGGAGCTTATAACTTGCTCCTCCCTTCTACACATTCATACCCACTAGCAGTGAGCATTGTAAGTAACACTGGATATAGTCTAGTCCAGAGGAGGCCTTCTATTTTACTGGTTTTTTTCTTCTTCCATGCTCAGGTAAGATGGAATTCTATTTGCCCAAAAAGGTTTTGGTTATTTGTGTTCTGAAATTGGCCTAATCCCATGAAATAAACTGAGGGCTTATGCAGCATGCTAGATTTTTGAATCCGTGGTTCTTTTTGCACTGGTCAGAAATGTTTCAGTGGCTCATGGATTTCAGTATCATATGTACATAACTGCTCAGATCACAATTCTACCACCATACTATGGTAATCACAACGATACAGAAAACAAGATTTGTGAAATCAGCATGACCATTCGTCCATTAGCTCAACACGACCATCGTTATGAAATAATGTCAGAACTGGATATGGCATCTCCAAGACATAGCATCAACAGGGATCCATAGACTCCTGCATTTAACTTCCATAACTGCCTGGTAAATGATAATAGTGATATAATCAGATAGACAACATATTCCTGGTCCATTCCACACAAAAAGAAAAAACAAGGCACCCATTCCAAACAAAACCCTTTTATCGACCTAGAACTTGTCCCATTTGGCTCTGAATTTCGAAACAACAACGTTCCAGCCACTTTTGCATTGATCAACACTTCAGAATTACAACAGCTCAGTTATTGCACAACTGCTAAGTTCAATATTTCAACATGCTCTTCATGTGTCATAACAATTTGACTCCAGCTTCTCTCGACTGAATCTATAACGGCCTTGACTTTCCCATGGTATTTTTGTTCTCTCTTCATGTGGATGGACACTGCAGGTATTCCCTTGAGCAGCAAGCGTTCACCAAGCAACTTTCCGATCTCCACAGCAGCTGCAACGTCACGTGTCGACTCCATGTTTGGTCTCAAAAGCTTCTCCTGTGAGCTTGCAGAACACGCAACCGTTGATGTTGGGCTGTGGATGACTTGAGCAGATACATACTTGTTTGTGAAATGCATCCTCAACAGGTATGGTTTGAGGAAACGGGTGACTCTAGCTGCCCTTTCCAGTGGAGGGATCACCATGACTTCTAGTCTCTCTGCTGCAAGTTAACAGGGGGCAACAAAGGCTTAGTAGATTGGTACCACATCAGTGAATTGGTAACACATCATGGGTGCTTAAAACAAGGAAGCAAACAGTAGGACAGACTATAGGATCAAGGCAAAAGAAAGTGTGAATTGGTTTGCATGAGAAAGTTACAAACTTCAAATAAAGAATGAGAAAGAAACAAATATAGCATCCAAGGCAGAGTTGAGTATTTAATCTGGAGTAGAACAAGGAATCTCTCCTACAAAGGTAATAGTTGCCATTCCACTGCAAGCAAATAGATAAAACCATCTACCAAAGAAAAGAACACTTTTGATCAGTAATGCAATTGTTTGGACATATTCCCAGATCAGTGAATTTAGGAAGCAATAATAAAGAAGCTTATGCGACAAATCTGCTATGTCGAAAATTACGTTACACGGATACATGGCCGAGGAGTGTATCGCATATCGGATACATTACTGATAAAGATACG
This sequence comes from Themeda triandra, assembly GCA_018135685.1. Taxonomy (NCBI): domain Eukaryota; kingdom Viridiplantae; phylum Streptophyta; class Magnoliopsida; order Poales; family Poaceae; genus Themeda; species Themeda triandra. The sequence continues at coordinate 165,138 of JAENPR010000892.1, read as the reverse complement.
TGTCCGACACGCTCCTGATACGTATCTGTGCAGTATCCAATTTTTTTTTATTAATTTCACATTTTTTTAGTACGCCTGTGGATACATATCTATATCTGGGATACGACCCAGCCCAACCAAAACAATGTCTCCCGGACGCCCTAGCCCCCAAAGGTCCAGCGAACGCGTGCATGGACGCCTGCTCATCGGTCACTGGCGACGAGCATCCGCCCCTGCTTGCTGGAGACCAGCATCCATCCCCGGGCACGGCCTTCTGTATACATGTGTACCACCTCCTTCGCAGGGGATGTGCCACTGCTCGCCGGCCGCCTATCGCCGGGCCTCCGGCCCCTCTATGCCATCCTCCTCCTCCAGACTGCCATGCCGGCTGCCGGGGAGCACTGACCAGTCAGTCATGGTCGCAGCCAGCTCCCGTGATGCAGGGGATGCAGGGGAGAGGATAATTCAGAAGCAAAGCAAGCTGTCTACTGTACTTCTGCATGTACATCCCTTTGCCTATTCTTTATCTACTTCTGCAGTTCTTGCTTGATTTTTCTTGTTCCCCATTATTAGAGTATGAATTACATAGGATATGTGGGCTGTATCATGTTTTCTAAAAAGTTTCCGTATCCACCTGTCCGTATCTGTGCTGCATACTTGGAAAATAAACCACAACATGATCAACAAAACAAAACTTAATCAGCCTTGGTCTTAGCAGAGCGTTCCGGCCACAGAATTAAAATGCACACTAAGATCGTCAATCAATGCAAAAAAAAAAAAAAAAAAAAAAAAAAAAAAAAAAAAAAAAAAAAAAAAATGGTGCCAGATATATAGGCGCGAGAGCAGATTAATGGTATCCAAGACATGGAGGGTGCTGCTAGTGCTAGCCTAGTGTATTTGTTTCATGCATGTTTACATTTGTCTCAATTTCAGCAAGATGAAAAAAGAAAACATGCCATAAAACAGAGTGTTTGCAAGGTACTGGGTACAGAGTGCAAGAAGAGTATCTTTTGGGGGATTTAGAAAAAAAAAATAGCACAAGAATAATAGGTTCCTCATCCTCATGTGTTCCAGCACTCGGTTCATGGCAGACATCGCCATTCCCATCTTAGTGTAACTAGGAGAAATCAGGCTAGTAGTACCGACATCATAGAGGGGGCATCCCATCTTCAGACCAAATCAGCCAGTTCATTCATCAATGTATTCCATTCGATTCGATTCAATTCAAGGATGCGAATAATAAACTAACTAGGAGACCAGCATATATCTAATAAGAAATAAGAAACACAGCACAAGAGAAGGAGGAGGGGCCGGACCTGTGGCTAGGAGACCACGGAGCCGCGCGGCTGGCCGGGGACGGCGGACCTGGCAGCAGGCGGCGGCGGCGCGACGAGGGTGGCGTGCCGGATCCGAGTCGAGCAGGGTGGGTTTGCACAAGGAACTCGTTGGGCCGAGCTGTTTGTATTATTTACCGCTGGGCTCAATGGGCCGAGGCCCATTTCAAACCAGCCCAGCCTGAAACCGCCTTTGCTGCGACTTGTGCCAAAGACACCAAGAAACAAAACGAAATCCCCTCAAAACGAAAAACAACGGAAGCTGTTTCGCTCGGCGTGCGAAGCAAGCGGCGGCGGCGGCGATGGCGGCGACGGCGGCGGACGGGCCCCCGGTGGAGCCGCAGTCGCTGAAGAAGCTGAGCCTGCGGTCGCTGAAGCGCTCGCTGGACCTCTTCGCGCCCGCGCACGGCCTCCTCTTCGCGCCCGACGCCGAGAGGTACCCTAGTTTTCGCCTCCTTCCTTTGCTTGCGCAAAACCCTAGCGCGGATTCTGACCGCGTCTTCTCTTGGTGGCGGTGGCGCAGCAAGAGGATTCGTGCTGCGTGCAAGGTGAGGGCGGAGTACGGCGCGGTGAAGGACCTGCCGCCGGAGCAAGGGCGCGGGGGGCAGGGCAAGGGTCCTGCGTCGCCGTCGGCGTCCACGGCGTTGGCACTCCCAGGTTAGACTCGCTCTCTTCTTCTTCTTCCCCGTTCTCAGAGAAATCGTACTTTCGTTTTGCTGTTCAATGGAGGAGAAATCTGTCTAGAAAATCGTTTAGACATTGTAAGCTAGCAGCAGTACTAGGAATTCATGAGTTTACCCTATTTTTCCCATTGCTAGAGCAATTGAATACTGATTGATTTTAAGTTACTCACAGAATTCCAGTGACTTGTGGATTGGTTTGCAAAAATCTGTGGTTCCTTTTCCCCTTAAATTAAAATACCGTAGGCACATGGCCTTATACTGCCTACTAGTAGCAGAAACGAACACATAATAGGAAAATGCAGGTTGCATGAATTGAACAAGAAACTACACCTTGTTGGGTTACTCAGCTGCTTGCCTTCAGTAACTCAGCTAGGGGTTGAGTAGCACTTATGATTTAAGTACCGCCTCAGCCTGATTTCCCTGCCTTCAACAAATGCAAGTCACTGCCACAGAAGAAAATTTGTCTTACACAGAAAATTGTTGCAAAATTATTTGACCTCAATTGCTATACAGTTTGTCATTTGCCTAGCATCTAAAATGGCACATGCATTGCGAATGAACTTTTTGGTTCCCCTGCTCTACTTATATAAGTGTTTCCAACTTATGTTTGCAATGAAAATAAAATAAGATAGCTGAGGATCACAAAAAGCTCCATGAAACATGAAGATTTTACTCCCCACACCAATTTTGGTCTGGGACAAGTAGGTCTTTACCTTCAAAAGTTAGTTTTCATGGTTAATCCTATAAGTAACATGCCTCTAGAGCACATCTGAACATATGAAGTAACTATTAGCATCATACCTTTTCAGATTTTGTTTCACCCAATTTTTATTTGTAGAAAATTGGATATCAAGTTCTCCTGTCAATAATTCCTAGTCATCCAGCTCTTTTTCCCCAGAAAAGGCCTCACCTGTAGGATTCAGTGTCCTATATATATGGCTATATGGCATTCATCTACTTTATGTCAGGACAGGAACAAACCACAGATGGCTAGAGGATTGACATTTCTAGCCAAGTGTGTAACAAAAATATCTCCACAATGACTCGATGAAATTAGTTTTGTATTTTGTAAGCCTACATACATTGTCATCCACCCTGATAATGAAAACTAAATAATTCAGACAAAATAGACTATTTGATGTGTACATTTTTTTTTCCGGTTGTTGCATTTCATTATCTGATCTTGCAATTATCTTGTCAGGAACACAATCAAAAGATGCTCACAGAGAAGGCACTAGTAGTGCCATTGTCCCTGCGCCACTTATGCTACCAAAAGCACCGTAAGTGCATTCACATTATGTTGCTTGTTATTAACTAGTTAAATCTGTTTCATTAATTAACTATTTCCTCCATTTGATGTTTGTTCAGTGAGTCTACCATACCTGGCAAAAATACAACTCTGTCAATTCCTGGATCATCTGACAGGTTTATTCTCTTGTACTTGTATTTTATTTTATTGATGACTCTATTGTACTTCATGGCTCAGTATCAGCAATTGTTTCTTGATGCATCTATTGCATTAGAACATCCTTTCTTTATTTATGGCGCTATAATGTCTGTAAAATCTAGTGCTTCAGCCTTCTTGCTGTTGTTCAGTGTTCCTTTTATTTTTGCTTGTAAGCGTACTATTTTTGTTTGTATGGATATATGCTATGCTACAATATTTTTCATGTTGTGGGTAGTCTTGTGAGTTGTGACACCTTTTATGACTCCCCTGCATCCCTTTTCCCCTTTTGCTTGCATGGATCATCTATCTTTATTTATTGGTATAGTGTGATTTTCTGCCAGTGTAAATTTTCTGTTGCATAAATGAAGTCAATTATTTAGTAACTTTATGTGCTTTCATCAGTTCTATCAGTACCAAAGAATTAAAAAGGATACATGAATATATTTTGGGTTGTGGCTATGAAGCGTTGTGGCTATGATATGCACGTTTGGTCTACTTTTACTAGAAAATATTTTCGGTACCTTATGTTGTGCAACTTCCTGATAGCCCTTGGCACGGTCTAGTCCAAAATTATAAAGCTCCTTAACAAAGACCCGTGCTTCCTTACTATCAGAAGCTAGCAGTTTTCTGTATGGTTTGGGTCTTGGCTTTCTAAAATTATGGCTTGTCATCTTTTGTATTTACTTACATGCAACCTTATTTTCTCAATGATAAAAATTACTTTGTTATTGTATGTGCACGTGCACCAATAGTTTTGTATAAAAAAATGCTTTGTAAGCTCTCAAGAACGCAAGCAAGTCCCCTTGATTTCTCGTCAATTCAGAATAATTTATTTTTGGATGGATCAGTTTATAGAATTTACCACTCGCTTTGTGAACTTTGTGAAGTGCTGATATCTTGGGATATCTCCCAGGTTTTCTACATCTGCGCTGATGGAAAGGATACCTAGTAGATGGCCACGACCTGTATGGCATGCTCCTTGGAAGAACTATCGGGTACTTTCTCTTTCCAGTATAGTGGTTCCTTTCTGAGTTCATTATTTAATTAGTTTGCACATTAGTGTGTTTCAGTATTCATGATCAAAGACTCGACTTTCATGTACTTTTAACATCCAGTCTAACCATTGTCACCAAAACCACTGACCCTGCATCTTTTTGCATGTGTGATTTAAGTACAATAGTAGATTTGTAGCATTCTGGTTGTTATCATTAAAAGGAAGTTTTAATTTTGTTCCACAAGGGTCTTGAACTTTAAATTATGCAGGTCATAAGTGGTCACTTGGGATGGGTTCGTTCTATTGCATTTGATCCAGGGAATGAATGGTTCTGCACTCGGTTCTCTGATAGGACAATAAAGGTAAATTTCATTTGTCCTACACATGCAAACTGAAATAACTCTTGAGTTCTTGTCATTATCTTATTCTCTTGAGGTTTCTCTATCTCTGTTCCACTAAAACAACTCGATTTCTTGACATGATTTTATTCTCTTTGGGGGTTTTCAGTTTGTTAAACTCATGTTCATGTACTACTTGCTATATGACAATGGCCCACATGTCACCGACAGTGGTATTTTGTGAGGTCACAATTGTCACATATTTTATGAACCGAAATTTCCATTTCCCTTCTCTTTGCACTTGTGTTAGTCTATTAGAAGTTGATAACAACTTTGATACTAGAGCTTTGTAACATCTGTCGCAAACCTGATGCTGCAAACCTGATAATGTACTCTTTGGGTGGGTTATATAAATTGGCTTGGGACATGACCAGTAACAGGGTTAGCTCCCAGTTGCATTCCACACCTGACAGCTGGGAGATAGTGCATATGTTACAATTATGGTCATGCATCCTAGTATTATTTGGCTTTCAATTTTCTAGTAATCAGGATGACCCTATTTGAATATTTCTTTATGCCAGCAGTTCGATTTTGTCACTATACTTTCTTGTATGTTCATTCATCCTGCAACTTGTGTCTTGCTGTAGATATGGGATCTTGCATCAGGAACCCTGAAGCTTACACTGACTGGCCACATTGAACAAATTCGTGGTAAGTTTATCTTTGTTTTTGTGAGCAGGATCTACTCAACATTCTTACACTAAGATTTGTGCCCTAGTGTAATACTTGTACTTCACATTACTGTAGGACTTGCTGTCAGCCAACGTCACACTTATTTATTTTCTGCTGGTGATGACAAACAAGTAAAATGTTGGGATCTTGAACAAAACAAGGTTAGTTTTACACTTTTACTTCACGTATGGTGTATTTTGTGTGGCATTTTGGCTTCTCTTGACATCTGATCTGTATTCTATGTTAATATAAAGGTTATTAGGTCTTACCATGGGCATCTGAGTGGTGTTTACTGCCTAGCTCTCCATTGTCTCCATCCAACAATTGATATTTTACTGACTGGTGGTCGATATTCAGTTTGCAGGGTATGATCCCTCTTGCAATCGCACCTTATGAAAAATCTCACATATGCAATGCTCATTTGGTTTTTCTTGCATTATATACAGGTGTGGGACATCAGAACAAAAGCACATGTTTCTGCTTTAACAGGGCATGACAACACTGTTTGCTCAGTGTTTGCACGGCCTACGGTAAGAATGCATTTTCACCTGTCAAATTCACAATTCACCACAATATTGAGTTCTGCAAAACAATACACTTTATTTCATGATGTGGTTTTATTTGGAGTCACTCGTAATTAGCCAATGGACTGTTTGAAGCAGTCTCTCTCGGTTCCATCGATAGTTTGCTTCCTTGAAAATACTACCAATTGGTTGTTTTAGTAAAGTTTAAAGGTCATTGATAAAAGGTAAATTAGCAACATTGATAGAACTCCTATGCCATCAGCTGTTTTACCATTAAGCTACGCTATTTTAAAATATATTTGTGCTTTGGTAAATACTCTGATCACTACCTTACGGTTCATAAATAACTTATTTCTTGCTTCCTATTGTCTCGGGATCCTCAAGTTGTCACCGGGTTCACATGATACAACTATTAAATTCTGGGATCTTGTAGCTGGTAATTCATCTCACAAATGGAACACCGTATACTGCTGTTTTTATGTATGTATTTTTATTAGAGTTGTTTCTTCTTGCAGGGAGGACTATGTGTACACTTACACACCATAAAAAGTCTGTCCGAGCTATGGCGCTTCATCCAAAGGAGTAAGTTTTTTATCAACTTCTTTATCCATGATTTGATTTTCAATATTGTCAGTTATGGACCTTTATATAACCCCTTTTTCAGGAAAGCATTTGCATCAGCGTCAGCAGACAACATAAAGAAGTTTAGCCTTCCCAGAGGCGAATTTCTGCACAACATGCTGTGAGTCTTTCGTATAATTATTCACTTTCACATTGTTGAACACATTGTGGTTCATGCTTACTGCTACATGATTAATATCAAAAGTCATACCATATAATGATATCAGAAGAAAATGCCTTTTAAATGTCAATACATGGTTTTGGGTGCCACGATCCAAAAGCCAAGAAACCTTGGGCATTTCTGCGATTAAGTTACTTGATACATATGCTGGTTGTGATGAATTCTTATCAGCCTTTTGTACTTCCACACTGTTCCCTTCCCCTTTTCAATAAGAAATTTGAATCTGCACATTTTGCTAGTTCCCGACATGAACAGTAAACTTGGGATTGTACTTCCAAGTACGAGCCCCGTCCCCCACTTGCCATAACATAGCGAGATACTGAATTTAGATTCAAATAGGGACCAATTTAGCCTGGCAAGGAAAGCAAATCTCTTTATTGCCTTGTGGTTTCTTTCCCCCTCTTTATCTGCTTTAGCTAATCTGATCAGTTATGCTTTTAAATATTGTGCCTCCAACATTCTGCATTCTTTGTAACATATAAAGGAAACAGTCCCTCTTTGACATTGCATTAGGCTCTTCCCTTACATGCCACTGAAACACCTCATATCTTCATTATGTTCAGGTCGCAGCAGAAAACAATTATCAATGCAATGGCTGTAAATGAGGATGGTGTCTTGGCAACTGGAGGTATGTCATATGTACAAATTGTCATGTTTGTTGTAATTGAACATACAGTTGTCTTATTAAGAAACTTAGATTCACAGTGCTTTTACAATAATATATTGATTGGAAATATCAGAATCATGTGTGTGCATTTGTTTTGAAAGGTTGAATAAAATAGTATAGCTGTTTTGGGTTATATAACTAGGCCGAAAATTAGTAGTCAAACTAAGTTAAGTTGTGGAGACCATATCGATGTGCGAATGACATGTATTAATAACTTGTCAATATTTGAAACCTTAAATGCGGGGGATAATGGAAGCCTGTGGTTTTGGGACTGGAAGAGTGGCCATAACTTTCAACAAGATGAGACTATAGTCCAGCCTGGTAAGTTTTAATTTGCATCATGCAGCCCCGACAATTGGAGATAAGCAACTCTGTTTTGAGTCTCCTTATTACACCGAGTTCTTGGCTACTCCATAGTAACTAATAACTAGCCAAACTATTCCAGAGAACCATCATCTTAGGTGTTACCTAGATTATGTTGTCTGTTGAAAAGTATACGATTTGAAATGGTCATGCTCATTACTGGTATCTCCCATTTTCAGGATCACTGGAGAGTGAGGCATGCATATATGCCCTGTCCTATGACAACAGTGGATCAAGGCTTGTGACCTGCGAGGCGGATAAGACCATAAAGATGTGGAAAGAGGACTTAACAGCGACACCAGAGACTCATCCCATCAATTTCAAGCCCCCGAAGGACATCCGAAGATATTGATCGATACAAGTTAGATCGAGCCTTCCCAATTTATGTGAAACCAAACTTAGCTGCTTCCCTGAACCCAATTGAAATTCTGTGTACACGTTCCCTGTACACTATTCCTCGGAAGAATATGTATGGACGACTAATTCAACATTAACTGTATAATAGGTGAATATGCAGCGGTGGTTGTATTGATGCCGAATTTGAACCAGTTGACGTGGCCAACAAATTCATTTTGAGCCAGCATTGAGCGTTTGTTTTGTACCCCGTGGCATTCTCGGGTGATTGAATCCTGTTGCTTCATTTCATTCATCGTCACTGTTCTGCGGGGATGGCTTCTTTCCGATTCTTGTGGATGCTATTTCGTGTTTATCTTGTGCTCTGAGGACGTTGCATCGAGATTCATCTCGACTGTCAAATTCTTAGGGAGTTATGCAATTCAATCAAATCAAATATCTAACGTAGCATAACTAATTTATGGTAGGACAAGAAAAGTTGTCATTATTATTACTAGTATAGTGTCTGTGCTAACGTTACGGCTTTTTTTTTAGGGATGCATATGAAAACAATCATTATTGACTCAAGCCAATTGTTTGCCTGCTTTGAAATTGAACCATCCTAGTTTTCAACTTGAGACAAATGCCCTCATAAATACCACCAATTGGCACGGTTCAGATAACTCATAGCAATATGACATGAATTCTTTTCTTTTATCCATGTCAGCTACATTACAATTCATATAGTTAAGCAAAGTGATAGATAATATCAACTTCGGATGAGAAGGGTGCACTTGTCCTAATTGACCAAGTGCATGATTATCTCTCGTACCTACCCACTTGTTCTCAATCATCATAGAACTATCACCGAACTCTTTTTGTGTGTGTGTGTTATCAGAACTATCACTCGATGAAAAGGCCATGGCATATGAAGCATCAAATAAAAGATGGACCAAAAATTTGGCAAATAATTTTACAAAAGAAAATAATTGCAATCTTCATTGTCACAATCTGAACGAGAGGTTGTGTAAAGAAATTTCATTCATAAAAATCAATGTCAAGTATTTTAATTTTTTCATCTAATCTAACTAAATAAAATAACCAAAATTAGTACTATTGTGCCCTATTATTCTATCCAAATCCAAACAGAGCATAAAAGAACATATAACTGTTTGCAACCATCTAAAATTATGTTTTCTTGCCAGCTCCATATGTAGTATGTCAATTGACTTTTCTATATCTGAAAAGTACAAAATGATACCCAAATTAGTCCCGATTGACAGTCAAAGAGGCACTTACAGATGAGAAACGGTTTCTATAAACAGTTTTCAAGGTCGCTGCTGACTTAGTGAATGGCCTCATGAGTGTTCGACACCTCTTCCATAATGTTCCTATCTTCAGCAATTTTGAGAAATTAACCGGATGACTAACTTAACAACCTTGATACCCCATTTTGATGATGGGATTACTGGCAGACCAGATTTTGTGCAAAGTAACCACTAAAAATAAGTGTACTATTTTAACCTTTTACAGATTGAGGTGAAAATCTTCTGCATCATAAACAGTGGGCCAACAATGTAAATGGAGAATGCAAGTGGGCGATCTGTGCGATCTTCTGACAGGAACTGGAAGGGAAGCAGCAAGTAGCAACTGGCGGCGCCTCTACGTGCGGCAGAGGAGAGGAGTCGCGTGCCGCCGCATCCGGGACCCGTGCCGCCGTGGACGCAGCCACGGCGTCTAGGGCTCGTGCCGCCACCTCCTCTGTGTCCGGGCTCGGCGAAGATGCGGAGGAAAAGATCGGGGGTCGGCGGCGCAAGACCGCAGATCACCTCCGAGGCGCCGATGTGGTTGCCGCAGCCGCCGGGCCTTTCGCCCCAACCCTAGGCACGGTCCCTGCGCGTCAGGAGGATGGGCGAGGCGCCTCGTGCTCGACTTGCGGCGGCGGCGGCTGGTTTGAGAAAATGAAAGCAAAATTAGGGGAATTAAAACTAATCCATGCGCGAGCCTAAAAATAGAAATTAAATTATACGTTTGGGGATTCGATCTCGAGGTCCCGCAAAGAGAGGGGTGGGGCGCGGTGTGCGCACGGGTGAGTTTGAAGGGTTAGTTTGTCTCTGCATTGTGGGCCAGGGGTGAGTTTGTTTGCGTCTAACTCTTGGGAGAAGTTTTCCCTTATAATAGAGATTAAGTTAATAACAATGATAGATGCTAGCCGGCCCCAAGTACTGTAATATTGTGGGACCATGCGAATGTGCACACCAATCCGGTCACAGAATATTAGTAGTATCTTATTGTTTGAACAATGATAGATGCATTTTGTTGTAAGAAAATGATAGATGCATTCGAAACCTGACGTTGAGCAACAGAATATAGTGGTAAAGGTCACCGAGGCAGCAATGCAAGGTGGTCAGCTGTTGGCGCCGGCTGCAAACGCGGCGGCCGGCCAACGTGGATTGGAGTATATAGTCAACAAACAAAGCGAAAGGCGCTGAGAAGAATAACAAAGAGCTGCCGGCGGGCGTCAGTGCATACGCAAGCAAATACTGCTCTTTTCGGTATTCTGCCACATCTCATATTGTACTTTGCTTGTCACGTACAGTCCTATAATCGAGGATGCATAATGCCACGATTCCCGTTGGGAGACACCACGCAGATCGTAGGTACGTCAGTGTGTGCGTTAGCAAAAGGCGCTGGGACTCTTGAAGAATTCCGAATTCGGCAGCAACACTGGAACGAGACCCAATGGAAAAATTCCTGATTGAGAAAGAAACATGATTCGATCCAGGTGAGGCAATGATGAAACGGTCAGTAAGTGACAGTGACAGTGTTAGCCCTGCTGACAAACTCGCCATATCACCCGGCCAGACTGTAATCGTCATCTCATCAGCATCGTATACTTAGTATAGTAACTCCAAATTTTGATGAGATCTTTTGTCATCGAATCTTCGGTATGATGAGATTCCATTCTCCTTATCAGCCATCACTCACCATCATGCGTATGCAGGCCATAATAAAGTAATAAATCCACTTCATCCAAGTCATATATCCACTTCAAATCAAATCAAACCAACCAACCAACTGCGGTATGATATTATTTACTCCCTCCGTCCTGATATATAAGCACATTCTTGCTATTTTGGGGCAAAATAATGGAGAGAACAATAGACGCATATACCTCTCATTTACCTTCCTTATATATTAAAATTTGATTCGATTTCCATAATTAAAAGATAAACTCTCAATCTTCTTATACAAAATAGGCAAGAAATGAACTACTTTCTATATAGAAATAATCATGTACTTCTATTTAAGTAAATATTATCTTTTTGTTCTGCAGATGTACTATAGAACAAAATAAAAAATCAGAATACCGTATATTACAGTACGGAGGGAGTATAGACGATCGGAGCACAATTTTTTTGTAATATAAGATAATGTGGTATATATCAAGAACCATTGTCTGAAGAAGGGGATTGATACCTTTTTGGCTTCACGCCCATGACTTCGATTTGCCGGAGACGGGTTTTTTTTTTCTTCTTCTTCTTTTGCCCTACTATACTGAAACATGCATAAATTTGTTTGTTTAATTTGTTTGTTTCTTTACGTCGTGTCGTGTGTATACATATGGCACTGAATCATGATTGCTACTGATGCTTCCATTAAATTTAATTTTTAATAAATCATTTAAAATTAGCGTTTCTAGATACATGATGTTGTAGTATGTATTTATAGATTAGTGCTTATCTTTTTTTAACTAAGATATGCGTAGTAGTATACTCCCACCATTCTGAAATATAACATATCTTCATTTGTGCAAAGTCAATCCACCTAATTCTATAATTTGGGATAGAGGAAGTATTATTATGAAAAAATCATGAACAAGTTCCATAAGCACCGATGAATCTCTGAATAAATCAATTATTAAAGTTGTATGCCTGCTTGAAAGTCCCGATTTGGAGGTCACCTATACATTTTTTAGGGTTTTGGAAATAATAAGCAATTTGTTTTTTGACCAAAGTCAGCAAAGGAAACCCCAACCTAATTTTTTAAATTTTTTGATAATGCAGACTGTTTAAATTCGCTACCACGGGGAGTCGAACCCAGTCTCATGGGTGGTACTCAGTGTGCTCTAACCACTAGAACAGCCCTTTCACAATAAGCAATTTGTTGGGAATGCTATAAGATTTTTTTTTAAAAAAAATCATTTGCTACAGTTTCTCTCAAAGCTGGGCAGCTGGGCACTAGTTCCTTGCTGGGTTGTACATGGCCTCACAGTTACACAATTCTTTGCAAGTGAAACAAACAATTCTTCTGGTAAAAACCTTGTGAAACAATCCTAGTGGTGGTGGTGGAGTGGGGTTTTTGGGGGGGGGGGGGGGGGATGAGTTGAGATGACTAGTCCGAACCTTACATGTTTGCCAATTTTAGCTAATTGCAATGTTTGTTTATGACTTGTTTGCCATACTTTTTTTCTCAAATGTGTAAAAGATTTGTGCATCTTTGTATTAAGACTAGAATTTTCCTTACAAAGCACAGAAGCGCTTGCTCGGGAGGTTGGAATATTACATTTTAGCTCATCCTCCCCAATCCGACTGCTCCTAGGTGACCAAGTTTGCCACAACAATCCGACTCATGCACTAGACAACCAAGTTTGCAAGCTCCAGATTCGATCTATGATTGGCAACTTGCTTAATGATGAAGAATACAACTTGCTTGATGATGGAGAGTACTTGCACCACGGTGGATGCGGCATTTTAGAAGCATCTCGCATTCCACTTCTTCCAAACCTCCCATGCCACTAGCGCAATGAGGATGTCAGCCTTCTTCCTCTTATCCCCGTGCCATTGTTTGCCATATTTATTTGTCTCGATCAGACTTTTGAGTTCAGATTGTTAGGGGGTTATTAACATTTTTTCTCGAATACCGTGCATCGATCAAATTGTATTTTGGATATAATAACAAGATCCATTTTGTGGCCGGCCATACTACAGTTTAGCTGGGACGTTTGGTGCACATGGCTTGCCGGCAACATTGAAACTTGTATAGCTCGCCACACCTAACGTAAAATAAAAAATAAAAAATAAAGTAAAAAATAGAGTGGGTACGTATAGAGCAAGAAAAAGAGGTTTAGAATGAAAGATTCTGAAACTCCAATAATATCATTGTTTCAGAAATACTATCTTTAAGAAATTACAAAGTTTGATGTTTTCAAACCCCTTATGGGATTCTTAAACAAAATTATTTTGGAGAACTCTTTTACAAACAAGAAAATATATTGTACCCAACAAACTTTACTGACTCATTTAGCAGAACTCACCCACATTCTTTGGCTCTAGGTCAAGGTAACAAGCACAATGTCAAAGTAGGCAGTAATAATCAAGGTTAAACAATTAAGAGCATCTCCAAGGGCCTCTCCAAATGAGTTTTGCATTTGATGTTGTTTGCAAAGTCCCAAACCAAATTGCAAAGTCTAAAAATAGACATTCTCCAAGGGACTATGCAAATGGACTTTGCAAAGTCTAAAAATAGAAGCCTCTGTCCCGCGCGAGGGGGGAGGACGGGGCGTGAGAGTCGCGCGGGAGTCGATTTGCCAATCGAGCGGGACTCTGCATAAATGCATAACCAAATCTGAGAATTGCAAAGTTTGCCCAAATGCTAAAGTCATATGCAAAACCGTTGGAGCCCTCTTTTTGAGGTTTTTTGCAAATTATCAAATGTAAAACTCATTTGGAGAGACCCTTGGAGATGCTCTAACACCACCGGTTCGTAACCAGCTAGAGGTGATAAAAATCATTCAAGCACAAGGTGTAACACCCATTCCAAAGTAAATGAAATAAAGAAAAAAATAAAAAACGAAGGGGTACTGTAGCGGTGCTACAGTATCGCGTGGCATCCCTTTTCCAATTGGAACTTGTTTTCACCTCCTGGCCATGCATTTTTTTCCTACCCTCAAACCTCCAATGCCTCTCATCCAATCGACGCCGCTCCTTCCTCTATGTGGCACACGAAGAAAGAAAAAGAGAAAAGAAAAGAGAAGCAGAGGGCCTAGGGTTTCGCGGCCGCCGTCGTCGACGTGCCTTTCTTCTCCGAAATTCCATGGGAAGGATAGCATCGCAGAGATAAGGATAGCCGGAGGATTGTCGTCGTGGTTGTTATGATTGACCTAGGTGGTAGTACTATGGAGTGTTGCTAGTGTTTTTGTTCTCCTTCAGTAAAGAGGCAAGTAAACGTAGCAGTGGTTTGCTACCGTTTTGGTTTGTTATTTGTATCATCTACAGTTTATTATTTATAAGGATAACATCTCACTAATATCCAAAACTTATGATCTTGGTAAATTCAATATTAATTAATTGTGGTCTCATTTGAGTATTCATGGTGATGGTATTATTTTATATTGCTGCTGTGGCTAGCCCACAACTCTGAAGTTGAAGTTAAGGTATCATGGTGGTGTATGTTAATTCTATTATAGCATGCCAAGTGCATTGCATTATTCATTGGCATTGGAAGTTAATGTCTTGACCTATGGTCATAACTGTACCGGTATGCATCATGGGATGCAGCTCCACACCTTGTTAGGTGTGCAAGTAGAAGACATTTGCATTGTATTCATATGCATTCACAAGAAGTATATTATGGAAGTATTTTATTGAAGGGATTTTTGTCCATGTTATTATGAAGCTCTATATCATTTGACTATGTTCTAAATTGGAAGTATGTCATTTTATTTTGATATCATGTCAATTGAAAACTCCATGTTAAATTGTTGTTTAAAACAAATTGTGGTCTAAATAGCTTGTCAAAACAAGTTTGCTTGCTGAGATGTTTTATCTCACCCTTACTTTACTCACTCCAGGTACTTGATTCTTGCTTAGAAGGGAAGGGGATTAACTGCACGTCACACACTCTCCTTTTAAAGTGTTGAAGTTTTAATATAAAATAAGTTGGTTATCTTCATAAGACTTGGAATTAGATGTTTAAAGGGTGGTTGTTAAACTTCTTATTGGAGTACTTTATATTTGTGTTAGGATGTTCGTTAATGCTAGATTTTTCTTTGGTTAATATATTTGTTTTGCTTCCGCGTTATTTTATAAACAGAGGATATGCCGTCAAAATCTTTATTGGATATAGGCGGTTGTTGTCGGTGTTTTTAGTGGCATCCCGGAGTGTCTGTGAATTTCGGGGTGTTACACAAGGTCATGGCTTCGAGGGAGGGCGCAACAACTGGTGAAGAGGCACATAAAGCGAAACAGATTGTTGCAGCAAGAAGCTATTGGGCTTTGAGATCCGTTTCTTTTTAATTCCAAGCGGGGTCAGCAAACCAACCTTGCATTGTGGCTTATTAGAAATAACTAAAGGTTACTTCTTCCCTAAAAAAACTAAAGCATACTTCCGTAAACCACTTGGACTCATGCAAACAACCGATGACACCCCAAGACTAAACAAATGTCGTCGCTGCCGCCCTCCGTCCCCCATGCCACCTCCCATTTTGGTCCCCCTCTCTCCAACCGGAGACCCGTTTGTGCCCATCGGAGCGAGAGATCCACTCCATTTGTAGATTTAGGTTTTACTGATTCGTGTGCATTTAGGTTTGGTTTCTGGAGTCATCGATTAGGTGGTGGTGACGATGGTGCATTGGATTAATGTCACTCTGGTATATTGTTTGTACCTTGACGAGATTCGGTCTAGTGTCGTCTGTCGACGAATGGCTAGTGAGAGTATGTATATCTCTACCTTGACAACATTCGAATTGGCGTCGGTGAATGGTCTGTAATAAGGGGGCAGTTGGAAGTAGTTGGTTAATTTTTTTTAGAGCACACCTAGGCGCATATTTTATTAAGGAGAAAAGAGTTTTCAAATTACAATAAAAGGGGGGGGACAGTAACTCGAGGTTAGTGTAGCCCTCCCGACCCCGAGTAACATGAGGTTGTGATTACATAAAAACGTAGTAGCGACAAGACGACAAACCAACGGGGGACTACACCAAGTCGTCCCCCAACCTTGACAAGTCCAGCTCCATAGCTGAAGTGTCGAGGCCCTGGTTCACGTAGAGCTGCAACGCCCGCTTCTTCCGATCCGTCATGTTGTGGAAGGCGTCCTTGAACTTGCTCTCGATCTCTGGGTTTGGTTAAATTTCAATGCGGTGATTTGACCCTCTGCTTGTGGTATGTTATATAGCAAGGTTTGGCATCTTCCATATTCCAGTCTAATTGTGAAGCATTGTAAATCTGCATTTTCTAGAGGGTTCCTCCAACCGATGGCGAACGATTTAATTTCAGTGGGTACTAGATCTAGCTATAAGCGGCGAGTTGCTTTTTGTTGTTTTCAAATCCTTGTGTTTGTCGTGGGAGTTCATTTGCAGACCAACGGGAAGAAGAAGACCGAATCGGTTTTTATGTACTCTTAATTTGTAGATGTCATTTTGTGTCAATGGTGTCCATTTCTTATATTTTTTTTTTGAGTTAAAGGGTGGCCCCCGGCCTTGCATTAAGACCATGACAGTTTAGGTTCACAAATCATCCAGGTTTTGAAGCCAACAGCATGGCAAGCTACAAATAACTGCAACAAAAGCGATAAACTCTCGAGCCTGACAACTATCATAGTAGCAACTGACGACATCTCAAGATGACTACATTCCCCAGGCTTCCTTCATCTTCGAGAGGTCCAGCCACTTGCCATCTTTTGCTTGTTCACAGTCTTGGGTCAACAAGCTTCTCGCCTCCGGAGGTATCACCGCCTCCCGCCACCACCGTGGGCGAAGAGAATCTGATCCGCCCCGTTGGTCACCCGATCAAGCCCGGCACTGGTGGTCTTCGAGCCATCTCCTTCGCTTTGTCCAGCCGGCAGCAGAACTCCACCTATTTCTCCTTGAGACATAGAACACTCCAGTTCTGCAGCATGTTTGCCACCATCAGTAGCAAAACACGCCCATCCTTCCAACCTAACCCCTGAAAACATAGACTATTTCTTAGAGCATCTCCAACAGTTCCCTACTTGGTTTGCCATCCTCTATTATTTGGCAAAACAATGAAAATTCTATCTCCAACAG
This sequence comes from Themeda triandra, assembly GCA_018135685.1. Classification (NCBI taxonomy): domain Eukaryota; kingdom Viridiplantae; phylum Streptophyta; class Magnoliopsida; order Poales; family Poaceae; genus Themeda; species Themeda triandra. Next base: position 147,896 of record JAENPR010000892.1, on the reverse strand, counting down.
TTCCCTACTTGGCTTGCCAATTTTTTCCAACTTGCCAAATCCCTCTCCCGCACACGCAAAGATGCGCACGCTAAACAGCCTTGCCATCCTCTCGCGCGGCCCTCCGACATCCTCTCCCGCGCGCCTTCGGCTCGAGTGAAATTTCCTCCCGCCATCGCGCCGTCAGTTTTCCTCCCACCGATGGCGCCGCCCCGCCTGGTGCAGGCGTCGCCCAGCTCCGGCTTCTCGGCCTTCAGCGACTCTCTAGGCCCGCTCCCGTACTCCACCGGTCCAGCGGCGGCGGTCCCGCGTTCCCCACCGTCGCTCGGCGGCGGCGGCTCCGAGCAGCGCCGTGCGGCTGCAGAAGCAGCGTGCCACCCGGCCTGGCGTTCTCGGTCACGGTTCCCCAGTGTTCCGTTCGGCGTCGCACGGTGGAGGCGGAGGCACCGGCGGCGATCCATCCCTTCCCCGGCCGGTGGCGCGTCCCCGTCCTTTCCCCGACCCGTATCGGCGCGGCCCCTGCCCCTTGCCCAACCAGCAGCGACGACGACCCTGCATCAGATCCGGTGAAGTCGCCCCTCCCTTCCCGTCCTCCGGCAACGGGACGTTACACGGCCTCTGTCGCGTGGTCTCCGATGGCTTCCCGTTCTACCTTCTCCGCATCCTCTACCTCGCCTCCTGTGCAGGCAACTCTTTCCCTTGCTCTTGTCCCGCACCGGCCTTGATTTGGCGTTCTTATCTTCTTTCACTTTTCCTGCAGTACAGGAGCTTGGGCGTCGTCCATTGAGCTTAGCTCAGCTCAGCAGCGGTGTATGACGCATCAGAACACCTGAGGGGCGAGCAGAAGGACGTCAAGCAGCTGCTCAAGGCCCCTGCCCCGAGCAGCAAGGCCCGTCCGCGTCCGGCCTGCCGCCGCGTGGGGCGGGGCACCGGAGGTCCCGTAGCGATTTCCTCGTTGGGTTCTCGCGCCCGAACCAGCTGCCCCTGCCGATGACTCCTCCTGCGGCGGCGGCTGGGGAGTACAGCAGGTCGAAGGATTTTATTTCTGGAGTTCGTATGAGAGGATCGATCCAGCCTCCATATAGTGGTTTGGTTTGCTGAAATCGAGTGTTTTTCTCTCGGTGAAATTTGCAGGATTCTAGCTAAAACATGTGATGGAAGAATACCGGTCAACAGAATCACCCGCGGGCCTCCTCTATTTTTGTGATTTGGCAAGTCTAAATAGAGAACTGTTGGAGATGGAACGTTTTTCACTTGGCAAATTGTTTTACCAAGTTGCTAAAACATGGTATTTGGCAAGTGAGATTTGAGGAACTTGTTGGAGATGCTCTTAGCTTCCATAACCCCCACAGGGCTGCAGCACAGAAAGCATTATGAATTGAAAATTTTTTATCACTGAGCCAGAGATTTCCAACAGAAATGAAGTCAGAGCCTACAGCTCTATCTAAAGCTTCAGAGATAAAACTCCACAATTGCTTAGTAACTACACAATCAAAGAACAAATGCTGCACAATTTCAGGTTCAGTACAAAAAAGATAAGATTTATCCTCTACTTCCCTTCTAATTGCCAAGTTATCTCTGGTGAGAACTTTGTTCTTGGACACTAGCCATAAAAAGAAGTGGACTCTGGGAGGTACTCTAATAGACCAAAGAGCTGGAGTATGGACAGGGAAAACACCTCTCGAAATTAATCACTCTATACAATGACTGAGAAGAATAAATTCCACTCGAGTTAAATTGCCAAACTGACTCATCCTCACTGTCAGAAAAGGTAATTGTAGAAGCCAACTGGACTATTTCTAGCCAAAGGTTATATTGCCTATCACTAAAACCTCTTCTAAAGGTACATTTAAGATTTGAACCATCCCAGAGATTCTCTATTGTACTAGCTTTTTCATTGACCAGCATGTAAATCTCTCAAAACTGAATTGCCAGACTGGAAGAACCCAACCAGTTATCTTCCCAAAACTTGCACTTGCTACCATTTCCATCCACCCACCTATAGGCCATTTTGGCTGCAGTAGCAGCCCAAATCATCCCTTTGAAAAACTGAGATGCTCCAATAGTGGAACTGTAAAAAATGTTGGGCCTGTCAGTTCTATACTTATGATCTATCAATTGTCTCCACAGTTTGTCACCATCCAGGTTATATCTCTTAACCCAAGATGCTAGGAGACACAAATTTAGGTCCCTAAGATTAGGAATGCCCAACCCACCAAACTCCTTGAGCATACTCACACTTTCCCAGTTAGCTAGGTGATATTTATGAGCCTCTGGGTCATCATTCCAGAGGCAATTGGCCATATGTGAAGTTAAAGTTCTAATGGCCCACTTTGGAAACTTAATAAAGGACAGAAGATATATTGGAATGTTAGCCAAACATGCTTTAACCAAAACTAATCTACCAGCATAAGATAGCAATTTACCCTTCCATCCTGCAATCTTCTTCAACATCTTATCAATTAAAGGCTGAATATCTTCCCTCCTAAGTTTATCATAATGCAAAGGTACACCTAAGTATTTAATTGGTAAACTCCCTACTTGGGCAAGAAAATAAATGAGCTAAGCTATGGGTCAGCTCCTCTTCTAAGTTGAGGGGAACTAATTCACTCTTGTGAAAATTGATTCTCATTCCTGAGATCTGCTCAAACCACATAAGAATACCTTTCAGGTTTCTAGCATACCCCTCCTCTACTCTAGAGAACAGCAGAGTGTCATCTGCATACTGAAGGGAGATAATACCTCCCTCTCTAAAATCTTCTGCCAAACCTTTAATTATCCCTTTTTGGGCTCCTTTCTGCAACATCTTGGTGAGTACATCCCCAACCAAGTTGAACAGGAGAGGGATATAGGATCCCCTTGCCTAAGTCCTTTCCCAGTCTTGAAAAAACCGCTATCTTCACCATTCAGGTTAACTCCAACAGAGCCACCCAGAATCAGTTTTTTAACCCAACTAACCCAGGTACTGCAGAAACCTCTAGATTCTAATACTTCAAACAAAAATCCCAGGAGACCCCGTCATAAGCCTTTTCATAATCTAACTTAAGCAAAATGCCAGGTCCCTAGATTTGTGAAGAGAATGAACCAACTCATGAGCTACCACTACACTCTCTAAGATAAATCTGCCCTTAATAAAGCACTTTGCTGTGGAGCAACAAGGCGGCCTATTACACTACCTAATCTCAAAGTAAGCACCTTAGAAAAAATTTTGAAGCTACAATTAATCAAGCTAATAGGTCTAAAGTTTTTCATAGTCCTAGCATCCTCTACCTTAGGAATTAGGGTTAACATAGCAAAGTTTAATCGTTTTAGATCTAAATCTCCTTTGTAAAAATCATTAAACATAGCTACTAAATCATCTTTAATTAGATCCCAAAACTTGTGATAAAACATAAAAGAAAGCCCATCTAGGCCAGGGAGCACCATCGATAACACTCCAAACAAAGATCCTTAATTTCTTTTTCAGTAAAAGGAGCAACTAACAAATCATTTTCAGATTCTAACACTAGATCCTGCTGATCCCAGAAAGAGTTACCCAAGGAAACTAGGTGTCTCTCTTCTCTACCAAACAGCTGCTTATAGAAATCTACTGCTAACTTTAGCATATCTTTTTGTTCTTCTACTAAACCATTAGGACCAACTAACACATCTATTCTTTTCTTCCTATGTCTATGGCTGGCCACAGCATGAAAATAGGCTGTGTTTCTATCCCCCTCTAGGATATTTCTATCTCTGGATCTTTGTCTCGCCTTAATCTCCTCTAAGGACCAAATTTTATCCAGTTCATTAGCTACAAAGTCCATTCTACACCGCCAGCCAGAGATAGCCCTACATTGTCTTGACAGGTTTCCAAATCATTATACTCTAAGGTAAGATCACTCTTATACTTATTCAATCTGGCAACCTCATTCATAGCCCAACCTCTAACAAATCTTCTAAGAATCCTAACTTTAAACTGCCACCTCTCAATACTGCTTGTGGCCTTACATGGGGTTTTCCATGCTTTCTCTACTATTTCAGCAAAACCCTCCTGCTGTAGCCACCATTTTTCAAACCTAAAATTCTTTTTGCTACAAATCACACTAGGACAAGCACTCAAAAGCAAAGGGTTATGATCACTAGGGAATCTATCCAGACACTTAACTGAAGCTAAAGGAAAATGTGAAATCCAATCATTAGAGACAAAAATTCTATCAATCTTAGACATGACCAGCCTATCTTGGTTATTAGTCCAAGTGAATCTCCTATTGGGGGCATTTAGTTCCAGTAAAGCCCACTTTTGTATCCAATCATTAAAGGCATCAGCCCACTTATAATTGATGCTCCCATTATTATTCTCAGAGGCAAATCTAATTAAATTGAAATCCCCCCCTAGTAACACAGGCCCTTGCCAAGAGGCCATAATATCATGTAATTCCTTAATAAACTCCTCTTTACCTTCTTCATAAGGTGACCCATAAATCACTACCAGCCTCCAACTAAAGCCGATTTCCTATCTTGTAGCATAACACTAATAGTATACTTTAGGGAGGACACTAAAGTAGCGTAAAAACCTCTCTATTGCTGCCAACCGTAATGCCTCCAAAGAGACTTTTTAGCGGAACATAGAACCAACCAAAAGGAGTAAAACTAGTCAAGGATTTAAGATAACCATCGAGAAAACTTCTTTCTTTGTTTCCATAATACCTACAAAGTCAGCTTTGGAGTTTTTCAGTCTGCCTACTAAGGCTGGAACTCTCCCAACTTTCCCAAGCCCTCTAATATTCCAAAATAAACCTATCATTCCCTTTTCCTTGATTTTTTCCTATAAACTACTTTAGTCCAAGCTCTATCTAGCTCTGCCTCCAGCAGGTTTAGGTCCTTCAGACCAGAACGGTCAGTTTCTGGTGTTTTAGGTTCTTCATCCTCATCTACACCAGAACTTTCTACACCTATAACATCATTGCCAGAGATAATAACAGGTGGGATAAGTCCATCAGACTCTCCACTCTTACTTATCTCAGAAGTTAATCAACTGCCAGAATTCAAATTCAGATTTGAAAAGTAGCTAAAGCCACTATTAGAGACTACATCTACTCTACCCACTGTCTTAGGTCCCACAGACCTACTACAGCTAGGTTCATCAACTACACCAGAACTACTACTATTACAGTTACCAGGTATCACCCCATTAACAAGACTAGATTGGACTTTTTCTACACAAGACCCTGAAGCACAAACAGCAGCATAGGATTTATTTCTATCTAACTCCAAACCAAGCATATCATGGACTACTTTGTTAGACACTACCTCAGCAACAGGACAACTAACATCAATAGCTTTTGCAATATCTAATAAAGTACTAGCAGTTAGGGGAGCAGTGGATTTTTTACCTTTCTCAATTTCCAGATTGTTCTTCTTCTTGAGAGCTTGTGCTTTCTCCAAAACTGGAATACCATCTTGAGGGAGCCTTTTACTTTCTTCTCAGGAATGACAGGACCCCAAATCACCTTGTTCTTTTTGGGCTTCACATTCCCTTTGTCAGAGATATTGGCCTGAACTATATCCACCTCAGACCCTTCTGGCTCTTGTTGAGCAACTTCTTCACCAACAGGCTTGTCAGGTTTGTCATCACTACCAAACTCATGCAATAAAACACTTGGCAGAGGCATATACTTAGACTCCATAAGTCCCTGGTTTTGGCAAGCATCACCTTCTTCACCAGCTTCACTGTCTGCCATATAATCTTCTATCTCCATAGCTTGTAGCAGATTGATGCAATCTTTCTCCACTTCGCCAACTGACCCTCCATTAGCTAGCAGTTCACATGCAAACAAATTACTGAGGTTCCTTACAGACTTGTTCTTACCAGAACCATTCTGGTTGCTGGTAGCCCCCTGAGCAGAAGTACCACCTTGAATAGGACCACCATTGCTTGGGGGAGGAGTAGAGTTTGTGTTTCTCCCTACATCATCATTCCCACCATTATCAGGTGGAGCTTCACCATCTTGATCACTATCATTACCCCCTCCATCTCCATCATCTTTAGCAGGACCATTACTAATTTGCAGGGCAATCTCAGTCTTGAAGCTAATGGGGAACAAATCATTCTCAAACTCCATCAGTCTCTTCATAGGGATGAGGGTAGGATCTCTGCATCTGACCTTGATCCTAACCATAGCAAAGTAACTTGTGAACAGAGAATGCCAGTCCACTTCAACTAGTTTACCAATAGCTGAAGCCACTTGTCTCAAGGTAACCCAGTCACACCACTTTGGTGGCACCCCTCTGACTTGCACCCATTCTTCCACCAGGCTGCCAATGGGTTCAATATTTCCATTCCATTCTCTCAGAGACACCATCACAGCACCTTCATCCAAATAGAAGTAAGAGATCTTGTTGATGACTAGCCTGTCAACCCTGAGATCAGGGGGAAACTTCACTAGGTAGGTGAACTCATCAAGTGGTTTCAGCTGCCAATTCCATCCTGGATCAAACCTTGACCTGAGCAAATGAAGCAGAGAGGCCTGTTCCATGACTCCTTCTTCAACAATGAACACACCACAGTTGTCAAATCCTGTCCACAACTTGAACCTATCATTGCTATGTGACAAATCAATATGCAGAAAGCCAAGGCCTCTGCAGGCACTTCCCATGTAGCTCACCACTTTCTCTTCTTCTCTCCACCTGGGGCATCTCTCTGCAATATGATCTGGTTGATAACATATGAAACAGATTTTTTCCTTGTTACATGCAGAGACCAAATGTCCAGTCTCTCCACAATTGTAGCAAGCAAGCTGAGTAGCTTTACTACCTCCAGAGCCTTCACCACTAGAGCTTCCACCAGCCTTATCCAAGTTGACATTGCTAGATCCCACAGCATCCTTCTCCTGTGACTTATCCATCACCACTTGTTCAACTGGTTGTTGCTTTGCAGAAACTTGAGGTTGAACCTGATTCTGTTGAGTCTCTACTGCAGCTTTTCCTTTGCCTTGAAATCCCCCTCTATTCCCAAATCGATTCCCTTGCTGCCCTCTAGGAAATTGCTGATTGTACTGGCCGGAAGCTTGATTACCTTGGTTACCTTGATTGTAGAAGCTGTTTGGGGGCCCTTGGTTGTGGTAGAAGCCATACCCCAGAGGTGGGTACCCCATCGGCGGCCCCAACGGCGGCCCCAATGGCGGCCCCATCCCCGGCATCGGCGGCCCGAAGAACGGCGCCGGCTGCTGGAACCAGTTCCCCTCATGCCGAGCCCAATCCTCCTCCGGGAACCTCGGCCTCTGCCCTCTACCACCACGCCCTCGATTCGCCATCTTCACCTTATCAGCGTACGTCTCTCGGAATCCCTTCCCTCGAATCAGATCCGCGAGGACAAGCTTCTTCGGCTCACCACTCCAGCAATCGTTGGCTCCAACAGGGTAGCAGTCGCCCGGGTCGAATTGCTTCAGATCCCAGAGATCCGTGCGGATCCACACCAGATCGCCCCTCCCGCCGCCATACCTTGGAACCCTAGGTTTTGGTCGACGAGGGAGCCACCAGAGCTGGCCGAAGAAGTCTTCGATTTCTCCCTCAGACTCCACCAACTCCAGCTGATCTCCACCGTTGCGGCGCCGATCGCCATGCCCAGAGCTCGACACCTGCCCTCTCCCGCTGGCTCCGCGTGTCCCGCCATGCGGGCCCTGGCTACCTGCTCTGCCGAGAATGCCCCTTCTCCTGGGGACAAACTCTCGCTCGCCACGGGGAGGCGTGCCGCGCACCCTGCACGGCGATGCCGGCACGACGAGCCTCGCCGGCGGCGATCGCCGCGGAATCGCCACCCGAGTCGCCCTTGCTCTGTCTAACCCAACCGCCATCTGGTTGATAACTATGTCCGTCCATTTCTTATATTAGTCTTTGCTTTCTTTAATAGATATCATATAAAAAAATATTGCTACCTTGAATGGTATCTATGTATATGTCGATCGGTGGATGGTCAATGTCGATGGTTGTTGATTTGATAGACGGATAAGATATACGACCCTAGTGGCGCACACAGCTTAGCGACGGTGGAATATAGCGACGGTGGAATATGCCTGCGTGCCTGCCTTTTCCTGCATGTGCCTTGGACGACGTACTTTTGGTCCGATCCGTCGTAGCAGCTTCGCTCGGTCGCGCCGTGGCCGCCGCGGCGCCGCCGTGGTGCACTGTATCCGGCCGGGGCCGGGTGCGCCTGCACCTGTGCCTGCAGGTGCACGTGGTGGCGGAGATCGATAGCATGCATGGGGGGTAGCCTGCCCACGAGGCAAGCGAGGTGTGCAAGTTGTTTTTGGGTGTGGTCACGAACGAAACGAGGACCGAGGACACGTACAGGACGGCCGGCGCGCGCGGCCACCAAACAGAAAAGAGAACAAGCAAAGAAAAACCAATGTTTTCCTTGCTTATTAGGACTCTGTTGCCACTTGCCAGTTGCGCACGCATGGAGACATGGAGTACGCAGCAGCAATGCCAAATTGGGTCGTCTCTCTCACCAACCAAACCAATCACAAACGACAGCCCTCTTGGCTATTTTAGCAGCCCATCCCAACGCTGCCAGTGCTTGCTACTACATACACATAACACACTGGTGACTGGCCTCTCCACCACCACCCAAGCCCACCCCACCAGTGGGCACCCAATCATCAGAGCGACCTGAGCTGAGCGCCTGAGCTCTCTCCTCTCCTCTCCCTCACTACTATAGCTAAGCGAGCTCGATCCATCACCAAATTACCATCATATCGACGCGGACCCCATAATGGAGAGGATGCTGGCCAGGCTGATGCGGCGTCGGAGCTCCTCGCTGCCCGGCCTCATCCACCAGGGAGCAGGAGCAGCGGCGGTGACCGCGCCGGCCTCGCTGCAGGCCACCTCCTCGCTCTTCTCCCAGCAGCAGCACACCGCCGCCGCCGCCGTCCCGACGACCGGGCTCAACATCAGGGACTCCGCGTCTCAGGTGCGTACATCGTTTCAGTCACAGCCTCAACATGTTCTTGCTACACACTAATCTGTATCTGGTATATTGTCATGATTGTTTACATCCTATTAAGACACGCACGGTGCGATTTTGTTTTACTTTTACCACCATTTATTTACGTGCGCTTCTTTAGTTTTCACCTCTGTGTTCCCCAATAATAAATAAATAGTGCAAAGGATCAAATCAGCTACCTACTTAATTATTGCACGTATGTTCCTCACTGAAGATCGACAGTTCATTGGTTTTGGTCTGATTAATTATTCCATCCTCCGTATATATACTTATCTATATATCTACGTACGTACGTGTACGTGCAGCTGATTGGTCGGACGCCGATGGTGTACCTGAACAAGGTCACCGAGGGATGCGGCGCCCGGATCGCCGCCAAGCTCGAGTTCCTCCAGCCATCCTTCAGCGTCAAAGACAGGTAGCTACCAGCAAAATACTCAAGTCCTCCGTCTCCGGCCATTTTTTCACTTTTCTATTACTGCCTGCTGTCATCCCATTCGATCACTGGCTGGGATGACAGCTTGCCCGTTGCTTGGTTGGTTGTTTCAACGTTCAATCCTTGCAAAATATGCTACTTATACTCCTACAAAAATACTAAAGGGTTCTTTTCTGTTCAAAAATATATAAATCAAAAGGTTATTGGATTATGCTTCCGCCCAATAATTAAATTATAAACAAGAGGGGACCGCAAATCTCCTCTGTCCCAGCAAAGCAAGCATGGGAGTGACGCGTGGGGTGACGCACTCACTCTTTAATCTTTTTTTTTTTTTGATATCAGGGGACCCAGATTCACCACAGCACGAGTCCAATCTTTATATCACCATTTTTTTGGTTGCTTCAACATTTCTTATATGGAAATTATCCATTTCTGTTGCATTGATCCCTTTCACACTCTCACCGTACACGTCCAACGTCTCCATTTCAAAACTGACTGAAAAATTCGGATATTTTTTTTGTTTCAACTTTCCAATTAATTGAATAAAGATGATTAAGTTGATTATGCCCCGTTCCAACGCTTTGTTTTATTTCAACAACAAAACTAATTGAAATCCAAGGGTTCAAGTTGCTGCTGCTACTGTTAGGATAGGCATCTCTAACTGAATATTGAAACTAGTGATGAAGATGGTTGCGTACGATCATCCGGACTATTTCCTCGTTCCATCACAACATGCATGGACTACTTTTCAACACTAAGACTAACACTGCGCGCATTTATTTATTATATAATAATTGGTGTAGAGTTTTTATATTCTCCATAAATTGCTGATGATGGGCATGGATGAAAGGATAAAGAGAGAACTCAACTTGTGGTGGAGTATATAAGGAATGAATATATGGAATGGAAATTAAATATGCAGTACTGAAGGATAGTGATTTTTAATGGGGGGCATTGATTTTTTATTGGGGGCCAATATTTGGTGCCTGGATTAATAATAATACTACTGACGGTAACATCCAAGAGTGCTTGATGCAGAATTAGGAAAACATCTTATCCCTTTGGGCAGATGATAGCAATTGGGGATGAATATCTTGCCTGCCCATAAAAGTCAAGGGAAAATGAACCATGGGAGCTCAGATTGTCAAGATTACACATCACATTAGTCCAGTTTCTTTTCTTTTCATTTGAAAGGGAATCCACCTATCACTTTCAAAATTGGATGAACTATTGCCCCAAACGCAGACAGGGAACTAGGATGTTAATTATTAATTAATGTTAAGTTAAAGTACATATGGAAATCACCTGAGAAGGGATCGATATGACGGCATATGTAACTTGGAGAAAATTTAAGGTTTGTCGTCACTGATTCTGATACATTCAGCTGAGTAATAATCAACGGATTGATTGTGATGGCTTAATAGTAATTAATTAAGATGGATAAAGTCAAAAAATAATTTCACTGAAGTTGTACAATATGATTCAAAGACTGATGTGATACTCCTTTTTCGTGTGTGCTGTGATCCAGACCAGCAATTTCAATGTTGGAAGATGCTGAAAAGAGGGGATTGATCACTCCAGGAAAGGTCAGTTGTCACCTGGTCATGTGAAATTATCTGTAAAATCAATATCTACCTAGCCAATAGAGGAAATAATAACGTTGACTAAACAAATGCCCTACTGCAAATTTTTCATTGTATTTTTCCTCTAGAATAAGGCATTGACTACACACTGAAATGACATTTATGACTAACATTAAATCACTTGTTGAACAGACCACACTGATCGAGCCCACATCTGGGAACATGGGGATTGGCTTGGCGTTCATGGCTGCCCTAAAAGGGTATGAACTCATTCTTACGATGCCGTCATACACCAGTCTTGAGAGGAGGGTGACAATGAGGGCCTTCGGTGCAAACCTGGTCCTTACCGACCCAACGAAAGGGATGGGTGGGACAGTGAGAAAAGCAGCAGAGCTTTATGAGAAACATCCTAGTGCATACATGCTTCAACAATTTCAGAATCCTGCTAATGTCAAGGTACTCCCCCTTTCTTCTTTAACAATTTTGCCTGATCTAGCCAAGAGTTTCACTTTGCTGGGGTAGTATTTAGTATCCAGTTGATGTTGTTTCTTATGAGTTACTGACTAAATCTCTGACAGGTACACTATGAGACAACTGGCCCAGAAATATGGGAGGACACACTTGGACAGGTTGATATTTTCGTCATGGGAATTGGGAGTGGCGGTACTGTCACGGGTGTTGGCAAGTACCTCAAGGAGAAGAACCCCAATGCAAAGGTATCATAGACCAGACAATAGATGCTTCATAACATGTTGTTTCTGTAACTTGTATTCAGTCATGTTGTAAATCTCATTGCTATGCATGGGTTGCAGATCTATGGAGTTGAACCTGCTGAAGCAAATGTTCTGAATGGTGGAAAGCCAGGTGAGCTTTCGCATTCTAAAAGAATTACTTTTTTCCATTGTGCAAGGTTTTAATATCTTTTAATATTGTTTATGGAGCCTCCTAATTGCAGGACCTCACCTCATCACTGGAAATGGAGTAGGGTTCAAGCCAGATATTTTGGATATGGATGTAATGGAAAAGGTTCTTGAGGTAATGCTAAAAATGTTTGTAGTCAATGCTCTTCTTAAATCAAGAATACTATGTAATGCTAATTGAGTTGGGCATATGACAGGTGAAAAGTGAGGATGCTGTTAAGATGGCTCGAGAATTGGCAGTCAAGGAGGGTCTTTTTGGTAAGTGAGACAAATAATAAGTAATGTTCTCTTAAAAAAGAAGAAAGCCATTAAGAAGACCTAATAAAGCATTCAAAATCTAGAACTTCCCCAATTTTGAATAAAGATGGATGCATATTGTTTTAAATGGATGCTGAACTAGTTAAATATTTGCAGGTTGGGATATCATCGGGAGCTAACACTGTTGCTGCTCTTGAACTAGCAAAGAAGCCGGAAAACAAAGGAAAACTCATTGTGGTACGTGTCACGTATCAAATCCTTTTACATTGCTTTACAATGTTGACATGAAAAAATTTCAGAGTACTGACCAGTGAACCATTGCTACAGACTGTTCTTCCAAGCCTTGGGGAGCGATACTTGTCGTCTGCGCTGTTCGATGAGTTGAGAAAGGAGGCTGAAGCCATGGAGCCAGTGCCAGTGGATTAATTTGGCCAATCAAACAGGGCACTGGAATCTGGACATTTTGGTGTACAATAAACTCGTCGGGAGATATCTTACAACTGCCAATTGTATTTCCATTCCCCTCATCTAATTTCTATCATCTCGTTTGTGACCCTTGTGGAAAAAACAAAAAAAAAAAATGTTGGAAAAAGAACAACTTTAGTCTCTAGACATCTGTGATGATCATTTCTTGGCTTCTGGGTCATTACATGGCTTAGTTCAGACCAGAGTAAAGGTGTTGATGCAAGTTTGCACCAAATAGTAGTCGCACAACTCACAACAGCATACGATTCAGCACGAAACTCTAAGATTGGATTTTGGAGGCAATGCAAGACTTGAATACTCTCATAAAGGATCTGAACAGGGCTTTATACATTTTGAATAGAGTTGAATACCTGCAACTGGTAAGGTCCTCACCAACCAGTCCCTACAAGCAAATCTGTCAGGGATGTTTATTTTGTTGCTACAAGAGATGAAATCAAGAAATCCTCAATGTGATGGTAACATTGCCTCTTGAAGATTATGTAGCCTCTTATGTCATCCTACACTACCATGAGGAAATAAAGGCTAGATGAGAAGCCTGAAGTAGCAGATCGGAAAACATGTCAGTGTCGAGGCTTATAATAAAAATGTCGAGGCATAACCCTGCCTTGTGGCATCATTCTGTCAACTCGACGTATTCTTTTAGGTGGCCAGATTATGTGTGTGATTCTCCCTTCCATCAGACCCAGAGGAATCTGCAGACTAGAAAGTTTGAAACTTTACCAAAACTAAAGATGGCTACAAACAAATTCTTGTGTACTGCAGAAACAGGAACTTATCCACAAATATGATTAGTATCGCATTATGTTTCTAACAAATTAAATGCAACTGATTAAACTGTATGGGAAAAATTCCAATACAAAGAAACTGAACGAACAAAATGGGTGTTTCAGATTTTTGGATACTTTCAAATTGCTGAGTGACTCTAGTGAACTAATTCCTGATATTCGTCCAAACACTACATCAATGAAGCACTAAAATGGGATAAGAAAAAATGGTTGTAAACCATGATATCTGCTTTAGCATGCATTTCTCCACAAGTCCAGGCGCATTCACAGCTAATGATGATAAAGAATGCTTCATGTAAGCTAAGGAATGTGATATAAAAAGATTCTAATACAACACCATGATGCAATCACAACAAACAACACATACAAGGATAAGACTAAGTTTGTTCAAGTTCGTAAATGGCAAGTATCATTCTACCAGACTGCATTGCTCTCTGTCCCCTTTTATTTCAGGGAAAGATTTTCTTGTTGCCCTATTCTACTACAATAAATTTGCAGGTCATGGTATACAGTCAACATTATTTCAGGCTTGAGCACTGAGGTGTGAACTCAACCTTGGTTGAAAACGACAACAAGAGCACAAATTTATGTGGCCCACCTGCAGGCTGCAGGGGCCACTCCCAATCAATCGGTGCAGTTTTTGCCTATCAAGACGATCACAAGATGGTGGTGATCCTACGCATTGTCAAATCCAGTACCAGGTGATGGCATTAGTGTGCTATGTAGAATGCTTGTGTTTTGTTTAGCAGTGTAATGCTGTAGTAGTACTTTGTTGCCAGCTTGTAATAGTGCTATAATAATTTTCAAATAAAAAAATAAATAAAAAAGACTTACAGGGCCATACTGTCTCGAGTCGTGGCTCCGGCTGGCATTGTCCCCTTCCACCCAGCAGTGGCCGTCGGGAACCTGCCGGATCTCCCGCTTCTCCGGGATCTGGACCCAATCCCCCGGCAGCCCAATCAGCCTCTTGACCGCCTGTCTTCGAGGGTCATATGGCGTCCTGCAAACGAGATGGCATCAGCGGGCCGACCCATGAAATCCAAGAACACGAATCCGCGACGGACGGACGGCAGGTGACCTGAAAACGACGACGTCGCCGCGGGAGAAGTCGTACATCCAGCGGTGCATCAGCAGGCCGACGTCGCCGCGGGCTTGGATAGTGGGGAGCATGGACCAGCCCCGAAGAGGGGTGACCTTGCCGAGGCGGTAGTTGGTGACGAGGGCGCCGGCGACGGCGGCGGCGGCCATGGGCCACCAGTCGGAGGACCACCAGGCCATGTCTGAGAGACGGGCGGATGGGCTGGCGAGGGTTCAGTTCAGAGCTCGGGATCCTCAGTTGTCGGAAAATCTCACCCAACTAAAAAGGGGCGTGCCATGCATGCAGTCATGCAGATGCGTGGTCCAGCGCACCAAATTTGGAAGGTAAGCCCGCTGCCCGCATGCCCGCGATCACTCCACACTCTGACAAATTTAGAACGGCTGTAGCACGCATTGCTCCGCCACGTCGCCCTGCCCCATCGCGCCCCCACCTTGTCCGTGTGATATCCCCTCCCAGTGCGACTCTAGCTAGGCCACCGGTCGTGCCTCAGTCTCCAGCAGTATTGTTAGACGCGTTGTCGCTAATGATGCCAATGGGCAAGTTCGACACTCATTGGGTAAACAGTGATATATGTCTTGAATTACATACTTTTAATGTGTATAATGAGTGTCAATTATCCATTGGGTGACCCAGTGGCATCGTTAGTTGTCACCCCGTCCGTGGGTCCACCAAAAACACTGCCCGTGCCATCGTCCTCGTCGTTCGCCTGCGCCGCCACCTTGACGCCACGGGGCGTGCCGACGATCGAGGGACGCCACCTCGAAATCTTCATGCACCGAACACCAAAGGCAGTGAAGCGATTCAGCATAAGGTTTGAACTCTCCTCGACTCCCCAGCATGTTTCAGTTTCCTTGCCGCATGCGACTGCTCGAGGGACGCTCGTCTCTTAAACCGTTGCAACCTTAATTATTTGATGAATCTTGATTTATATTGTTGGGCGTACTTTGATGTGAAGCCATGGAAATAGTTTCTTTGCAGTGGTCAGTTCTTTTGTTGAGGCAGTAACAAGACCTTCTCATTGTGATACTATCAGTCACGTAGATATATATTTAGGTTTTCAAATTATGTAATGTTAAGGAGACATTTGTCCGGACCTCAAAAAAAGAAGACAGAATTAAAAGATCAGTTTATTCAATCAAAGAAAGGTGTGCTTTAGATAATTTTTTTTCTAGCTTAAAGTAGAAAATTTGAAAAGCATATATACCCTTTTTTAGCATAGAAAAGCATATATATCTATGATATAGTTGTAGAATAAATATATATAGCTTAAAGGGCCCATAACGATGAGTTTGCCGTAGGGCTCTTGAAAACATAGGGTCGGCGCCGCCGACGTCGGCGTGGGCTTTGATAGTGGGGAGCATGGAACTGCCCTCTAGAGCAGAACCTGCCGTAGCGGTCTTTGATGACGACGGCGGCGGCGGCCATGCGCCACCAGGAGGACCAAGCTCTCACTGGAGCCATTTCTGAGATTGAGAGATGGGCGGCCCAAAATGTGGGTGTATGACAACAGTAAAAGAGTATCTCTAGTGATAAGATAAGTCATAGGAAAAATTGGTAATATTTATAAAAAAATAAGACAAAACATCAAACAAGATGGCATAAAGTTCAAAACGGCATTTTTAATGGGACGGACGAAGTACCACCTAAAAACCTTCTCGTACATATCATTAGAAGGTAATTGTCTATGAATATCCAAATGTCGATATTGCTTGCACTAATCATCCCCAAATCGTAAATGCCAGCGTTTGCTCGGTGCGTTGGTTCGCACATGTGCTTGTGCTATTGCTCGACTACGAGTATGGGGCCACAGTTATGGAGATAGCCTACCGAACACTCTCGTAAGTCACAAGTGAATAGGCCATTCTTACTCTGTCCAGCTGGACACTTCGGCGGACCACATCCCATGCAGGGAATTTGACCCCATGAAGGACGAGGGGGAGGCGGTCCGGCTTTTGTCCGGGCCGCCTCCTGCGGAGGTCCTGTCTCTCTCGGGCCAGGGTGTGGACGGCTCTGGCCACACTTCGTTAGTGGGGATTGTTGTTGCCAAGCGCTTTGGCATGACGGGCCAGGATGTCGAGGTGTCTGTGTGTACCTCAGATGTCGGGGTGTCGGCTCAGGATGTGCTCTTGCTACCCACGTCGCCCTCCCACGACGACGCGGCTGATGTGTCCGTGGTGGCTCCGGCGGCCCCCATGGAGGACTCAGCGGTGGACCATCCGGGGCCATCCTCGGCCGTCGTTGCTCCGACGGTTGCTCCCGTGGCACTCTCTGTGCAGGTGTTGGAGGCAGAGGACTGTCTCCTGGGACCACCCTCGGCCGTCGTTGCTCCAACAGCTGCTCCCGTGGCGCTCTCCGTGCAGGAGGTGTTGGAGGCAGTGGTATATCTCCCGTTGTCTACGCCGCTCCTCAAAGCTGGCCCGCGGTTGAGGCGCTCGCAGATGCCAATGTCCGTCCACTCCCTCAGGAGTAGCAGTCGCATCGCCGCCAGGCTGCGTGCGGAGAACGCGACTGTGCAGGCACAGAGGCTGCTCTTGAAGAAGCTGGGGGAGGAGGTCCATGATGACGAGCCAAACCATGACATTGTGCAGAAGTTCAACGTCGCATTTGGGGGCGGCATGTTGACGTACAAGCAGCAGTGCTTGGACATCCTCCTCAATGGCAGGTTCGACGTCACAACCATGGACCTCAACCTGGACGGCTTAGAGGCAGAGGCGGCCTGAGCAGGAGTGTTCAACTCCGTTGGTAGCATTGGCGGATCCAGGATGGCATCTCAGGGGGCCCTACCTAGTGAACAATGGTGATTTGCAGTGAAATTCCATGGAGATTTGAGGCTGCAGCTACAGTTTTCCATGGTGAATTGAGCCTGCCGGGGTGTTGCAGCCCCCCCCCCCCAAAGCCCTCCCGTGATCCCCCCCCCCCCCCAAGCCCCCGTGGATCCGCCACTGATTGGTAGCTTTTCTTTTAGTCGTGTAGTCGCTTTTGTGTTTCTTGGTGTGTGTGTGTGCGCGCGCTGTTGGTAATCGTAGTACCATTTTTTTTATAAAATTTGGTCAAACTTTAAAAGGTAGACTAAGGGAAACTCCAGAACTTGATTCATTTAGGGACAAAGAGAATTATAGTTTCAACAATGATACGTCTCCAAACACGACTTTGCATCACTATCATTTAAGAAATTAGGAAAACAAGAATATCTTCTGCTTAATGAAAAGCGCACAATGGCGTGGTCTCGAAAAATAGGTACTTTCAAACTTACAAGGTCGCATACTAGTATAATAGTCCACATTATGTGCTCAATTGAGACTTGAGAGTATAAGAGGGAGCGACTAAATTTCTGTTGAAGAGAGAGAAAGGGTAAATGGTCCTTTTCTGCTAATTAACCAAGACTATTAGAATATGATCAATAATGTCACGAAAGAGATTAAAATTTATAGACAGTGGTATTAATAGGATTTGAGTTTTTAGATGGCAGAACATACAGAAAACTTCTTCCAAATAGAAACCACCTGAACAAGAAGTTTTAACGGAAAACGACAGGAAGTGAAGACCAGTCAATCAAACACTAAGATGAATATAATTTGTTGGGCCCGGCACCCAAGCCAGCTAAGCCACCCAGGAGGGCCGCCAAACTGAAACTGGTAGCTCAACCACACAACGTCAGGTTCATGTACTTTCCACCGTCTTGGCTCCTGGCCCAATACAACAATTAGGCTGACATACAGTTTTGCCACTGGGTGCTGGACTGCTGGTGGTATACCATACCATACAGTAGTTGCTTACAAGTTACAAAAGATCAAATTCTACATATATATACAGACAGAACTAGACAGCCCACCGAGTCCACCACACCACCCAGTTCATTGCAGACAGAAACAAGTACTCCGTAGATGCTTACAAGCTTTGGTAGAGTTTCTGAAACCCATCGTTCTTTTCTTTATCCAGCTCAAAAAGTTGCCGAGTTCTTATCCACGTACTCTTGGTAGCGGCGCTCCCATAGGTCGGTGCATTCTGAGGTTGCCTCCCCTCATCGAAGCATGGCAGTTTAGTATCTCTGATTACAACAGAAGAAACTGAGACATAGGAAAATAAGTAGCTTCAAATTCCTTCGAAAAGAAAAGTAGCTTCACATATCATTTAAGAAATTAGGAAAACAAGAACATCTGAAAGGTATCAAGAGGAATTGGGAAAATAATTCTAGGAAAGCATATGGTTCACTATGTAATAAATATTGGCTGTGCACATGTAGAGGTTAGGAAATTTAAATATTACACTATCTAAATAGTAGTTCACTTTGTATAAGTACTGGAATATTAACTATTCCATTATCTGCAAAAATCAGTGGACCCAGAAATCATATGAACATGCAAAGCAGTACTGGTAGAATTATAAAAATAAAAACAGACCAACCATAGAATAAAGCTAAGCTAGATCAGTTGGTTGATGGCGACAGCGTAGTACCGACTAGCAGAAAGACGACTCACGCATTTGCTCATCACATTATTGCGATATTATTTTCTCAGTCTCATCATAGATTATTCCCAAAATAGATGTAGAATGGTATGAATCAAATGATAAACTCCTTCTGTTAAGAACCGATCCATATATGTTAACCAACAATCAGATGATAAACCAAGTGCATAACTCATAACTGTAGGGATATCCAAACATGTCTCCATCAGCATCAGATCAACACAACAAAGCCAAACATGTGTTGAAGAGAAAACAAAATTATAGTTCAGACACAAGTGATGAAGAACTAAAAAGGATCTCAGCACAACCAGGATATTCAGTGTTCATTATTCTAGGAAACATACTCATGTTACATAAAACAATATATAAATTATTTCTGTAAAGTTTCTGTAAAGAAACTGGCAAGCACAGGGACAAGCGTACTCACTTTTGACTTCTTTCCCTTGGCAACTCCTCTGCTAGGGCATTTCTTAGCCAAAATTCCAGATATGAAGCCAGTCCCATCAGTATGGATCAAACGCTTCCCATCTGACATAACAACTTTCCCATGTTCATCCTGAAATACCACATTGAAGATAAAAGATACTACATGCTCAATAGTAATAAGCCACTATTGGAGAAGGAAGAAAATAATTACCCGGCGAGGTCCATCATCAATCAGTATAACATCAACTGCCGATGTTACTCCAATCAAAGAACATATGTTTAGAACACCCGAAGGTGGAGGATGCATATCCATGTAGAAAACAATACGGCTTCTGCAGCTCATGAAACCTCTCCCTACCCATATTGCTTCCAATGCAAGAAGGAGCCGCAAATGTGCAAGGTGTGTGCAGAGGTTTCGATGAGCTGAAGAAGCTGTATTGTTTCTCTGAAGAGAGAGCGTTCGCCCGCTCGCTCCATCGCCGGACCGGCCACCGGACTCCATACAGAAAAAATGGAAGAACAAAAGAAGGTGAAGGAGAAAAGAACGGCAGTGGATGGAGCACGTAGTGCCGGGCGGCGGGGAGAAGATGGAAGAATGGCAGGGATCCATGGAGAGAGCACGGCACGGCGGTTTTAATGACCGTGGACTGCCAACCACCCCGCCGCCCGGCCCCGTCCTTGGACCGCACGGCAAGCCCCGTCCTTCCACCGCACGGCAACGGATGCAGGCTCCTTCCACCGCACGGCACGGACGAACGGCAAGCCCCGTTCTCTACGGTTTCGTAATATTTTTTTGTTGCTTTTTTTTTCCTTTTGTTTTTATAAACAAAACTCTAAATCTATATCTATATCTATATATATACTAACACTTCATTGATAAAATTCTACATTTTTATGTTTTCACCATTTCCGGTAAAAGTTCCGCGATAGGACTCCAACTGATCGATACAAATTACTAAATTATTAACAAAATTATTTGAAGAGGCAAAATTTCAGGAGATTCCGTTGTTTCTCCAACATCAACATGACTTGCAGTTCCTCAAAAAATATATAGTACACACACGAATGTCCATCCCAAAATTTAATTAATCTAACACGATATGTGACATGGTACACGGCTATAAACCAAACCAAATCCAGATTTCAAGAAAATCACATACTAAATAAAGGCCACCAACCACATATAAAGTCGAGCACAAAATCAACGCCAGTCAGCATGATGCCTCATATGCGCGACGATGGGGATAGGGTGGCATGGGCGATGATGCCGTGAAGACGTGGGGGGAAAGACGATGACAGCAAGTTGAGGGCGGCGTAGACGAGACTAACGCAGAGGTGTAGGGAGGCGTTGAAGCAAGACAACAATGTTGGGCGGGGAGAAGCGATGCTTCCAACATTAAAGCACGTCTTCACAGCCAGCGTCCCCACGTCGGCGTGCTCACCCACCGAGGTCATCATACCTACGGCCGACACGCTTAACCTTGAGGCCAACGAGCCCGTTGGTAATTCGCGTAGGGCTGGACGAAGTCGGTGAGGAGGCTGCCAAGGATGTAGCATCAACATCAGCGAAGGTCGCGATGGCCACCATCACACGACGCAGAAAGAATATAATGGACGCTGGCCTCAGCACCGCTGTTGTGGGCGGTCACTGCCATAAGGACACCTGGCGTGCCTCCTCGGCAGAGCTGCGCAGTCCAGCGGCACACACACACCGACTAGAAGGCCGGATGATCCCGACGGCTCCTGTCCTTAGCTCTCCTCACCCCCCCCCCGTACAGCCGGCTAATTGGCCGTTGTGCGTGAGAAGTAAAAAAAAAACTGAAACGACTGAGTTGACCTTAGGGTTTCATCCTCTTTTATAATTTAGCATCACTCGTAGCAACGCACGGGGCATATTTGCTAGTAAAAATAAAATAAGCTTAGTCCATTAATTTATAAAACATATAATTCGCAAAACATTGTCATCTTGCTGGATCTCATAATTACAATTTAATTTCTCTCGCATCATGCACTAGGTTTGGCCACCTTGCTAAAAACACATAAACACAATTTATTTTGTCTCCTACAACATACCAATTTCATAGTAAAACTTTAAGTGATATTAGACCACCAAAAGAATTTTGAGAAATCAAAGCATGACTATAGTATGGGATGCAATCTTCTATGTGGCCAGGCCTACAAATAAGTCATGATATGGTCCTTATTGATCATTAGTAATAATTTTCATTTTAATTTTAGTGTCCTTGATTTAGTTCGAACAAATAAGTCTTTATTGACCAAGGTATAATTTCTCTTTAGTAATAATGTCATTGGGTTTGTACTGTTTTGGCATGGTCATTTAATACTTTAAGTGATATTAGATCAGTAAAAGATTGTGAGAAAAAAAATAAAAGCATGAGTTACTAAAGTAAGGGACACAATCTTACTTGATTGTGGCGAACAAGTTAAGACATGATATAATCCATATAATTTTCATTTTAATCTGGATACCATTAGATTAATTGAAACATATAGATTTAATATAATCCTTATTGACCATCAGGTATAGTTTTTTTTTTCACTTTGACATCTACACCAACGTTGGTGCTGAGAGTGAGAGAGCAGCTGCTGGCCTCCCGTTGCTCTGCCCCGTTTTGCCTTTGTCGTTTCCATGCGTTTTGACTTGAGAACTATGAGTCAAAGACTGATGTTGATACTCTTGTTCGTGTGTGCTGTGATCCATACCAGCAATTTCAATGTTGGAAGATGCTGAAAAGAGGGGATTCATCACTCCAGGAAAGGTCAGTTGTCACCTACAGTTCATGTAAAATTATCTGTAAAATCAATATCTACCTAACCAATAGAGAAAATAACAACTTTGATTACAAAAAACACACCTACTTCGAAGTTTTCATTTATTTTTCCTCTAGCAAAAGGCATTGACTACACTAACACTAAATTACTTGTTGAACACACTGATCGACCCCACATCTGGGAACATGGGGATTTGGCTTGGCGTTCATGGCTTTGACGACGCCGGCGGCGGCGGCAGCAGCCATGCGCCTGCAGAGGGAGGGCCAAGCTCTCGGCCCATGTATTCTCTGAGCCTGAGAGTCGGGCGGCCCAAAATGTGAACGTATGGCACAGTGAATCCTATTGCAATCGAACGCTAGTCTCCGAAAGACGGTGCTGGACTGCTCGTGGTATACCATACCATACCATACTGTTTTGCAAGACTTCACGTACAAGTTACAGCAGATCAGATTCTACATATATACAGACAGAACTAAGTAGTTCAATTCACAGCCACCCAGGCAGCCCACCGAGTCCATCACCACATCACTCAGTTCATTGGACAGAAACAAGTACTCCTTAAATTATACAACAATCCAACAAATCAGATATAAAGTTGGCGGTTAACTGAAAGTGGGCAGAGCACGGTTTTGTCCCCATGCTGCTCCGCGTACTTGATCGCGTGGAGACGACATAGTGCGTCTCCAGCCACGGTCCACACGAAACAGCACCTGGAGATGCTCCCGGTAGACCTTGCTCGCTCATAGACGATCCTGTAGATCGCGCACGCCTCCATGAACACTAGCGAGTGGTCCTTCTTGGTCTCCTCGAATTCGTCAGCGTCGTAGAGCAACTGCATTGCACGCAGGGTTAATTTATTAATTGATCATGACTGCCGATCGACCCTGAAGCTACATTTGCTTTGTTTCCTTGTTGTGGTTTGCACCACATCAAGTAATAAGAAGCTAAGGATGCTTACATGTTTGTAGCTTTGGTAGAGTTTCTGAAACTCATCGTTCTTTTCTTCTTTATCCAGCTCAAAAAGTTGCTTGCTCTTATCCAGGTACTCTTGGTAGCGCTGCTCCCATAGCTTGGTCACCTTGGTGCATTCTAGGGTTGCCTCCACCTCATTGAAGCAGGACAGTGTTGTTATCGCTGATTACAACAGAAAAAATTGAGACATAGGAAAATATGTAACTTCAAATTCCTTCCAAAAGAAAAGTAGCTTCATATATTATTTAAGAAATTAGGAAAACAAGAACATCTGAAAGGTATCAAGAGGAATTGGGAAAATAATTCTAAGAAAGCATATGGTTCACTATGTAATAAATATTGGCTGTGCACATCCTCAAATGTAGAGGTTGGGAAAGTTAAATATTACACTATCTAAGACTACCTCCAACAGCAACAACCCAAAAAGAAGACCAATTCCATAGTATAGGTCCGGTACAGTAGAAGGTTCGCCACCCAAATCTTATCTTCTCCCAAATCTTATCTTCTCCAACAGAACCCCAAAACTGGGGAACCCAAATATCAGCTCCTCCCTCGTCCCTACCTGTCAACACCCGCTCGCCCGCATGCCCCCTCTACTCCCCCTCACTGCACCGCCAAACCACCGCCTTCCCCTCCTCCCGGGTGGGTGGGTGTGCGCGGGGGGGGTGCTCCGCCCCCTCGCCGGTCTCCCCGCCCCCTCGCCGGTTCGGTACGTGCCGCTGCTGGTGGACCTCCACACCGTCTCCAACTGGAGCCGCACCCACAAGGTCCACGCGTGCGTCCTGCGCCAACCGGACTCGCTTCGGCCCTTGAGGGCGCACTCGCTGCTGCGCACAAGGAGCGCCACAAGCCCAGGCCCCTCGGCTCCGGCCTCTCCCCCTCAGCGGACCTCGCGTTACTCCTTCTTCGCCACTCCCCGTGCCTCCTCGCCATGCGGGCTGGACTCCACGGACCCGGGGCTCGTGGGGCTGTGCTTCGCCCCCGCCAGCGAGCTCTAACCCCACGGCCGGCGAGATCTAGGCCAGCCCCGGCAGTGTAGACCGGTGAGTAGGGGCGGTGCGGACGCGACCTCCCCCATGTGGAGCTTCCAAGTGCGGGTGCGCCTCGTCATCGCCGTCCGCTCATCCTGACGCCTTCTACGGGCCCACCACTACTGGCTGTGTTATCAAGGGGAATCATTTAATTAGGCTGCATGCGTTGGCAATTCGGTTTGGGAGTCAAAATACCCTGCAGCATGTAGGCAACAGACCTCTGCATGCTTGAGATAGTTAATTCCTACATGCCCGCGCCAGTTAGTCTTGCTGTTTTAATGCCTATTCTTGGTATCTGGTATTATACATCTGGCGCCTGGTAAAATGGTGTGGAGGGAGTATCGGTCATGCATTGGCTGCTCTGTTGGAGAGTCTAAATGGTAGTTCACTTTGTATTAGTTTACTTTATATAAGTCTCGGAGCATACATCCTAAGATGTAGACAATGGAATATTAACTATTACATTATCTGCAAAAATCAGTGGGGACCCAAAAATCATATGAACATGCAAAGCAGTACTGGTAGAATAATAAAAACAAAAACAGACTAACCTAGAAGAAAGCATTCGGTCAAAAAAAAAAAACCTAGAAGAAATCTAAGCTAGATCAGTTGTTGATTGTGACAGTGTAGTACCAACTAGCAGAGAGAACTTACGAATTTGCTCATCACATTGTTGCGATATTATTTTCTCAGTCTCATCGTAGATTCTTCCCAAAATAGATATAGAATGGTAGGATTTTCCTTTCTTCTCCATGAAGTGTGGATATGCTTCTACTCTCAGATTAGGATCCACATTTACCTGTTTGATGGGCAGAGACATGGCAAGAAACAACTGTTCAAACAGAGCATGCTGCCACAAGACTAACCGAGTGAACTGAACTTTGGTCTTTGTATTAAATATCTAACTGACAGGAAATTGCACATTTAACTTATTTCGTATATTTTTTTGCAGTACAGATCAAATATAAACAAAAAAGAATGATATGAAATTCATAATTGCATGGAAGACTAGACCATATCAAAGCATAAGATTGTAATTAACCTTGTGCCCATCCAGAGCCCAGTAATAAAGGTTAACTAATTTAATCATATTTTCCATAATCGATTTCTTTTCGTCTTGATCAACTCCTGCTGTTAAGAGCCGGTCCATATATGATAACCAACAATCAGCCTATAAACCAAGTTCATAACTGTAAGAGGGAAATCCAAACATGTATCCATCAGCATCATATCAACACAACGAAACCAAACAGGTGTTGCAGAGAAAACAAAATTATAGTTCATAGACAGGTGATGAAGAATTAAAAAGGATCTCAGCACAACCAGGATATTCAGTGTTCATTATTCTAGGAAACATCCTCATATTACATAAAACAATATAAAAATTGTGTCCATCTTTACATCAGCTTGTATTGCCAGAGTTGCAACTTCGTTATAGTGATTCATATCAATAATGCTCACAAAAAAAAAAGATTCATATCAATAATATGACGATGGAATTTTTAGTGATTATAATAAGCTAAGCAAATTTGGAAAAGGCAACAATGACACCTTTGGGTGCCCACAAGCCATATGATAAGGAATGCATCCAATGTGTTTGTGTTACAAGGACACTACACTGTATATCCAATTGATAACATATCCAGAATCCTAAGTTGAACCTTACAAATAAGGGCCAGGATGAGAAATAATTCACTTCACCAGTCCGCACAACATATTGGACTGACAAAATGCATGATCAACACATAAAAGTTATTAAGGAGTGTCATTATAAGCATGACTGTGCCTGTTTTTTTATATATATTTCAGCATACTGCAACTTCGCCTTGCTTTGCAACTAAGCATGCATGTCACATAGTTGACTGTTCAAATAAATTAAAGATATGTAATTACGTACACAATAAATAATGTTGATATGGTTTAGCAAAAGTAGTTATAAACAATGATTTGTGCAAAACATGATCAATTCAAAACCAAGTAACATCATGTGAACGCTATGATGAACATGATTAACAATTGAAGAGATACAATACTTGGGAAAAAACGTAGTCGTCAAGCATTCATTAAATAGCACTCTTTCGAGAAACGATTCATTAAAATCCTTGAGTCCGCTAGGCTTCTGCTGGGTCTCCTTTGGTTTTGGTGGTTCAACCCAAGGTTCACTTTGCTTCTTGAAAGCCTTTAGTAACTGAAACACCATTTTTTGCTATCAGAATTGAAGAACTCCTTTTGGCAAGTAAAAAAATAATAAATAATAATAATGCATATTAATGTGCAGAAAAATGCTATTGTGCTAGCACACAGGGGATGTAATTCTTTAAAACAAGAAATACTAATGTAATATTTAATTTAAAGGAAAATTCTAGCTAGTCTGGCTTGCAAGATGGCAAGACAAGGATGCAACCCACTGCTAAACAGTTACGTTGTGCAGGGTGTCTCAAGGGAAAGCTGGTGGTGTTGTGGCCAAGGTGAAGCACCAGGCCTAGGGACGACAATGGGCCAGGTCAAGAGAATGCGCCTGAATTGGCTGTTATCAAAGTTCTACACTTTCATCTTTTAGGAGGAACTAGACATAGGCAACACGGCAATGTCATAAAGTTTGATTTTGAAGGGAGATGCCCACTCAGGCAATAAGTTCAAGTGGCAACAAATTGCTCCTAGGTCAGCATGAGCCTACTCCCGCTTCGTCATGGCGTGATGCTTTTGTTAGTTGTTACACATGATTGGCTGAGCGTGCTATAGATCATGGCATGCATCACCATAATCTTTGTGGGACTCTCTCACCATCTTTCTTCACTCTCCAGTTCTTTATAGGGCTAGTGGTTCCTCATATCACCGATCCCTCTTTTTGTCAACATTTTTTTTCTTGGTGGCAGAAGAAAAACAAGGCTGAGTGGCATCCTATGGCACGTGTGACAACAGTGATCACTAGGATTTTGCTGTTTTTGTCTCAGCGCTGACTCTTAGGTTGCCTAACAGTTCAGGTAGAATTGCCTGAGATCCCATGAAGCATCAGCTTACAAAGCATACCGGTGCTGATGATTCTTATACAAGTGTGCCCCTCAAGATTCAATTGGCAGAAATTTTCACAAATGCACAGATTAGAGCTTAGCACAGTGCACAATTGCCCACGGCCTAGAACCCCCATATTGGATACAACTGCTATTCATAACTGAAACACCAAAGCAAATTAGTTGGAAATTAATTCGATGGAGACAAGAGGTTGGGCAAAGGTGCAGGGAAGTTGGATTGGGTTTGGGCATCCCATGCATGCAGAGCTGATTGCAAGTATACAAATCGTAACTGCTAACATATCATGTCGATTAGTCGAAACACTAAGCTCCAATAGGAAACATTAGCTTCTGAGCTATCTTCATTCTGGTCTGTGATTTCAAGCTTTCGAGTTTCGAGCCTGAATTTTATTAGCCCCTCACGTAATTATGTTCCTAGGTCATGTAAGAAAGCAGCATATGTTATGACTGCAATCTTGGTGGAATTTCATTCCTATAAAAATGGAACTACATGCTCATGCAGTAGGACACATGGTCCTGGAGAAGGTGGAGGGAAGCCACACGTACAACTCCAGCATGAACGGTATTTACCTGTGTAATTGCTAAATAATTTGGTCCTGGAGAAGGTGGAGGAAAGCCACAGTAGGCATGTTAAGCTCACCATAGATATTTGCCGTTGTGGGTCATGTAGCTTCATTGTGGAAGGAGAAAATTTGTCACATAGATGGCAATTTTAACTTATACACATGTCCAAAA
The DNA here is from genome assembly GCA_018135685.1 of Themeda triandra. Taxonomy (NCBI): domain Eukaryota; kingdom Viridiplantae; phylum Streptophyta; class Magnoliopsida; order Poales; family Poaceae; genus Themeda; species Themeda triandra. Next base: position 119,917 of record JAENPR010000892.1, on the reverse strand, counting down.
GTCAGAATACTCAGGGTTCACAGAAAGACCATAACTTGCTTGTGAGACTTTCTGTGGGCATATGATAGTGTCCAGGCTGGAGGGAGCAAATCCTAGCCATTGCTGTTATGGTCGGCAACAGCTATAGACGCCGTCAAAGGGGCTAATTAGGCAGGTGAGTTGTGAGGGATCAATCAGGAAAGCCTGAATCAGACAGGCAAGAGTCTAGGAGAGAATTATGCATGTAGATCTCTTTATAATCAGAGGTGATCAAGGAATAAAGAAGCAATTACAGCCAATTCCTATTCTCACCTCCCTTCTCTGTTTTCTCATCTCCCTGCTGCTTACCTCTCTACACCAACCACCATGGGTAGGAAACTGGCGGCCGAAAAGCGAGCGACCTCCCACATCTATACCCCATCAGGTCACGCCCCTATGCACGTGACATTGCAGTGCCGAAATAAAAGATTCCTAAAAATGTACATAAAAAGAAACAGAAATGAACTGACCATATGGTTTCTTGAGACCCAGAACTCGTCACCATCAAAATCGCTGCCAGCCATCTCATCAGCCAATGATCTTTGTCCAGAAATAGGAAAAAGTATTACATTTTTTGAATATCCGATAAAATTCTTCTCCAGTCCGTTAATTTGCTTTGCAGTTAAGATATGTATATCGGTAAAATGTAGCCCAGGATATTTAAACACAAGCACATCTCCAGAGTATTGGCCACTGTCACTGTTTAGTAGGACATAAGGTCAGCAATAGACAACTGTAAAGCCTGCTGTCAAATACAGCATTATCCATGTTCCAATAATTAATAATTAATAACTGCATATTTATGTATGTTCTGTAGGAGGCTAGCAATGCCAATAAATGCAAGTTTTCAATATCTCCTGTGGAGCATAAAAACATTTCCTTTTTATGTGAGGTAATACAATAATAGTAATAAGACTTTTCCACAACCCACATCTTAAAATTGTTTAAAATATTGTACTCAAAACTAAAAGCTATTCTAATTTGATTGACAGAAAATAGAATGCCCTCAATATTTTGAAGAGTCGATGGCCAGATCTATTTGCCCATATTTTAAGTTCAGACCACTATTTCTGCTTGTCTTGGATATTTTCCTTTGCAACCGTAACCAAATAGTGTTGACAAAAGAAATAGAGAACTATTTAGTTCAAAGGGCTAGGGCTGGATACCGAACTAGCTCAGCTCATGAAAAGGAGCCAGGTCGTTTCAGCTCACAAACTTGGCATCACCCTGTTCCTCCTCACTGTTGGCAAGGATATGCATCTTGTTTGATGCAAGAGGGGGATTAGCAATGGCTCGCCATGGATGAGTTTGATGGCAGCAGCGAAGCATCAAGCATCATAGCAATCTCACTCTCACAAACACCCATTTGCATGCCTTGGCTGATTTCAATCAGAGCACACCACACATGGTCTTCACCGAAGCTGAGATGTCACAGCGTGTGGATCTCAACCGTAGCATGGTGCGGGGCCGGGGGCAATGCCACGTTGCTGTAGGGTGGTGCACGGCACCATGTAAGAAAAACAATATAGAGCAAAATAGCTCGTTTTGACCACTTGAAGCAGTTAAAATTGGCAATATCTTTTTCTACGCGGCGAGAGTTTGTAATTGGGGATGGCCATAACACTTTTTCTCGGGTCCGATAGATGGCTAGAGGGGAAAACGTATCTGATTTGGCCCCTAACTTGATCAAGATAATCCCCAAAAGGGCCATCACATAGCCCACAAGTAGCCCAAGCATTTATGGATCATCGCTGGTCGATGGTTTGATCTTCCCAGCCAGGACTAGCGGATCAACACTGCTGGAAGCTCACAAAATCTGGGCAATATGAAGGTAAATCTGCAATTAATGCCTTCATCTTAGGAAGGTTTTGCGTTCACCCCTTGGAAAAGGATTTGCAAAAGTAGGGTCTCCCTACGATGCAAATTTTTCATTTGGCCTACAAGTGAAAAATCGATGTTCGATCTAGCGATTGCGCCCGCTGTCCGGTGTGTGGTTCTCAAGAACTTGGGATTGATCCTTCGGTGCCCTAGGCCAACCCCGTAGTTTTTCAAGTTTGTGGTGTGAAGCAATAAAAATTTGCCAAAGAAAATCAAGAAGGGCCTCCATTCTCTCATCATCCTAGTGGTATGGGAAACATGCAACAAAGCAACATATGATTGGTTTTAAAGGCATAAATTTCGAGATTTGCTACTATTAAAATTGTATATCATGCAAACAGTTACATAAATTTGAAGTTTCTTAATAACTCGCTGTGCTTATAGTAATGCCATGGTAAGGCATAATCATCGGTTCAAATCCGATAAAGGGCTTTTCACTTAGTGGTAGAATAATGCCTTGGTAAGACAGTCATCGGTTCGAATCCGATAAAGGGCTTTTCTACTAAATTCATTCATTTATTTTTGGATAATGTCTCCATTTTTTTTTCCAATTTGAACTACGTGCTTCGTTTAGTGTTCGGACCAAAAATGTGGGCATCTCGCACTAAACTAAATCATAAAATTGCAAAAAAAATGAAATTGGACTCTTTTTCCTGTTAGAGGATGGCCCGTGAATTAACCTAACCATCAACTAAAAAAATCCTATGAAAGCATAACAGAAAAGTAGTAAAGACTCTTTCTTTGATCTAGTTCGAAGAGTATATTGACAATTCCAAAAAACTGCTCATACTATCATTATAGTTTTTATTAACATAATCACATTGTTATCAAGTACTACTAAATGGCAAAGTTGGCAATCAATAAATGGAGGATCATTGAAACAAGGGAAAATTTGCCACAACACACTGAAAGTGGTGCTCTTTTGCTCGGACACACTGAAAGTGGACAAATTTGCTAGAACACACATTAGTTTGATGTAAATTTGCCAGAACACACAATATGTTCTGACAAATTTACATCAAACTATTGTGTGTTCTAGCAAACGCGTCCACTTTCTGTGTCTCAGCAAAAACGCAAAACTTTCTGTGTGTTGGAGCAAATTTTGCCTTGAAACAATGAAACATACAGGCAAATGCCTACAGAAGGCACAGATGAAACAGACAGATGAATGCTACCACTTACAGTATCACACAAACTTCATTTGGTTTGAGTGTTCCTATAGGATCTGTTGCACCCATCAAATGATAGCATTCATCAATCGGTAGCTTTCCTTCCCTGAATTTTCTCATTTCCAGTTTGGAAATGAAACTGAGCCTCGATAGCAAGTACGATTCTTCTAGTGGAATTCCAGAATGAATCATGCGTTCCAACATTGAATCATCTATATTAGCAAATCCAGACGCAACTACATGAACCATATAAAAAAGAGCTCATTGATCAATGCGAGCAGGCAAGAGAAAGAAAGATTATTAGAAGACATGTCCAAAGTTATGAACAATAATTGCATAAGATCTACAGCACAAGGAAGCACAAACAATAAAAGCATGCAGTGAAAAAAATATATATTTGTGAAGAAAAAGGAATCTGAAACGAAGGAATATACCCAAAGAATGGTCCTTCGATAGGAGTGCATGAGAAGCAGCTATTCACATGCCTAAACCATGCAAACGCTGTAGACCCTATAATAATATCACTATTATTGAGCCTCATATATATATTTGTTTTCTTTAACTTTTTCCCCTTTTGTTAGTGGCTCATGTTAGGTTTTGACTCTAGCCTACCGCAACTTGCTTGGGACTAAAAGGGACTACACCATTCTTCGTATGAATGTGTTGACTTAATAAATTGTCATGTGGGGTCAGCAATACTCCCAACGCTAGGATAGGCTATTGTCGACAAGCATTGTCACTGGGTAATTATATGCCTACACATGTACTCAGAGCAACCAAGCAATATGTTTAATTGTTTCATATCTCCTCTCTTCCCTGACCTTGCTGGCACAGACCGCCAGTCACGGTGTCAAAACTACGCTAATGAGGGCCATTGCTCGACCATGCACTTCGCAGGACTACGCTTTACGCTGACTTCCTCCCACAAATAACCCACCACAACGTAAAAAAATCAAAATATAAAAATGGCAACCATCTGTAGAACCCCCACAAATCATCCATAAAGTTAAAATAATAGTAACAAGTTTCAGTAAAGAAACTGGCAAGCACAGGGCCAAGCTTACATACTTTTGACTTCTTTCCCTTGATAATTCTGCTAGACAATTTCTTAGCCAAATTTTCAGATATAAAGCCAGTCCCATCAGTATGAATCGAACGCTTCCCATCTAACATAACAACTTTCCCATCTTTGTCCTGAAATACCACATTGAAGATAAAAGTTGCATGCCCAATGTTGGAGTATATAGGACTAAGGCCCATGAGGCTAGGCCCATGAGGCCCATGTATGATACATTATATGGCAACCCCTAGGGTTAGCCCAATGGTAATAGAGTGATATTCCACAACATGGTATCAGCAGGGTAGGGTTCCTCTCTCCCGTTCCCCTCCCCGATCCGGGCCGCCAGCCGCCGCCATGGCCGGCCGGCCGCCTCCTCCTCCTTCCCCCACCTACTTCAGCTGCTCCCCCCCCTCTCCTCGCCCTCCCGGGCGACCATCGCCGGCCCGAGTGTGCCCGCGCGAGCTCGCAGCCGCCGCCGCCGCCGCCGGTGCTCACCACGGCGGGACGGGGCCGCGCGGCCTCCACCTCCGCCGGGATTCGGCCCGCCGCCGGTCGCCGCCGCCTCCTCCCCGCCCTCGTCCTCGGGTTCAGCCCGCCCCTGCCCGGCCACGGCTCCTCCCCTGCTCTCGCCCTCACGGGGCGACGGGGACGCTCCCGACTCGGGCGGCACGACGAGGGGGGGGCGGTGGGGAGGTCGACCCCATCGACCCTCGGCTGCGGACAACGGCGCCCGACGAGACCACGCCGCTGCAGCACCCCATCCACCCATCCCCTCGCCTCGACGCCGCCACCGCTGCTGCCGCCTATGCGGCCGCCGCCTCTGAGGCTACGGCAGCCGGCCTGCAGCCAGCGGCAGTGGCGCGCTACGCTGCCACCGCAGCCGCTGCTGCTCTGGAGGGCCTCGGGATGCCACTCTCCACCCACGGCGTCGTCTACTTCCAGCAGGGGAGCACCAGCGAGGACGCCCTCACCTCCGATGGGCAGCCCGCTGTGACTGCGGCAGGGGGCACCGCTACTGGTGGTAGGGCAGCGGGCTTCACCTTCCCCGCGCCTCCGCCGGTGACCCACTCCGCTCCCCGGCCCGACTCCGCCCTTGCTGCAGCGCTTGCCACCGCGCGTGCAGCGGCTGCAGCGGGGCAGGAGCGTCTCCAGGCTGCTACCCGGGCCTGGCAGCGTGAGCAGGACGCCGCCGCCACCTTGGCTCGCCAGATTGCCGAGGCAGAGGCGCTCCTCGCTCAGGCCTCCGGCACCTTGCCCGGGGCCCCCTCCTCCGGTTCGACGGGCCACCGCACCACCTCCACCGTGGTGACCCGGCACGACCGGCCGACCCCTTCGTCGCGCAACTCCACTACCAGCCGGGGTGTCCGGCATCGGCCAGCTCATCCGGGTCGTCCTTGACCCCGCGTCGACCTCCTACGCCCGCTGGAGGGACCAGGTCATCCTCACCCTGCGCCGCTACGCCTTGGACGACCACATCCTCGCCGAGCCGCCGGCCGGGGTCCAGACTGCGTCGTGGCTACGCCTCGACAGCATCGTCCTCTCCTGGATCCTCAACACCGTCAACTCCGAGCTCCAGGACATGCTCCGCAACACACCCTCTGCTCGTCAGGCCTGGCTGGCAATTGAAGGCCAGTTTCAGGGCAATGCTGAGGCCCGGGCCCTGCAGCTCGACGTGCGCTTCCGCACCTTCGAGCAGGGTGACCTCGCAGTTGGGGAGTACTGCCGCACGATGAAGGCGATGGCGGACTCCCTCGGTGACCTCGGCTGGCCCGTGGAGGACCGCGCCCTCGTCCTCCAGATCCTCCGCGGGGTCAGCGACCGCTACGCCCACATCCGGTCGTTGATCATTCGCCAGAAGCCGTTCCCTACCTACCTGCAGGTTCGCGACGACCTCCTCATGGAGGAGATCACTCTGGGGGGCCTGGGCGGATCCAGCTCCACCGGGTCTCTCTCTACTACTGCAGGTTCTTCGGCCTCCTCCATGGCTCTCGCCGCCACTCCACCGCCCCGTCCACCTGCCCCGTACACCCCACCTTTGGACCCTCTTCCCACCGGGCCAAGCGGGGGTGGAGGGGGCCGCGGGCAGGGTACTGGGGTGGCAATGGTGGGGGTGGCAAGAAGAAGAAGGGCAAGGGTGGGGGTGGTGGTGGTGGGGGCGGGCCGTGGCGCTCCACAGCGGCCACGTCCTCCGGCCCGCCGGCCCTCCTACAACAACCCCTGGTCCGGGCGCATCGCCATGTGGCCCTTCCAGGCCCCTGGTGGCGAGCCTCGTCCACCGGCCGCCATGTTCGCGGGTGCCACTCCGGCGTTCTCTCCACCGGCGTTCCACCCTGCGACCCCGTGGGGCACACCTTCTAGCGCCTCGCCGGGGCCGGCTGGCTGGAGTCAGGAGGCTCTGGCGCGCTCCTTCTCCACCTTGGGCTTGACACCTCCTGTCGGCCCGGAGTGGATCGCCGACTCGGGTGCCACCTACCACACCACCCCGGACTCCGGTATACTTTCGTCTGCCTCTCCTCCTTCTTCCTCACACCCTTCGTCTATCATGGTCGCCAATGGCTCGTGTCTTCCTGTCACGTCTGTGGGTACCGCCGGTGCCCATGGCTCTTTTCGCCTTCCTGATGTTCTTGTTGCACCCACGATGGTCCACAATCTTCTTTCTATTCGTCGTTTTACAGCTGACAACTCTTGTTCTGTGGAGTTTCTGGTCTTACTGTGAAGGATTTGGCTACCCGACGTCCTCTGCCCCGATGTGACAGCTCGGGGCCCCTTTACACTCTCCGCTTTCCGGCTTCTTCGCCATCTTCGTTAGCTGCCCTCGCCACCACTACTTCTTCTACTTGGCACCGGCGTCTCGGACACCCTGGACGTGATGCCCTGATGCAGCTTAGTCATAGCTCAGACATTCGTTGTACTCGAGTTCATGATGAGCAGTTGTGTCATGCGTGCCAGTTGGGCCGTCATGTTCGTCTTCCTTTTTTCAGTTCCTCTTCTCATGCGGCTCACCGTTTTGATCTTGTACACTGCGACTTGTGACTTGTGGACATCGCCTGTACTCAGTATTTCTGGCTATAAATACTATCTTGTGGTGGTTGATGATTTTTCTCATTACTTGTGGACTTTTCCCTTGCGTGCGAAGTCTGATGCTTTCCCAGTGATTCACCACTTCTTCGCTTGGGTGTCCACACAGTTTGGCCTCACCATCAAGGCCGTCCAGTGTGACAATGGTCGTGAGTTTGATAACTCCACCTCCCGTGCGTTCTTCCTCTCTCATGGTGTCCAGTTGCGCATGTCTTGCCCGTACACCTCCTCTCAGAACGACAAGGCTGAGCGCATGATTCGCACCATCAACGACACCATGCGCACGCTTCTTCTCCAGGCCTCCCTTCCTGCTCGCTTCTGGGCTGAGTGCCTGCACATCATCACTTACCTCCTCAACCGCCTACCTTCCGCTGCCTGTCCAGCTCCTACACCACACCACGGTCTCTTCAGTACCCCTCCTCGGTACGATCACCTTAGGGTCTTTAGGTGTACGTGCTACCCGAACACCACCACCACCGCTCCCCACAAGCTGGCTCCTCGGTCCACCTTGTGTGTCTTCCTTGGGTACTCCCCGGATCACAAGGGATACCGGTGCTATGATCTCACCTCTCGTCGGGTTCTCATTTCTCGCCATGTGGTGTTCGATGAGTCGGTTTTTCCCTTCTCCACCCCGCCTCCGACCACTTCCACTCCACAGGAGCTTGACATTTTCTCTGTGTTTCCCACTGATGCGGTGGTCGAGCCACCTTTCCAGTTGTCTCCTGCAGGTACTCCAGCACCGTACTCCTCGCCGGATTCGTGCCCCAGCTCACCGGCGGCCAGTGTCTCTCCCGACCCTACTCCCTACTCGACCATGGAGGGGCCGAGCGGGGGGGGGGAGCCACCGCCGCCTCGAGCTGCCTCGGCGCCACGAGCGCCACCTCGAGCCACCGGCTCGCTTCGCCCGGCCGGTGCACGTCTACCACCGTCGCGCCCGGCCGAGCCACCACCGCCGCGCCTCCGCGGTGACCCCTTCTTCGCCCGGGGTCACCCGCACCGCCGGTGGTGTCCTCCTCTCCGCCGGGGACACCATCGCCGCCGCCTCGACCGACGGGTGCCCGTGTCACCACACCGGTCTACCACCCGCCGCTACTTCACTGGGACCCTCGTCACACTCACCCTATGGTGACGAGGCAGGCGTCCCGCCCGCAGGCCCTCTCCGCCACTGCCTGTGAGACGGGGATCTCTCCGGCACCCTCTTCCGTCCGCGAGGCCTTGGCGGACCCTCACTGGCGCCGTGCGATGGAAGAGGAGTACGCGCCCTCCTCGCCAACCAGACCTGGGATCTGGTGCCCCGTCCGCGAGGTGCCAACGTCGTCACTGGCAAGTGGATCTGGACCCACAAGCGTCGGGCTGATGGTACACTTGAGAGGTACAAGGCTCGGTGGGTACTCCGGGGTTTCACTCAGCGCCCTGGGGTGAAGCCTGCTACTGTCCGCACCATGCTCTCACTGGCTCTCACCCGCTCTTGGCCAGTGCACCAGCTACATGGTCTTCTCACTGAGACAGTCTACTGCAGTCAGCCAGCTGGGTTTGTGGACTCCTCCAGTTCTGAGATGGTCTGCCGGCTCAACAAGTCTCTATATGGCCTCAAGCAGGCTCCTCGGGCATGGAACCACAGGTTTGCTGCTTTCCTCCTGACCCTTGGTTTTGTGGAGGCCAGGTCAGACACGTCCCTGTACATCTATCATCATGGGGCCGAGACTGCATATCTGCTACTCTATGTGGATGACATAGTCCTTACAGCCTCCAGTGAGTCATTGCTTCGCCGGATCATCACCTCAGTTTGCGATGAAGGATTTGAGTGTGCTTCACCACTTTCTTGGGGTCACTGTTGAGCCTCATCCAGCTGGGCTTCTTCTTCACCAGCGTCGGTATACTCGGACATACTCGAGCGGGCCGGGATGACAGATGCAACCCCCGCTCCACTCCGGTTGACACTCGAGCAAGCGAGCCGAGGCGAGGGCCCCCGGTGGATCGATCCTACGGCATATCGCAGTCTTGCTGGTGCTCTTCAGTACCTCACCTTCACTCGGCCTGACATCACCTATGCAGTTCAGCAGTTGTGCCTTCATATGCATGATCCTCGGGAGCCCCATCTCACTGCTCTCAAGCGTCTTCTCAGATACCTCCGCGGCACCGCTGATCATGGCCTGCTCCTGCACCGACGGTCCTCTTCTACAGAGCTGGTTGTCTACACTGACGCCGACTGGGCCGGCTGTCCCGACACTCGACGGTCCACCTCTGGCTACGCTGTCTTCCTCGGAGGCAACTTGGTGTCCTGGTCCTCCAAGCGCCAGCAGGTGGCCTCCCGCTCCAGTGCCGAGTCCGAGTACCGCGCCGTCGCCAATGGTGTGGCTGAGGCTTCCTGGCTCCGGCAGCTCCTGGCCGAGCTCCATAGCCCCCTCCGCCGGGCCACGCTCGTCTACTGCGACAGCGTCAGTGCGGTCTACCTCTCCACCAACCCCGTCCAGCACCAGCGCACGAAGCATGTGAAGATCGACCTTCACTTTGTTCGTGATCGGGTGGCCATCGGCGAGGTGCGGGTCCTCCATGTACCGACCACCTCCCAGTTCGCCGACATCTTCACCAAGGGCCTCCCGTCGTCGACCTTCACCGACTTCCGCTCCAGCCTCAACATCACCAGTGGCTAGTTGTGGCTGTGGGGGGCATGTGTGTGTGCTCTTTCTTTTAGGTGTCCAGTCTAGAACTCGGTAGTTCAGACTGCGGGGGAGTGTTGGAGTATATAGGACTAAGGCCCATGAGGCTAGGCCCATGAGGCCCATGTATGATACATTATATGGCAACCCCTAGGGTTAGCCCAATGGTAATAGAGTGATATTCCACAACACCCAATAGTAGTAAGACACTACTGGAGAGGAAGAAAATAATTACCCGGCAAGGTTCATCATCAATCAGTATAACATCAATTGCCGATAAATCAACATCCAGTGTTTCAGTTTTCGAAAGTATCAAAGCAAACCTGCATCGCTCCAATCAAAGAACATATGTTTAAAACATCAGAAGGTGGAGGATGCATATCCATATAGAAAATAATAGCATCATATTGTTAGTTGTCCTTCTCAGCTGCACAATTGCAAGAACATAAAAAATAAAAGTAGGTAGCACAGTTCTTATCTCATAATCTAAAATATTGGCACTCTTTTTAGCACACCACTTTTTGGCTATGTTCTGAAAACTCAATGTTACAACATTGTAGCAGAATTTGTAGTTCCCTACATCCTTATCACCAACCAGAAAAGGTTCGTGCATTGCACTTGTGAGTTGCCTGAGTCAACAGACATAGTTAGTCGAGATTAATAGGTTAGATGACAAACCTTTTCATATAATTTGCCAGGGTGGGAGCAGTATGGATATGCATAAACAGTTTGTGGCACTTTTCAATTGTTTCGTGGGAAGGAATATAAGTCTCATCCCCCCTCCACCCAGACTCAGTGCAAATAAAGTAGCACCTTTCATCCTTGTAAGCTGTGAAAGAAAACCAATGAAACCAATCTAAATACTAGAAGTTGGAGAAGTGCTGCAGCACAGCAAAATGCAAATAAGTTAAGAAGTGTAGTGCTTTTGTCAACCTGTTAAGAATCCCCAATAATTAAATATCTCAGATCCAAAGCTTTAAGACACCGAAATCATCCCTACCAACTAATCGAACCAAGATTTTGTTATGTGTGCTATTGCCACCAAATATAGCAAAATATGTATGGCATCTAGCTCTCATATTTACCCACATCGATAGCCAGAAAGAGTTCATAGCATGGCTTAACAGTTCATACTGTCACAGCCCACGGACTTGTGGATCCAGTTTCCACTTGCAAATCTCATAGTATTCTAGACACTTTCCCTGACCAGAGAACAATTTCTCATGCATCCTCTATTACTAAAAGTACCAAACACAACGGCACTGTAGCCCATGTGAGAACGACCATGACCAGGGCCAGGCCTTAGACTTGCGTGGGACAGCCAAGGGGATTTCTTTAACCCCAGCCTGAAATTAGCTCCCACGAAGAGTCGAACCCAGGACCTGAGGAGTGCTATTCAATCCATCTAACCAACTCAGCTAGAGACCCTTTCGAGTATAAGCCAAAGATCATGTACTCTGAATGAGCAAGCAATAGAATCAATCCCCATTCCTGCCTCCCTTTTGATACCTTGGTCCTTCCATTTGGATGCTTGCCGGCCATCCAAGCTAGAAGACGGCAAGCCGTGCCTTACAGTTCTGGGGCCACAAAATCAAACCTCTCAAGATTACTTCCTATGTCAACCTCTTAATGTCAACCTCTTCATCGCATCAAGGCCCCCCAGTTTGGGTTTCAGTGATTGATGAACGCAATGACATGTGGCTAACTTTATTTTTTGCAAAACCTCTCACGATTACTTTCACCATCAATCCCTTCATCACATCAAGGCCTCCAGTTTGGGTTTCGGTGATAAATGAACACAAGGACATGTGGCTAACTTTATTTTGCAAGGTTTATAACAAAGGGTTAAGCCACATCGAGGCCAGTTAGTTTTATTGGACCCTGGTAATTAGATTCAGCATGTAATGCAAGGATATTCATGAAGGCTAAGGAAACAGCAGTCTCTAAGTCGGCTTGGTGTTGGCACTTAGACCTAGTGCTAGAGCTTTTGTTTATTTTTTGACATATTATTAAAACAGGTCGAGATTGGTATCTTGACCTAAATTGGAGTCAAGATCATTTTGACGCATGCATGAGAGTTACTCCAAACAAAATCAATCAACAATGGTTGAAATGATATAAGATGAGTCTAGGATCTCAAAGAAGTTGCATTGGACGAGATCAGACTTCACGGAACCATACTACTACGGGATCCAGACACTTTGCTAATATGTGTTAGGCAGTGTGGCCCACCGAATGATACATTGAAGGGTTGTGTGGACTGATGAAGGATTAGGTGTTACTGTGCTACAAAGATTTTGAGTTGAACAAGCTTGCAGTAAGATCCCAGCGAATCATCCGGTGGTACTGTGCCACGGCTAGTTTGACACAGACATGCAGGTACTTGGTGTGCACAGTGTATCATTTGGTGGGACATCGAGGCCATTGGTGAGGTACATTCAAAGTTGTTGGAAAAAAATAGTCGGCGTAAAAGGGCGTACCCAGTGCCGTAGGCTCCCGCACTGCGGGGTCTGGGGAAGGAAAAATAGCAAACAGCCTTTCCCACAGAAATGTGCAGAGGCTGGTGCTTGAACCCGGGACCTCTTGGTCACAGGTGGTAAAGCTCTACCGCTTGCACCAAGTTGTTGGAAAAAAACAGTCAAAGTTTTTTTTTCTCGAACAAGAACAGTCAAAGTAGGGCCACCGGATGATCCGACCCCCCTTAGTTAGGCATGGTGGATTATCCGGTGTTGAGTTTCTCAACAAGCCTTTTCTCCAATTGTTGGATGCTTTCTCATGCCTACATATGTGTGTTCCCTAGCTTATTTGGAGCTCTATTGATCCCTAGAAGATATATGAGAGGCATTGAGGGAGTGATATTTGTGTGCATTATTATGCTCTTGGCTTCAAGGTGATCAAGTAAATATTAAAGACTTGTTGCTCCAAGAATTTGTTAGCTCCTAGGCAGCCTAAGTACAGGAGTAGGCGACCTTTCCAGGTAAAGATCTTGTTGGGAGGCTCCTAGCTTTGGGCTTGGTTTGGGAAATGCCAATCCAGAGTGGAGAATGGTTACTCCAAGCAGATTTGGAGCCTTTATGACACAAGTAAGCTCAACACTAGTGTGCAAGTTACTCGAGTGACATGTATGATCTACTCATGGTAGTGTGCATGTATGATCTACTCATGAATCATGATAGTGTGCTCTTAGATCATATGCTTGCTTTCTTGCTCAAGGACAATATTGTTAGTGTGCCCATAAGTAGAACATTGGGTTCATATGATGGTCCTAGTATGTTTTGTAGAAGTTGTAGGGGTAGTTCTTAAAATGGCGTTTCAATGAGGTTTGTTACTTACTTTTTTAGAGCCTCAATTCCCCCACCCCCCCCACCCCCACATAACCAACCAAGCAAGCACACCCAACATAAACCAAGTATAAGATAGCTTGGTTGCCAAATAGATGGAGAAATCCACCAAAGTTGTTGAAGCTCTCGTTAGAAAGATCAAAACAATGGACAAGCACATCACTTACCTAAAACAAAGGAAAGCCATGGAAGAGAAGGAAGGCCAGCCCCAACTAGGCTAACACATGCACATTCACGACATCGCTCACATCTCACATCCCCCCCCCACTAATGGTCTATTTTGTCTTTTAGAGCTGCTTTCTTTTTAAATTTCGGACCGTGGTATCAGCCCCACCATCCCTTCCCAGCTATTGATTGTCATTTGCAAACCTACCGAAGCGAACCCTGTCCATCCCCAGCTATTGATTGTCATTTGCAAACCTAGCGAAGCGACTCCTGTTTGCCTAGTACCAATGGCTAACGGGCTAGGCTGCCTAAAAGGTTACGGGAGCCCTCCTCCTCCCCTCCCTCAGTATCCACCCTTAGCTGGAACCATTTTGAACATGCTACTGCCGAAGACAAAAGGTCGCCACTTCATCTGCATGCGACAATGTGCCCAAACCATTGCTTGGTGATGTGGATGGCACTACAAACGCCTGGAAGGTTGGCAGCATCCTCACGCAAGCTACAAGCATAATAGCAGCTGCTTCAATTCCATGAAGCACTAGACTGAAAACTCTGACAACACATCCACTACAGACACGGTCCACTATCGTACTTCAAATTGGACTTCCCCAAATACGATGCAACAGTGATCCACTCCCATGGTTGAATCTGTGAATGATATTTTCGTGGCCAGAACACACTGAAGCACCTGCTCCACCTCTCCCATGACCCACTCCCTACGCCACCCTCCTCTCTCTAACCAACCACTCCTATCATAGAAATCCAATAATAAGTAATATAAACTTTTGACATGCACTTACTTGCATTGCATCTTATTTCACATGCACATTTACTCACATTGCAATTTGCAAGTAGCTTCATTGTGTTGGCTATGGCTACAACAATAATGCACCTAAGAAATCCAGATAACTCTATCATGAACTACGAGTTGATTATGGCTTCAATAAAAATGCACTGGAGAATGATTTTACGGCTACTCACTCAACCCATGAAATACACCAAGTGAACATGTCCCAAGAAATTCATGAGCAAGACTTATGTGAAGTGCTGAAATCATGTTCACCTTAGTGGCTAGCACAGTAAAATGCAGAAAAACATGTGTAGATCAAGACTGTACAACAATAATTGTATGATATTGTTAGTAATATAAACCCAAAGATTTTAGATTACGAGAAACTCACCGAAAAATTATATCGCCGCAGACCCAAAATAATACCATCTTCAACAACCTTATGGTAATGTTGACGGCAGAAATCAAAAGTGCTCTTGTCTGAAGGAACCATAAACTTTACTATAAGAACATTATCATCACCAAATACTTTCTGTAAAAGAGTCCTCTTATTCTCCATATATGGCCCCTGATTCAGTCAAATAAGTCAGAAATACAAGTTTGTCCCTAAATTTCCTCAATATTTCTGGTCCACAAACACAACGTTTGTCAATCCAAGTTCCTTAACACATTAATTTTGTCGGCATTCATCCTTTTATCCATATATCGATGGAATTCGATACACGGTTTGCTAAAAATATACAACTGTATATTGATATTTTAGGATATGTTAATAAGTTTGATAGGGACTGCACAGCCACATATGTGTGCGATTAATAAAAATATCAATTATGTGTTTGAACTTTGAAGCACAGATTCTACACCATGATGAGGATATTGGGAGCATGTTGCTGTGGTAAGCTAGATTCATGAGAAGTTAAATGCAACTAATACAACTGAACAACATAGAACCACCACTACCTTGTTGTGTGAAGAGAACGACCACAACAAAGACGAAACATAAATACAAAATAAAGATATTGGGAGCATCACAAACCTTCAAAACTTTGAATGTGGAATCCCCACTTATCCCGATATCGCAATGGTATACTTTTGTTATAGTTGGGTCTGAATCAAAATTCTGCAGGCATCAGTCAGTAAATGGAGTCAACACTGAGGTTGGGACATAAAAATTCAAATGTAAGTAAAAGATTGGAATGATCATGCACAGGCAAATTGAAGGGAACTCATGACATGCAGTTGCAAATTCTACCTAGTTGGTGTCAATGAACATAGCATATCATGGGTTACCATGTTAGAACAAAAGGCATTGTTTTGACAATTATGATAAGACCTATTATGAGGTAAGAGAAACAAGAAAATCACTATAATATGACCTTTAGCCTATCTGCTGCAGTTCTACTGGATGCCTGAAAGTTCTTCTGACCAAATTCCCTCCAGATTTTGGACTCAAAATAAGTCATGGACAGGAACTTCAACTGTTCATCAATAATATAGTCCAGAGTCAGTACAGCTTCATGTTCCATTCTATTCCTGTAAGATGAAAGGAAGATGTCTTAGCATAGCACAAACAAAGGTTATTGCTGTCTCAAAAAGGTAGCTGATATTTGGAAGAAACCGCATATTCATTTAGGAAAATGTAATCGTACATGAACAGAGTAAACATAAACTGCATATTCACTGACAGGGTCGCAAAATCCTGGAATTTGGGAACAGTATTTTCTCTTTTCACAATCCTGTAAGAAACTGAAACCTAAGAGACTTACTGACAAAGATAAGCGAGTATCAAAAATCTCTTGCTGAACTCCAAATTCTCCAGCGCGCGCATCTGGGGGCTCGCCGTCTTCCTCAATTCATTTTCTTCCAAATCCTGGGGGCTTGCTGTCTCCCTGAACGCATTTAACACGACAGGATTTGGCACAGGCTTGGGTATCATTATTGCACACTCCGGACCAATACGATGTCCAAAGGGTCCAACTCCCTGAAGACATTTTATAACATGCTGCAAGCGGGTCCAGGGGGATTCCATTCTTTGGTCTACTGGAATTGACTGCTCGGGGATACCATTGTGTACATGGTTCTGCAACTCAGATGGTCTGCCATTTCCAGGACTTTCAGCCAGCATGAGAAGACCATGTGGTACAATCGAATGCAGTTCTTCAATACGGTCCCGGTCATAGTCGCCATACTCCATAAGCATCTGGTTTGGCTGAGAAGCCATTCCCGGGACAATGTTCTCAACTTCAATGGACTCCTGGTCCGACTCCCAGGGGGGGTTGGGGTTGTAATCAGGTGGGTCATCAACTGCCATCATCCATGGATAACCTTGCTGACCTTGACCCTCGCATGTCGCCATACAAGGGTTGGAGAGGGCCGAAGTTACTTCTTCCATTTCGACCTCATTGCGGCACTGCGGCCCTTGCACAGATCCATCTGTTAAACACCGGATTCTATCATCAGAAAAATAGAGGTAGAGACAAATCCATAACCAAAAACTGGACGGGGAAAATGGAACCTTTATTAGCAAGTACGTATTTGAAATCGCAGTACTCGTTCAGAAAAATAATAATAGATCGATGAACAGAACAAAAAAAAGACAGTTTTTTCTTCCCCATCCCAAGAACCAAACCCGGAAAAACTGAACGAAGTGAAAGAAGAATGGGGCCGGCGCCGGCCATGCATGGCGGGTCGGGTACGGTGGATTGAGCCTCACCACTGGTGGACGGAGCGGAGTTGCAGGCGGCGAGGCTGACGGCGGTGGCGACGCCGTGCGCGTTGAGCGCCAGCCCCTCCTCCACCGCGGCCGAGACGATGCGGTGCGTGAGCGTCCGCGTCGGGCCGTCCCCCGCGCTCGCCGGGGCCCTCGCGACGTTCCGCAGCACGCGGAGCGCGAAGGCCTCGGCGAGCCCCGCGAGCTCGCGGCGCGCGGGCTCGCCGGCGGCCTGGCCCAGCCGCCGCTCCAGCTGCGCCAGCCCCGCCGCCACCGCCGCCGGCAGCGGCGGCGCCCGCGCCGGCGCCCGGCCCGGCGGCCGCATTGCGATACTCGACAGCTGCTACGTCGGCGGCGGCGGTGGTGATCGGCGGCGGTGGTTGGTGGCGGAGGCGGCTGCCGAGAGGCGGCGAGTGGGCCCCGGAGCGGAAGCGGAAGAGGAGCACTGGCGACGGCGCAGGCGGCGGTGGGGGACACGCGTAATTATTGGGGAGGAGCGAGCGGGACGGGTGGTGGAAGTGGGGGCCCACACGGCAGTGGGAGAGACGGTGGATGTGGAGGAAGTAGGCCTGGCCCACCTGAGCGACGGGGCTCCACTTTGACGGGTCTCCACGTCGCTAGGGTCAGCAGTCTACGAGTAGGATAGATAGGCACCCGTTGTGAGAGCGTTTGATGCAGGTCACGGGGGCGGCGTGCTGTTTGGTCTCGTCGCACATGGGCAACGGCAGTCTTTGAAAAAACAGTCGCTCGGTCTTTAAATAGATGTGCATCTCGGTTCTAAACAAATGATAGTGTTTAAATAAATTTAGTGCTTGTTTAGATTGAAATAAAATTTCAAATTTTTTTACTCTCTCCATCACGTCGATCTTTGGGCCTATGTATAGAGTATTAAATGTAGGTAAAAAATAACTAATTGCACATTTTGGTTGTAAATCATGAGACAAATCTTTTGAGTCTAATTAATTTATGACTAGATAATATTTGTTAAATACAAACAAAAGTGCTACAATGTTTAAATTATAAAAAATTACAATCTAAACAAGAACTTAATGAAACTAAATGTATTATGACGACAAGATTAATATTTATAATACATGTTAAGTAAGTATTGATTATTAGTGGCATATATTCCCATAATAATTTATGTAGAAGTATAAATGTTGAGCCTTTCCTAACTTACATGTGACTGAGAGCTCAGAGACACTACACGCTCTCTATCTCTTCATATCCGATGTTGCATCAACACCTGGCTACTAGAAATCACTATATCTGCTTCGTCGCCTGAAACTGAAAAGATATGATGATCTCAGGCGCGTCTGGAAATTAACAAGAACCTAAATGTTGATATACTATTTTTTGAAAAGTTAGTTGGATATAAAAAGTTTATCTTTTTTTAATAAACAAAATATGCTATCATTGCAAATGATACAATGTCTTAGCCTCTTGGGGGGGGGGTTTGGAGACGGTTCAAAGGGCTTCACATGACTAGAGGGTTTTTTCTCTAACACAAAAGCGTACCAGTCACTCGACTCCGGAACCATGGATGACACCACAAGTCACCCGTCCTTGCTGCATGCGCATGGACGCATGGCTGCCGACATGCACGTTCGGGCTCTAGCCAGTGTCAAGTGTGCGGCATGGTGTACGCTGAGCAAACAGGGCAATCTCGCGATCCACTTGTCCGGCACAGTCCAGTTGAGCTGTCAACGCGACGACGCCTACCCGTAACCA
This sequence comes from Themeda triandra, assembly GCA_018135685.1. NCBI lineage: Eukaryota > Viridiplantae > Streptophyta > Magnoliopsida > Poales > Poaceae > Themeda > Themeda triandra. The sequence continues at coordinate 101,317 of JAENPR010000892.1, read as the reverse complement.
ACCACGGGCACAGCACCCATGCCCAAAGATCCTGGAGTGTACAAATGCGCATTTTTCCAACTTAAACAACGATGTTAGAGCATCTCCAACAGTCTCCCAATAGTTGGATGTGTGTGATGCTTGTATTGGGGGCGGGTTCTGGCCGAGCATATTTGAGGGATTGAGGGTGAGGTTTTGAGGGATTGAGAAAAAATTTTGCTCATTGGGGATGAGATTGGGAGACTGTTGGAGCTCTCGGATCCCTCAAATTCTAGTTTTTTCTCATTGGGAGTGGATATTGGGAGACTGTTGGAGATGCTCTTAGAGCATTTCCAAGAGTTTGCTATAACTTGGCATTCTCCAGTTCAGAAATCTCCGACACTAACACTGTTGTTTACGCTGGAATGCGCATTTATACACTAGGTTCTTTGGGCAATCGGTGGTGTCACCCAGGCAGGGGCTCTGCAGCCGTGCTTGGGTATGGGCAGGCGTCCTTGCGTCGAGCGAGACTGTAGGAGCACGTGACAGCTCAAGTGGACTGCGTCGATCGACAGGTGGAGCGTGTCCATGTGTTTGCTCCAGCTTCTAAAGGCGCCTGTACACCATGCCTCTTCATGCACTTCACAAGCGGAGCTTAGAGTAGACGTGCCTCACGCACTTGACACCGCAGCCAGAGCCCAAACAACACAGCAATCCGTCCACCGTGTAGTCGGAAAAAATCAAGATGGTTATCAAGGAGTGAGTGAAGCCAAAGAGAGGCTACACTGGTTTGTTGCGGTAGTGCTACAATGTTTCCTTATAAGCCTAAGGAGAGAGCTATTCTTTCTTTTTTTTTTTGAGGGAATGGGAGAGCTATTCTCCTTTTTTCTATTTAAATTAGCGCGAAATTCGGAACATAATATGACTAAATTTGGATAACCAAATAAAGAGCTATGAAAAGCTATTTCTTTTCACTGCAATCTTCATTCCTTACAATTATAATTGACATAAAAATTCTTTTAGAGTTGCATTACTTCTCTAGAGAATCAAATTTTGCCAATCATCTAATAAAAAATCCACATCAAGAATCATCGCATGGTTGATCAGTACGTGTTGATGGTGGAAGTTTGTAACAGGGCTGCCGGAGGCTCTGCGCGGCGGGTGATGGTGGTGGGCTAGGTGACTGATTGGGGCTTCTTCTAATCCCTGCCCTCTTCTCCTCGCCACGTACCTTTCCCTTGCTCGGACTGGTTCTTCAAGTCAACTGCCTCTATGGGACTCCGATGGCGATAGATGTGGAAGAAGCATGTGGTTGAAGCAAAAGCTTGGACGGCGATGTTTGTCGTCTACGGACGTCATGTCTCCTTGGAGGTGTTCTTTACTGCCTCTCTTCCTAACCTCTCTTCCTATCATTTGGATTTCGCAGGTGAAAACCTTCTCTCGTCGGGCTAACGTGTCAACGATCTTGGTGTCTTTTCCTCTGGAAAGCTTTGCTAGACGATCCAGATTCCGTTTTATGGGCCTCTTGTTGTTTGTCATGGCACTTGCTCCACTACAGTTCTCCAAGGTGTCTTTTTCTCTAATTCAGGTGTTCCTTTGGCAGAGTTGTTAGTTGAGTAGATTCGACCGGGCTACAAATCGTAGCATGAGTTGTGACACTTGTTCAAAAGTTGTGTAGGATGAGCGGAGCACTCTCCTCAGTTGGTTTTCTTGGCCTAGTTTCCATTAAAAAAAACTTGGTTAACAATTGTCTTTCTTCTTTCTTTGTCTAATAAAAATCATGGGAAAATTTTTGCTGTCCTTTCAAAAGAAAAGAAAATAATCATCACATGTTCAGTATGATATATGCAAAGAAACTAGTTATTATTGATAGTATTATTGACCCAGATTTAACTATTTCAGAACAATAGTTGACACACCACATAGTAATTTAATTTGCTAAAAGCAAATAGAGGTACTCGTATGAAGACTTAACTACATAGACTATCTTAAATTTCTAGGCAACGCTAAGAAAGAAATGGCAAACTACCGATTGATTCTTCCTATGATATACCTTTGCTCCTTTTTTGCAAAAATAACTTGGAAGCGCATTTTTACAAATTAGGCAGTCACACGTGGCAAAATGAAAGGCAGTCCCACATTTTGTTTCTACCAGCGCCAGCTCGTGTCAACCCGCTAGTAGAAAAATTGGGTGGCGCTAGGAAAGTTCACCAGCGTACTAGTGTTAGAGCATGGAAACATGCGTGCAGGATATTCAGTTGCGGGAAAAACAGTCGTCACCAAGTTCGGTTTCAGCTGGCTTTTCTGAAGTTTCACGCTTGAGAATCGGTGAGTCCAGATCGAGCAGAGATTAGAGAAGCAGGGATACATAAGTTCGATGTTCCGGACTGAAGGCTTGTTCCTTCAAGTTTACAAAATTATAAACTATTTTCAACAACTGTTTGTTCGGTTCAGAAAGTTTTGTATTTGCCTAGTACAACGCCTTGACAAGTTGACATGATGAGAGGGGAAACTCAGAGGAACCGACTGTCTGAAAGTACTGTAGGAAAACTCACCCTAAAAATGGTAAGAAAATTCACACGGCACAACATAGGTGCTGCTGCTCAGTATCAAGCTGCGGTTGATGCTGGTGTATCACAGGCGCAATTGCCAGCTCCGTCTCAGCTCTGAACTTTCTAAGAAACACCAGAACCAGGTTCAGCTGGGAACATATGCCGTTGCTGAACTCAATAACACTGATAACCAAACCAAAATAAGGGGAAAAAAAGGGAAAAACACAGAATGTGGGATATATAATACTTGACAAGTAACTGAAAGCCTGAAACTCGAAAACAGAATGAAACCCAGTAAACCACATATATCAGTAATTGTAATACATAAAGCTCTTATGTATCTGATGGAACATGGAAACCCCGTGAAACCAAACCAGAAATCCCTAGCTATATAAATGAATTCATGAAGGATATTGGTTAATCTCATTACAAAGCCTCAGGCACCAACCATTTCCATTGGTCAGATTAACATTTACCAAAATTTATGGGCATCATATTCTGCCTCTCAGCTGTTGCAGAACTAATTAAACTGAAACCATCAAAATGTCGTTTTCAAAATGTTCATGGTTACTTTTTTCTTCAGCACACAGTTGAGTTCAGAAAACCACAGCATTTGTAGGGAGGACGACAAATACTTCCTCGATGGAACGTAAAATTTCAGTGCTGCATCATACATAACATAAGGATTCCAAAAACTGCAAGCAGCAAGGTTCTAACCAGACATTTCCTATAATTGGTTCTTTTCTCAAACAATCCTAAAGGTCCTGTGTTATATATATAGATAGTTTGGGGGATAATTGGGGATAACTAGGCCTTATGCTTTGCCAAGAGCTTAAGAGGTTGGCCTTATGCTATGCCAAGAGCTTGAGAGATAGAGGGAGACTAGATTGTTTCTTCATAACTGATTGCTTCCTTTCCATTGTGCCCCATGGGCTGAATACAAATGGTACATAGGACTAACACCTCTTGTGCCTAGACAATATGGTACTAATCCTATAGATCTCCCACAAATAAAAAGTAAGAAAGTAAGACCACCGTTTCATGCGTAAATTTTTCTCCGGTGCCTCAGCGTGCGATACCGCCTGCCGCTCACCCACGACAACGCCGTGAAGGGATGTAAATATGGAAGGAAAAAATCAATCGGTAAGTCATCAAATCCGATTCAGCAACAATCAATTCCCCTAAATCAATTCCGTGATGACCCCATGGCCCATGCCACCAATCATGCAATCACCGTCGTACACCTATGACAAATTTGGAAGCCAGAAGCTGGGCCTCTTCACGTGCTAATCCCTCGAGAGGTCGTGCAAGACGGGTAGTGCGTCCCACGAGCCCAGATGGAAGGCGCCGACTGCCCGCGATGTGCTCGCGATCGCCAAAATTCGCTCCCTCATCATCCAGTAGAGAAAAGCAAAGAGATCAATCAACAATCAGCCCTCAATCACAGCAATCCCTGATTCGACGATGCACCCTGCCGCCGCTCGAGTCTCCGCCGCCGCTTCAGGAGGTCTCCACCACTCAAGCGCCTAATGTTCATGATCTGGCACGTGCAGGGATCAAGCGCCTAATGTTCATGATCCGGCATGCGCAGAGGAGTGTGGTCAGCACACATGATGGCCTACGGATGAAGAGATCCCTGTGTCAAGACTTATCACTAAAAGGTCAATCTCCCTATTCTTCACTTTTTCTGATTATTGATAGGCCAATTTAGCTCTGTTGATGGGGATTGCTGATGGATAGTTTGTGATGCCTTGCCAAGTATGAACCCCTCCCCATGGTGCTTTGCGTTCATCTCTGCTTGGATATGAGGCACTATTGGATTTGAAGATTATCTTAGCAGTAAGACTTTGTTTTCGATGTTATTTTCCTTCTCTACCACATGTGTAAACAGTTTTGCAATAGTTTATGAATTATGATCACCTTAATATTCTCAGCAGGGGTTGTGCAAAAATGAAGTTTTTCTACAGGTTCAGTATTAGTGTAGTAGTTTGATTACTGTATCTGTGAAGTAGTTTGATAATTCAATATCATATACTTTGATCTTTTTCTATTCCACGTATTATCATAGTCCAAGTTGACAATTCAATGTGGTATATATTTTGATTTCGATCTGTTTCCTGCAACAGCTAATTTCTGAAATTTCAGTTTCTTAATCTTATATATGGGAAAAGAAGTGTGGATGGCTTCAGAAATCCTAGGGAAGAAAAACATTTGAACAGCTTCAGAAACACATGTTTTTCTTTCTGTTTCAAGTGCGTGCCATCTTTTTTAGGCTCTTTGTTACATGTGTTGTAGATGAGAAAACTGAAGAGACACATTCAACCAAGCAATATCGCAATAAATATATAAAAAAAAGGAGCTCCGGTCCTTTTCTGATACAAGAACAAAGGTATCATTTTCCTGTATCCTTCATTTATGTATACAGATAGTTCCTTGCTTGTAAGCAGTGTTTCATTGTTCAGGTGGGCTGCGGCTGAAAGGAGGTGAAACATGATAACACTGTACATGCTTGGGCTTTTGGAATGATCCAATTAGCCTAAAGGATTTCAATTATGTTTTCCTGGCATCAAGCACCGCACAGAAGGGGCAAAGTGATAAAGACAAATATGAGAAGTCTAGAATTAAAAGTGGGAAAGTTTAGTTTGTATGTATGGGGATTTTTGAGTCAGCACTCTACATGCACATACCTTACAGATAAACTTGAGGCAGGGAATGAAAAGGTACCTCCAACTGGAACATGTAGTGTTCAGTAGCTATTTTAATTTACTGCAGTTTCAGTTTATTCTAAAGTGTTAGCATATGCCAGGTCGTGATGACAAATTCCTTTCTTCTCCTGTTCTCCAATCCAAGATGCAGGACCTTGTCTTATTATATATCTATATCTATGTCTACAAAATCAAACTGTGGATAGTGCACGCAATTCTGGTAGCATGAATTGGTGTAGGATAATGCTAGGCAGTTATGCGCTTATGTGGGCTCTGATTAATTTCAAGTATTCAATTATAACAATAAAAGATGGAGACATACTGTCTTTTTTTTTTTGTTTCCTTCTATTGTTGCCTTCTTCCTATGTCTCACGGTAAGCAAAGGTTTTCTGACTTGTTCTTGCCTGCAGACCTCGATGACTCCTTGTGCCCACTGAGCTCCGGGATATCCCACCCGTCACTTAACATTGAAGGTGAGGTTCCTCCTCCTCTTGCCGTCACTGAGTGTTGCTTGTTTTTACTCTCTCTGAACTTCTGAGTGCTGGTTGTTTTTACTCTCTCTGAACTTTCAGTTAACTGAATACCTATCCCTTTTCGCGTTTGTCATCATTCACTGAAGATTATGGTTCAGAAGCTCGGAAGATGAGAGCAACGTCGGGAACCTATGCAATCTTATCTACAAATGCTATGGTACCATGATGGCTGGCCAAAGGGTAGGCATCATATTGCAGCTTCCTTGATCCTTGAATTGTTTGATTTTTTTTCTATTAGCAAATCAGTGAACTAAAAAGGCACTGACTTGCCGTAAGTTCTTTATGTATGCCTCATGACAAAGCCTTTCCCGACCAATTTGTCAATATGAAGCTATATACAATCACAATTTATATTCATCCCTGTCTTTAGATTAACAGTCAGTATCAGAAATTTATTATATTATTATCATTATTTTCAAGAGATTTTTTATAGTACTTGGAAAAAACCATAGCCACTCATTTGGTGAGATCTAATAAACTTTGGTGGACCAGAACCTAGAATTTGTGATGTATCCGGTATTTTCTATCCGAATTTTTTTGTCGTTCAATGAATACCAATGGAAAACTGCAGAAGAAAGAATCAGTAGGTGAGAAACAATGAAGTTAAATGCTTATTGTTTCTATACTTGAATTCTCATGCATCGCACGACTATTAAAGAGGGTCAAATAAATTAAATACCTGACCCAATTATGCTTATGGATCTATCTTTTTTCGTGGGTCCAAATCTAAAGTTAGGTGTAGGGAATGCTGCAGTCAGCAGCGTACATCAGTAGATATCTGGTCATAAGGCAATGAGAAGTTTTTTGAAACATCCACAATGTAATTTAAACAGATTGTATACATTAAACTGCATGGAGGGTGGAGATCTTTTTTTTCCTAGAGCCGTCCCTTTTGATTTTGATACCGAGTATGTCTCGTTTAGATATGAACTATTAGAAACAACCAATAAGTCAGTTTACACAATTGAAATACTTTATATTTTCAAAACTGAACATGCTCTTCTGTTGGTTACAGCCGCAATTGATTTTGATTTTGATACCGAGTATGTTTCTTTTATTTGGATATGAACTATTAGAAACAACCAATAAGTTATTCGGTGTATACAATGGAGATACCTTATATTTTCAAAATTGAACATGCTTTGGTTACAACCGCCATTGATTTCTAATTAACAAGTTTCACAACATAAGAAAACTATTAATTACAAAGTTACATTTAAGATGAAAAGTTGGAGTGTCATTTGTGGCATTGAAGGGCGCTTTGATACAAAAGTCACTTAAGTTTGTGATAAGAGTGCCAAGACCGAGAAAATCATAATCTTGGATTTCGACCATATTTTAATGAGGGACTATATATGAGGTTTAGTTGCCAATATAAATTTGTATATTTGAGTTATCTTACCGTGCGACAATATGTTTTTAGTATAAAAATTTAGCTACCCGTAGCAAGTACGCACGGGCTTGAAGTTAGTAAATAACTAAGAGAGACACTAATTAACACTAATGGGCTTAAGGCCCAACTAGGACACTTGCGCCTATGGCGCCCCTCTTTATGCCCATGACATCTCCCCCGCCCTTGGAGACCCGGCTCGTCCTCGAGCCGGATAGATTCCGCGGACTTATTTTGACTCGACATAAGGTTAAGCCAATAAAATCTCGGCTTACCTATGTTATTGAAGACTAAAATTGAAAATAAATTGGAAACTAAAATATAAATTTGGACGGCAGCTATGTCCTTATGTCCTCCGGGATCCCAAGGAAAAGACCCAACAGTTAGCTTCACCGGGCTGCGAATCGGAGGACGACCGCGAGATGGAGTGGTCGGCGCGGCAGCAGCTGGAGTGGACGGCGCGATGAAACCGGTGGTCGGCGCGGCGAAGAAGGTGGTCGGCGCGGCACGAAGGTGGTCGAGCGTGATGACGAGGTGGGCGGTGCGACGAAGAGGGCGGTCGGCGCGACAACGAGGGTAGTTATCGGCGCGGCAGCGGAGATGATCGGGAGCGAGTAGGGCGAGACAGCCGAGGAACATGCGTATCTTTCGCACCATGCGACGGACAAGCAATCCTCGCCTGCTGCTGGAGGCGCACCGTTGCTTGCGCCTTCGATGCTTTGTGGCACGAAGAGCCTGCGCTCGCGGCGTGCCGAAGTCCCCGCATCTTTGCTGCACAGGAGGCGTACCGTTGCTAGCTCCTTCGATGCTTTTGTGGCACAAAGAGCACAACGCTCGGCGTGCCCGGGAGTCCCCGTGCTGCTGCCTGGAGGCGTACCGTTGCTAGCTCCTTCGATGCTTTTGTGGCACGAAGAGCCTGCGCTCGGCGACGTGCCAGGAGTCCCCGTGTTGCTGCCTGGAGGCGTGCGGCCGCCGGCATTCACGGTGCTCCTTCGCTGAAGGCGCTCCACTAGTCTGGTCATCTCAGCAATGGTGCGCCGGCAGTTGTCGATGCCAAGGGACAGCCGGTGTAGCGGGTCGTGGCACGGGGCGGTTTGAAGCGTCGGCTTGCGGGAGCTCGGTGAAGTGACGCCACGACGGGGTGCCTTCCTCCTCCTGGTATTGGAGGAACCAAACCCGAGCGTCACCGACCAATTTGCGGGAAACCAGCCATACCTTCTCTTCCGCCATGATGCGCTCTCGGCGGAAGTAGGAGTCACGCAATGGTTGACGAAGGCCGCGGGATCGAGTTCCCATCGAATTTTGGAAAATCCATGGTGGGGGAAGGGAGGGGCTCGGTCCTAGGCGGGTGCCATTGTGGTGCGGCTAAGAATAGAATCTTGATGGTGCGGCAAAGAATAGAAAGAAAGGCGTGGTGCTTGGTGGTGTGGCTAAGAATAGAAGAAAGGCATGCGTTGGAGGATTAGCATGCAGTGGTGGCCGGCGGATGGTGGTGGAGATCGGGAGAAAGTGATCCAGATCGAGGCTCAGAAGGGCATGCAGCATTGGAGTGGCAGCGGCTGCTGCTGGTGAAGAATGTGGTGGCGGCGGCGCGTAGGTTGGGCGGCGATGGTGGGGGTCGAGGAGGAAGGATCGATGATTGCGGCGGCGCGTGGTGGTGGGAATCGGAAGAGGGGGGACGGGATCGTGGTGGCTGTGGTGGGTGGCGGCGACGCGTGATGCGGTGGCGGTGATTTGGATCGAGGATGAACTAGGGTATGGATGAGGACGGCTGATTTGTTGGGATTTTTTTTTTGGATGGGCAGCGGCTGTGGATGAAGGATCGAAGGCTATCTGATACCAGGTGTTATATATATAGATAGTTTGGGGGATAATTGGGGATAACTAGGCCTTATGCTTTGCCAAGAGCTTGAGAGGTTGGCCTTATGCTATGCCAAGAGCTTGAGAGATAGGGGGAGACTAGATTGTTTCTTCATAACGATTGCTTTCTTTCCATTGTGCCCCATGGGCTGAATATAAAGGGTACATAGGACTAACACCTCTTGTGCCTAGACAATATAGTACTAATCCTATAGATAAATAACTAAGAGAGACACTAATTAACACTAATGGGCTTAAGGCCCAACTAGGACACTTGCGCCCTATGGCGCCCCTCTTTATACCCATGACATCCTGACATGGAGATTTATTGTCAATCAGATATAAAATCACAATCAGCATCACATCCGTTAGTTTCACTGCCCTCCATCGTACAGTGGCATCCATCTTGAGGTTTCAGCCTGTCCAATTTCATACTGCTATCCTAACCCTACAATGGAAAAAGAATTAACCTAACAAAAGGTCACAGTGGCATAATCCTTCCTTCAGGCATTTTTCTGTCAACTCGGCCAATTCTTTGGGGTGGCCAGATTATGTGTGTGACCCTGCCCTGCAACAGACCCATAGGAACCTGCAGGTATAAATTGTTTTGGATGTTTAGCAACAAGATCATAGATGCCTAGAAACTCAATCTGCTACACTGCGCAAACATGTACTTCAAATGAGTGCTGCTGGAGCCTGGGAGCCATTTGCTTGTCTCTTTAAAGGACAGAAAGATATGAACATAGTCAGAACAGAAAAAGCTCAACTAGGCACTGGCCTACTCTTGTTGTCCTATGCTATTAGAATTAGAATGAAAGGCTTGTACGATATCATATCATGATAAATCATGAGGAAAATATCATCAGAGAAAATGAACAGGAGTGGAGATATTAAAGGCTTCAAGCTAGTTTTTATCCACCAAACAAACTAGGAATGAAATTGGTATTTTGAACTTCTTAATTAAATTAAAGCTGCATCAGTTGTAGTTCATCAATGATGGCACACATCTTATGGTGGACATGCCATTTAAAGCACCAAAATTGGCTCAAATACCACCATGAGCCATGAGTTCCCCAACCCTTACATAAATCTACATAGCACAATAAAAATAGTGGGGATACAAATATACATTGTATTTGTATCAGTGGCTCAGATTTCCAAAGCATACAATTAAATTCCTCAGTGAACAAGATGCCAGTTCAAGATGAAGATGCATTCATCAAGATTAAAAATATCACTAAGAATAAATGAAGGACTAAAACTATCACTTTGGTAACCAAGCAAGCAACAGGTTTTTATCCTGTAACACAACTACACAGTCAGGACTACTTCCTTTTTGCAATTCACAAGCAAATTTATCCTAGACCAATAATAATATGAAGATGCATTCAACAAGATCAAAAAGATAACTAGGAATAAAGGACTAAAACTATCTATCACTTTGGTAACCAAGCAAGCAACTGGTTTTTATCCTGTAACACAACTACACAGTCAGGACTACTTCCATTTTGCAATTCATTCACAAGCAATTTATCCTAGCAGGCCAATGATAACGCAGTGGTGTCCAGTCACGAGATGAAAGAACTTACGGGGCCATAGGATCTCGAGTCCAAGCTGATGGCGGCGTTGTCCCCTTCAACCCAGCAGTGGCCCTGCGGGATCTGCCGGATCTCCTCCTTCTCCGGGATCTGGATCCAATCCCCAGGCAGCGCAATCAGCCTCTTCACCGCCATCTCACGGTGGTCCCTCGGCGACCTGCGACGAGCAACAGCACAGCAGCGGCATCGATCAACAACCAACCGATCCAAGAAACGCCCACGGACCCGGAAACGGGCGGCGGCGGCGGCGGCGGTGAAGTTAACTTACTTGAAGACGACGACGTCGCCGCGGGAGAAGTCGTAGCGGTGGAGGCAGCGCTTCTCCACCAGCGCGCGCTCGGCCTGCTGCGGGTCGAAGGTCGGGTGCATGGAGGCGCCGTCCATGGTGACGATGGAGGCGCACCAGTCGGCGAAGGTGACGCCGACCACGCCGCCGGCGAAGCAGCCCTTCACCAGCGGCCAAACGGCGCCCAAGGCTCTCGCCATGCGCGGAAAGGAAGGAAGAACACCCGCGGGATCACAGCGCCGCCGCCGCCGGTGCTCGCCGTCCCGTCTCACAGAGGATGGGGATGCAAGCCGAGAAGGAAGGTTTGTTTTTTTTTTCTTTTTCTTTTTGCCACTCGAACAGTCTAGTAAATGTAACTTTGCCCAATCTGTATCTTGGTTGAATATTAATAAATTGAACCATGCCTCGATGTATTGTTTTTAGAGAAAGAGAGAAAAACAAGTGCTCGATATGTGGCAATTTGTTTCGGCTGAGGAACTACGCTCAATGTGTTATTCTTTTATATTAATAAAAGAAAAATACTCATTTTTGTTTTGAATGACTGACGATAATTAAAAAGTCAATCCCTCTATATCATAATATCTCAACATCTAGGAATAGACACGTAAAACAAGGCATAGACAAAATTACCAAAATACTCTTATAAAAGATGAGTAAGTGTTGTTTCGGGCCCTAAGGGTGGAGACCCCATGCGCGAAAAGGAAGGAAGAACACTCGCGGGATCACAGCGCCTCCGCCGCCGTTGCTCGCCGTCCCGTCTCACAGAGGATGGGGATGCAAGTCTAGGTTTTTTCTTTTTTTTTTCTTCTTTCCTTTTGCCACTCGAACAATCTAGTAATGTAACTTTGCCCAATCTGTATCTTGGTTGAATATTAATAAATTGAACCATGCTTGATGTATTGTTTTTAGAGAAAGAGAGAAAAAAGAAGTGCTTGATATATGTCAATTGTTTCGGCTGAGGATCAATAATCGAACTATGCTCAATGTATTATTGCTTTATATATTAATAAAAGAAAAATACTCCATACATTGTGGTATTTTTGTCTTGAATGAGTGATGATAATTAAAAAGTTACTCCCTCCATCTCATAATATCTCAACATCTACGAATAGACACGTAAACCAAGGCATAGAGAAAATTACCAAAATACCCTTACAAAAGATGAGCGCGTGTAGTGTGGCGACAAAGCCTTCTAGACAGAGAGGAATATGACCAGCGTCCATTTTCACATTTTTAATGACAAATCATTCTGTAACTAGTGGAACCTGTAGATAGGAAGCCATGGAATGACTTTTGCTTCTTTTTATCGCCTCTGCCACATTTCAAGATTCAAGCTTGCGCTGCCACAATCAGGCCTATGTGAACCCATTATTTTGAGAAAAATATTTGAAGCACAAATGTAAACTTAAACTGAGACGGAGAGGGTACTACTTACACTAGGTTCCAAATCACGGGACATTTGATTTTTCACGTTTCCTACATAACAAACACCAGAAATATCTCCTTGGCTTGACGGTGCATGTGGTGCCATCTTAACTAAAACAAGATGTTGGATGGAGGCAATTGGGTGTCTGACTCCAGGGTTTAGGCGTCAGGCGAGGGCGCGTGCTCAGCAGACATACCGGGTCGGGGCGACAGAAAGGAAACGATGAATATGAAATAGATCTGGATTGTTGGATAAAGATCCAATAACTGAAATCAATCGTCTGAAGAAAAAGAAAAATCCCTTTGGTTGTATCTGGATATATAGTTTTACTGTGTATTTAGTATACACTATATCTAGATAACATTTATAAATAAACTAAAATGTCTTGTAATTTTGAATGGAGCGAGTACATATGCACACAAACTACATCTTACAAAGAGACACCTATAAGCATATCACTGCTTTAGTGCTTTACCAATTTAGAATTTGTTTTGACTATTCGTACTTAATATTTAGGTTTGTAAATATTTTTTTCTATGCATACCATGATATGGTTAGCAAGGAATGCACTCATGTTGTGCCGTTATAACCTCATAATTGGATACAGATCTCCAGATTGCTATTTCTTTAGTTTGTATGTTCATCCATTACCGTCTCATGCTGGGCTACACAAACTATGAAATCCAATCAACATGAAGTATTTGCTACCAAGCACTTTAAGGGCAAATAACCGTATGATACCACTGAATTGTTGGAAGTTTATGTACATCAGAAACTGAAGAAGTGATACAATGATGTTTATTCACTAGGTGCGTAAATAAGATGGTTGTCAGCAACTTGCTGAAGGTGGTCTGTCATAAGCCATACAAGGGTTCTCAACTCACCACCACTGTTGAGCTTCTTGGCATGGGACAACCTGCTGCATCGATTGGCCGCGTAGATGAGAAAATCAGCCCAGGCAACATAGACCAGCTGCAGCGCGTTGTTAATGTCAATCAGTTTTTTGGCCAATTCGATTGCCAGCGACAGACGAAAAGTCTGAACATGAGGTCCGGTGAGCTTCCTCTGGTAGGGCACTTGCAAGATTGAGGTCAGAACCAGATATGGGGTCATTATTACTGATGATGTCCATCCACTGAGTGGCCAAGCTCCTCTTGGTCCATTGGTACAGCTTGTTCCAAGCAAGGCCTGGTAGCATATATGAATAAGCAAGGCGGAGGACACAGAGCAAGTTTCAACGAGGAAAATGTCCGTACCAATGTGCCTGATGATGATACCGCCTTGGAGCTCAGCACCAACAAACTTCTTATCAATAGTAATGCCACTATGCTCTTTCCAGCGCCCCAGTGCCTCTGTGCCCCGTTTCTCTCTGACCATTCCCAGTGTGTTGATGTAATCGCTTTTGATCATGTATTGTACGTAAGTGACCACCAAGTCTTTCAGGCCATCTGGAACACCAACAGCCAGCATGCTATAGCACAGGATCCCTGCCAACCAGCCACGCTTTGCAGTGCACATCTGCAACATGTTATACTGCCCCATGGTGCCAGACCACCTCCTTGATAGCCTGAAGAAGCCAACAATTCGAGTACTGTGGGCAAGCCGGCGAAGAGAAAGGACCATACGACGAAGACGGTGCCACCTCTCCAAACACAAAGCAGAATGCCGAAGACCACTCCACTGTGTTGCACAAAGAAAGGAGAATGTCCAGGTAGACCAGAATGCGCTCAGCAGTGATGTCATCTCCATGACAAAGGCACTGCACAACAAGGCATAGGTGATAGCAACGTCCGCAATTCTGTTCCTCCCCCTACCATAGAACTGGAACAGCAGGAGGGAAGCACCCACAGTGAATGGCGAGACGATGCAGATGCAGTAGCCAGGCATAGTGTGAACCACCGGCGCCTTGGTGTACAAGATGTCATACATCAGCGACAGCTCCATCTCTAACAGTGTCCACATATACCCCATCTCATTCTTGTTAAGGTTTGTAAGTATGCCAACTATGTAGCTCCCTGGATTCTTCGAGGAATCCACCATGGCAGACTTGCAGACACGAAACACGGCGTGTGCACGCAGCATGAGGAACTCCTCTTTGTCGACTACCTTCCCTTTGAATCCTCCTTGAGGTGGTTTGTCCTCAAGGTAAAGATCACATTTTCCTGGTTGCCCTGTGTCCTCCGCCTCCACAGACTCCCAGATGATATTGAAGTTGGTACACCGGAGAGCTCAAGTCTTCTCACAAAACTTGGCAACCGCAACAACAGTCATTAAGGTTGCACCCAGCGAGAAGAGGATCCCACTGCCGGCAATATGCTTATAGATGACATACCCTGCTCCCAGGACCTGCAAAACAAGAATCAGAAGATGACGCTTCCACAGCTTGTTATCCTCAAGGGAGTAGGCCGTGATGTTGTCAGGGCCGGCAAGGTGCAGCAGTAAGAAGGGAGCCCAGAAGGCAACGAGCCGGTGCTGGCGCAGAGTGCTGCTGAGGGAGAGGTTGCCGAGGGCATACATAGCGGTGCTGTCTGCCAACTGGTATGCCAGCCAGAGAAGGAGCCTTTGGGGCTGCGACCTTGATGCCGGCGAATCCCAGACAAGAAGAGCAGGATCACCTGCTGTGTGAGGCTCAGGATTACAAGGATCTCGATCGACCATCCATTCCAAAAGTCCAGCAGCCTTCCGGCAGCGACTCTTGGCTTCAGCACTGATTGTATTCATCATGTAACATGTTAGAATAATCATGCAATAGATAAACAGAGCAGCATATTACATGGAGTTAATCAGAAATTGATGAGTAGAATTAATAATATAAACATGCAGCGGGTATCCTCTAGTTGATCAGGACCGAAATTAGCCATGCATGTACCAGGCAGTGGCAGTAAGACAGAAACAAACATGATGAAGGCTGCATTAATGCTGTTACGGAAACTGTTATGCCAACTAATTGAGCATAAATACAACTAGATGGCCTTGTCTACTGGGTTTGTAAGGGTGGGCCAGAACAGCCTAGCTCACCAAACCATAATAAAGATGATCAAATTAAGTATTACTAGCAATTAATTACTGTTTGCTAACCATATGATATAGATACTTGTATTCAATAATATGGCAATTCCAAGACTTCCATCAATTACTGATCAGAACCATGTGACGTGGATGCACAAAGTACAAATACATGCTATGCTGCCACCCAAAGTATAACTAGAATCAATGTATACATACTGCACGTATCCCCTAGTTGATCAGGACCAAACGAAGCTATGTGCCCTGCAGAGATGAAAGGTACATGACAGCAAAACAGAACTGAAGGTGATGAGGGCTGGATTCAGGTTTGATTACACAGAGAATTGCACCAACTAATTGAGCGTCCTACTAGATGGTCTGGTCTACTGTGCTCCTAAGGGTCAGCCTGGTGCACCAAACTATATAATAAACACGAAGAAATTACGTATTAGCATTTTTTATTGTTTGGCCATCAGTGCACATGTTCCATTCAAGTTGCTAACCATATGCTATTCATCCACCAATAAAGTAACCTGTACCGTGTGACAGCAGGAGGTTCACGGCACGAGCACAAATTTGCTGCAGGCAAAGACATGTCGACGAAGCTTATCATCTCTTAAATAGTATATAACTAAAAGCCAAAATTTCCTATATATCACTATGGGAGACGATTAGCTAATGTATCACTCCACTGTCACCACTAGCTATTTGAGCACTCACTACATACCTTTGCACCATCAAGGCCACATCAGCAATGTACATGGATGGTCCAGATCACTTGAGGATCATCACCATCATTATCATTCTCTCTCTCTCTCTCTCTCTCTCTCTCTCTCTCTCTCTCTCTCTCTCTTCCACACCTGCTGTAGAGGAGAATCCTCTACGGATCTGGTCACACTCGTGGCTTGGAAGAAAGAGGAAAGCAGGGAACACCCGGTCTGGCTTCAGCTCTGGTCACAGCCGCACAGTGGAATTCATAGAGGTAGGCTAGAGGTGGTTTGCACACTGGTACCAAATCTGGGCAGAGGCGAGGCGATGTACTCGGTTGAGCTGCTCCTCTGTTGTATAGATCTAGTAACATGATATTTTTTCTAAATCATTTCTTTTGCAGGTTACATGGCATTTTTTTAATCTATATAGACCTATGTTAATAATTCTCAAATTAGACACAGTGTTACTGTATCTATAGGCTTCTATTCTTACATGTGCAAAATGGACCTGTTTCACAATTTTCTATTATTTTTTTATAAACACAAGATATGTGTTATGGATGGCCTGTCCCGATGCAGTTTCATCTTAGAGCAAATTTGGGTCATGGGGTATTACCTTCATAACTCTGCCAAATTTCAAATTTACGATCTTGTCAATTTCAAGATAAGCGGGCCTGGTAATTGATTTCGGTCAAAGCATGTCTGACTCTGATTGTTGCATACAAAATGTACCTAGTCCTTAGGGATTCATTCCAAGACTAATGTGGTCTGTTTGAGCCCCAAAGCAAACCATGGATAAGGTTGGAAAAGAACGACAATAGAATACGAGTTGTGATAAAAATGTTAGGAAAACTACCTTTTCAGGTTGGTTGAAAATCCAATCACTATAGCAGGGGATCCAGTATTTACATATGGTTGTCGGGAAGTAGCATGTGGTGGCAGATGTGCTGATGAAATGATAATCAGCCTATCCTTGGATCTCCTGAGATCAAGGCAACATTTGTCTTCAAGTTCTTCTTGGATACTGGAGTTGAATTATTTGCAGCTACACAAAAAATGAATTATGTGGCCCAAGATGCAAGTCAGTGGCAACTAAAGCATTGTGTTTCTTTGAAATTTGCTACGTTCTGTAAAATAAACCGTGAAACATACTTCAGGCTAAGAAGGACCACTAAAAATCTTATATGTTAACAAGAAAGCAATGCCACATCATAAAACAAAAATTGTAATGTTCTGCAGATTAGCAAAAGTCATGCAGAGGAACTTTTGACATTTCAATAAAGATGCAATTGACAGTGAGGAGTGTTGTCAAAATCTAAAGTGCTGGCAAAAAACAATTGTCGCTCTATTTAGTCCTGGAACAAAATGCTTTATGTTGTTAGAATATTACACGTTAACTAAATTATTTATGCTACCAGTTTCCAAACTTCAGCATCATATTCCATTTGCCAACAACATTTAATACAAATGGAAAATAAGATTTATGTTTCACAGGAGTGCTCACTGTTGAGCAGAGAGCTTCAGAACATGAATAACAAAAGGCTGCTTCTGTTATACTGGCAATCATGCAATCAATTTCTGAAGTTTTAGATAATAATTACTTTACTAATATCATGGGTAATATAACATAAGAGTTTAATTAGGAACAGGCATGATTTTAAAAAGAATAAAGCAACCCAAATATGTTGATTTGACACTGTTTTTGCTTATGCTTTGAAACCATCTTGCTCAGATCCCATCCCTTCTATGGATGACATAAATTGACTAAATTAGATGTTTTCTATATGTAAAGATGTTGCTCTTTTCTGAAGAACTCACAAACTCCTGATGTATCAAATATTTGGTAAAATGCAAATGATTCATACAGGGAGTTTGTGAAATCCCCTCATTATATGGCAGTACCCAGAAGTTAAAGAGGCATGATAGTACAGGATCAACGGCCAGGCACTGTCCATGGCATACTAAGCAATAGCAGTAGCAAGTTAGCAAAATTTGACTAGCCACCCAGTTTCAGGCCACCTTTCCACTGCTACTTGCTAACTGACTGAGAGCTGAACTCCAGTGTAGGCAGGACAGCCATTGCTTCCCCTTCAATTGCGACAGAGCCCTCCTCTTCGTCCATGAAGCATTTGGTTGCGAACTTGACGCTGCGCAGCGCAATCGATAATTAAGTTAGGCTGAGGTGTTCACTAACGCAAAGATGTGAGTGAGCAAGGCTTGCTGCAGGTGCGTACATGTATCGGCTTGCCGTGCCGCTGTTCGCCGTCCCTGTCGTCCTGATGCTGAGCGCCTGGACTCGAGCAACCACCTCGTCTCCGACGAACACCGGCGCCGCGAACCTGAGCGTCTGGCTCGCGTACACCGCGCCAGCCTGAACCAAACCAAACATCAGGCGAGGGCAGCCACGCCGTGAGACTCCACGCGCACGCGCTGTTCGACGGAATGCCGGAGAGGGAAAGAGGGAGGGGGCGCACGTACGAAGGTGGCGGCGATGACGGACGGGAAGAGGGACGCGACGAGCATGCCGTGCACCGCCGGCGGCGGCGGAGATGGGGCCGACGTGGTGGTGGTGGTGGCGGTGCGGACGAGGGGGAAGATTGCCCCGCCGCGGAGGCGCATCCTCGCCACGTTCCTGCGCGAGGCCTACGCCGGCGGCCGCGAGGCGCGGCCTATCCCGGTGGCGCTTGGCGATGGCCGGTGCGTCGACCTCCTCCGCCTCTTCCTCGCCGTCCGCGCCGCGGGGGGCTACGCCGGCGTCCCCAACACTCCCGGTGGCTGGGCCGCCGCCGCCGAGTCTGCCGGCGTTGACCCCGCCCTCGCGGCACCCGTCAAGCTAGTCTACGCCAAGTACCTTGGCGCCCTAGACCGCTGGATCCAGAGGCTCGTGGAAGCGCACGGGCCATTCTTGGATGTCGACAAGAGCAAGAGGCAACAAGAGCTGTTCGTTGGTGCCAATGGAAATGGAGTGGAGGCAGATGAATCCCTCTTGGACTGCAACGGAGGGAGCAGCGGAATGTGATGTTGAAGAGGAAGAGGGGGACATTGTTGGGATGCTGGGTTGGGTGAGGGAGATAGCCGAAAATGCTGGCGATGGTGTTGCTGCGGCTGCTGGGTCTTCGGATGACTACTTCGCAATGGCATTGGCGGTCAGGAAGATGGTTACCGGGAAGAGGGCTCGCCGAGAAAGCATGTTGAATGGCTCACTTTTTCAGGTGATTTCAGTACCTTTGAAGAGTTTGTTGGCCAAACGTTTTACAGTTTGATGTCATCTCATTGCATTTTAATAGAAGTACTCAATTCATCATCTGATTTTGCTTACCATGGACCGCCAAGATCGTTCAAGTGCTTCATCAAGTATGTATTACTAATGCTTGAAAGAGCAATGGGGTAGTGCATGCATCTGATCATGTGGCAAGTTTAAATGGTTAAGGGTATCTTTTGAAACAATTAAGTTTTGATGCTTGTGGCTAAAATACTTGTTTGTTCATGAGAAACTCCTCTGGTGTCATGTTCTTCTGTTTTTGGATTTTGGCCCACAACTATCAACTTCTATTATTGAATCATTTCTGTGTTCAGAAGACTTTTTGTTTCGGCCTGTTGACCTTATTCCATGATAAGGCCTTTGTGATGTAGAGGTGTACATCGACTCTCATGTCCACTCGATTTTGTTACTTCACAAATTTGAATGAGCTTATCAAAAGACATTTGTGCGGAGGAACTTCCTGGTAGACATTACAATTTAGATACTGATTCTGAGGGCCCTAACTGTGTTTGACATTACAATTTAGTCAAGGAATAAGCCTTTTTTCTGAGTTACTTGGTTATTGACTGGATCCATAAATTATTCATAACTAGGGTTAATTCATTCTCATATAGAACATGCAGTACTAATCACTTCTATCTTACTGGTAAGATCTATAATCTTTTGTAGTCTCAAAGAAACTAAGATAATTACACACTTGGATTCTGGGACTATGCTAACTAGAGCTTGCTTGTTTCCCTTTTGCATATCCTTTTTGAGAAAAAACAATGGAGTTTTCAGTTTTCACTAAAGATGAATGGGCTTCCGGTTTAGTCCTAGTTTTGAGTGTGTAGGAATGATAATTTCTAAACAACCTCCCTGATCAATTGACATGGTTCGAGGTTTTCTTTTCTATAACAATTCCTTTGTAGACTACACTATGTGGAACTACAATCTTCTGAATTATGAACCCTACACTATTTAGCATGTGACAGATCCCCGATTCAAGATCTGTTATTTATGGTGTCCAATATGTAATTTCACATACCTTCTCCTCTTAAATTCTGTATTTCCTTAGTTTTACTCCCTTTAGGCCACTTCGTTTTCTAGTAATAAAACTGCTGGTTCCAAATTTCTCAACACCACCAGTGCTGTTTGCTACTTCATTTAGGATCTTGCTCTTCATAGCAATTTCTATACTTGTTTCTAAAGTTGTGAAGAGTGAAAAGGCAACATCATGTAGCAGAGGAGCAAAGTCTGTTGTAGGCCTTGTGCTGTAGTACTCAACATTAATTATTCATTAGATCCCAATATCTTTAAGAGAGTAAGAATTAAGATCTGAAATAAGTGGAACTTACTTTGCATGTATTGTTTGAAATCAATAATCAGGTATTCTTTTACAGTTCCTGTATTTGTGAAGTTTAATGATCTGATTAGTGATTTAGTTCTTGGTAGATAAACATTAAAATGGATGTGGATTATGGAAGCTTAGAATGACACACCATCAAGTCATAAAGCTTTTATGGTTCAATTGGCAAAAGGTATTGTAGTGATGCCTAAGTCTTGTCAACAAATTTATCAAATTAGCTTTTAAACAGAGATGATGACAACCACTACTTTTATTAATCCTGGCCCACACAAACCTCCATAAAATTGTTGCTTATCAGAAATCTCCAAAATGCTATTCATGGACAATCATAGCTATGAAATGCATACACAAAAATCTCTGTTCTTTATTTTATTCGGCACATGCCAAAATTCCGTTGCTTTCGGGTGGTTCCATCTTGAGAAAGAAAACCTGCTTGCTACATGCAGTTCTGGTTTTTAGTTTTCGACCAACTTTCTGCATTTCAGTAGAAAGGTTCACCATAATTTTCTGATCAATGATCATCATCAGAAACTCTGCACAATACAGTTTTCACTTCTAGGCATTGGGTGTCTCAGACTTTATACCTTTTTGTAATCCTTTTAAATTATTATATTATTATTATTTTAGTACCAATCTGTGGTTTTAGATTCACCTTCATATTTTTTTTCATGATTCTGTTCACTGTCCATTTTTTTTATTAACATACCTTCTTCTGTTTGTAATTTTCTTTATAAACTTATATATTGTTTACTGAGTGAAACTTCTTTCTCTTTCAACACAGGAAATATTCCCAATGGGTTGCAATTGCTGTATAGGCCCTACCAATGTTGGAAATTGTGCAAAAGCAAAATTACTGAATGGTTCTTTAGTGCTCACAGAACAGGAGAACAACTTGGCTGGAGAAGAGAAACATGAGACTAGGACTCGTAACTCTTCTAATGGCTGGCTTTTTACAAACCACCAGAAGGATGAAATACCAGTTGGTCCCAATTATCAAGTACACGTGCCACAATGGACTGGCGAGGTGCCTTTAAATTATGATGATGATCCGGAAACTCTGAAGTGGTTGGGAACAAAGGTCTGGCCTCCAGAAAATGGAAGCTGTAAAACATTGTTTTGTGGTGATCCTATTGGCAAAGGCAGAGAAGTTGTTTGTGGTTGCAACTATTCTGGATCAGTGGAATGTGTTCGGTTTCATGTAGCAGAACGGAGACTTAAGTTGAAACGTGAACTTGGTGCGGCTTTCTATGCATGGGGATTCAATCGTATGGGTGAGGAGATTGCACTTTCTTGGACAGATGAAGAGGAGGCAGGTTTCAAGGCCGCAGCACAACTTGCTGCATCTTCTGGCAGGAATTTCTGGAACCGCCTTCACTTATTTTTTCAATTCAAGGGGAGGAAAGAACTGGTCAGCTATTATTTTAATTGTTTTCTGCTTAGAAGGAGGTGCTACCAAAACAGGATCACTCCAAAGAACATAGACAGTGATGATGACGAAGAAACAGAATTTAGATTCCTAGGGAATCGACTTGGTCAGTGTGCAGCTAAGTACCACAGTACCAAGCACACCATCTGCATTGAAAATACACACTCAATGGACCTGGACGAGTAGTTGTTGATTGTATTTTATGAAGCTGATTTAGGTCTGCAGTTAGTTTGCTTGGGAGATTGAGCTGCTGATATTCCTCTCAGTGATTTAGTTATGTTACTGACAGTGCACAATGAGTTGGGACAAGCCAAGCATCCAAGCAATTAGTTACTGCTGCATAGAGGGACTGTAGGCTGATCCACAATCGGATTTGAAACTCAAGTTCTAATAGGGAATTCAGGTACTACTTGTCATTGAGCATTTACTTGCATGGATATACATCCAGAAAGTGAGAAATGCAATGATTTGACAGTTTCATCGTTAATGCTTCCCTTGAAGGCATTATGTGTATCATTTGTTTCGACTTTTTTTTGTAGCTTTCTTTTTCCCTTTGTGAATCATTAACAGGGTGCTTATCCAGCAAGTATACTTGTCGGTTGTATGCTCTAGGCTCCTGTTGTTGTAGTTCTCCAAAGCGGGATGGAGCAGAGCATATATGTAGATGTTAGTGCTCTGAAAGTAGTGCTGTTGTTCGTTGTAGACCCTGGCTCGTTGTTGAGAAACTTATGTGTGTCGAATGGTAGGTTAGCAATAATATGATCTCTGTAATTTTTCGTATGATATGAATGTTGTGCTACATGTATTCACTCAGTCACATGATCTATGTTGGTCCAAGAGAAGACAAGAAAACATTTTTTTTTCCCATGTGTCCAGAAAGGATACTTCATGTGCATCTACTAACCAAAATAGGAGAATCCCACTAACATATCTTCATGTGATTTCGTGAAGCCAAGTCAGCATCCAAGTCACTCTTTTGCCTCCGTCACCCATTTCTGCGTTTCCTCTGAGTCTTTAGAGCAAACTGATCTCCACCGTGTCCTTAATTCTTGAAACTGATCTCCGCTGAGGCGTATAATGCGGCCAGAAGATCCCGAGCTCAAGGAGATCTGATCTGAGGGCCCATCATCCGTCTCGCCTTCTCGTGAGATCGCCGCCCCTGCTCCGCCCGAAGCAGCGACGTTCCTGGTGGTGGGCTACATATGGATGAGTTCTTCTTTTCCATACATGCTGTGAGGGACCAGCAACCGGCTCTGAATCATACTTCCTTTCCGTCACTTGATTCTGTTACTGCCTGACAAAGTGGATGCCAATTTATAATCCATTTATCCAAGGTTTAGCCTGATTGGATTTTGTTAGCCTCCATGTTTATAGCGTACGACATCGATCTCAGTTGAAGACATAAGTCTTTTAATCAAAGTGCTTTTGAAGTTCGGGCACACAGAGATTAAGAAATGCCCTTTCTTGCAGAGTTATTCCAAACCACACGGAGGCTTGAAATGTGCCTATGATGATTTAAATTTAGCTATTATTTAATTAGCAGTGCTAATTTTGTCCGAGGCAGTATGGTTCTTGTAGTAACTAAAATACTAAATAGAGATGAAGTTTGTACAACGATTATTTTAAAACGTGAACCAGTAACATTATTAATTATTGCTATTTCACATTGCTATCTATTTCTTCTAATATTTGTACCTCAACTTCTCTACAACTTGCTAAGGTATCCATTGAATGGTAAATATCAAATATCTCTCCCCAAGTACGGCGCTATAAACTCCACAGCAATGTGTGGAGTATCATCTAATATCTTCAATGTGTAAGCCATAAAAGCCTAACAAATATTGTTGTTGTCGCCTTGGTCGATCAATCCTCCTATATAGGTGAGGTGGTTGTGGTGGTCATTTGCATATGGCCCTTCACAGTCAAACCTTTATTTCTTTTTTGGATAGGTTAATCCTTGTTAGGAGTTTGGTTGGGTCTATTCCTCTACAATTACAAATGACATGGGCTAAGCATGTGTGCAAGTGGGGTCTATCCCTAGTGATAGCCATATTACTCCACAAATTAATACGTCTAGACCAGAGACCATATTTGTGTGTTGTACATATCAATTTAGATTTTTTGTAGTGCATATTTTTTTTACTATCCAACAATAAAAAAATCGCATGTCATGGGTTATTTTATCGTTGTTGAAACAATGAGCAATAAATCTGCCGATCAAGAAAGAAAATGATGGGCATTTATTCAACTAATAATTAAAAATTAAATACAATAGTAGACACTAGAATGCCCAAAGCAACACACAACTATAGAGAGTTAACTACAATTTTAATTTTCCTATAAAAAACTACAACCTTAATTTTTAGGCAAAACTAAGAAAGACATGGTGAAAATTGAACTGATTCTTCTCCTTGGACGGAGGCTTTGCAAAATTAATTACAAAGACGGCAGAAACAATAGCCTGTGAACCCGCCTTTCGCACACTTATGTTCCACGACTTTGGCATCGATTACTTGTCCCTCCATCCAGCACTCGGTCTTGCACATCCATGCTTTACAAAATGGCATTATAGGATATGTATTACTACACCCTGCAAAAAGGAATAAAATTGAACGCATGTATGTATATCCATATGTCATCAGCTAGCATATCTTGTGTGTGATACTGATAATGTGGAAATGCAAAAAAAGGCTTGTCTGAAAAAAATGATTAAAATAATTTTTTCCTTATATCTTAAATAAAAAGTCTGAAGACTAAACACAAATGAAGATAACACGATAATAAAGAAACAAAAAATGTTACAAATTTATCTTTGTTAGATTACAATCGAACTAAAAACTGAACATAAAAAAAGATGCAAAGAACACGTACCGGCTAGAGCATGATCTGTGTGCAGAACCAGTATGAAAATAAAACTGTAGAGAATAGTAGTCTTAGTATTCATTGTCTCTATATATGAAAACTTGTCACACAGACGAGGTGCAAATGAGAGCATATATTTATAGCTAGGCATTACCTGTTGATCGCGAGAGAAAATGGGATCAACAACGACCATTTCTTTTTCCTAAGATATTGCACGTCAAGTGAGGATATTCCCGACATAGGTGTGCGGTTAGTCAAAACCAGATGCCCAGGCAAGTAGTAAAATAGGCAACCTCTTATTTGCTCGATCTTCCTATATGCATGCATGCTTCTTCTACTTGTAACAGCTACTATTTGTTTCGGTCAAACATGTAGACTGAAAAATGCAGACTCTTTTTCTTGATCTCCCAATATGCATGCATGCTTTAATTGGGTACCTCAAATTTAGCCTCTTCTACTGCTAGCAGCTACTATTTGTTTTAGTATATTTGTTTTAGTATAATATAATCTGTTTTATGCACAATCAACTGGATTTGAAACTGGTTTAGTGTTGTTCAGCTGTCTTAAATTTTGGACTAAACTGCATTGTCAGTCATTAATATATTTTTTTACCTCCTACTTCCTCTCATGGTGTGACTTGGGCCTTTTGGGCCTTCCTTGAGTAGTTCTCTTCCATTTATTTTTTATTAAGAGAAACATGTTTGCCTGTCACATTTCTTAAAATAAAATAAAGAGTAAAGTGCATCACCGGTCCTTAAACTTGTTAGATTTTGGACTAAACTGCATTGTCAGTCATTAATATATTTTTTTACCTCCTACTTCCTCTCATGGTGTGACTTGGGCCTTTTGGGCCATCCTTGAGTAGTTCTCTTCCATTTATTTTTTTATTAAGAGAAACATGTTTGCCTGTCACATTTCTTATAATAAATTAAAGAGTAAAGTGCATCACCGGTCCTTAAACTTGTTGGATTGTGTTATTCCAGTTCCTAAATTAACTCATAAATTGATCATTGAGGTCCTTAAACTTGTTGGACTGTGTCATCCTTTCCTACAAATATTTATTTAATTTTCATGTTTTATGCTTGCACAAGAAAAAAAAGGACAAATAAAATGCACATGGAAAAAAACAACGTTTCCGTGGTTGGCAGAGCAGGCTTCTTCGAACGGTGGACAAGCTGATGTTAATGGAGGCCTAAATAAAGAACGTTTTGGCAGTAGTTGAGTGTATAGAAAAAAGATTCCATATCATTACCATATGTGCAGTTAGTTGATCCAACTTGTATGAGTCTTGTTGACAACCAAAAATGGCAATAGAACATCAAAGGAGGTCAACGCATCGACGTGGGACAAAACGGGCGACTTTCGGCGCTTGAA
Source organism: Themeda triandra (assembly GCA_018135685.1). Taxonomy (NCBI): domain Eukaryota; kingdom Viridiplantae; phylum Streptophyta; class Magnoliopsida; order Poales; family Poaceae; genus Themeda; species Themeda triandra. The sequence continues at coordinate 75,021 of JAENPR010000892.1, read as the reverse complement.
GCAGACGTCGGACGTCGCCCAGGGGAGCGCCGGACGCGTCCGACGCTCGTCGGACGTGGTCCAGAGGCCCCTGCGGGCGGGTCGAGCGACGGACGCTGGCGGGCCAGACGTCGGACGCCGTGTCGGACGCGGCGTCGGGGGCCCACCACGCGAGCCACGCGCGCACCACAGCGTCCGACGCACGTCGGACGCAGTCCAGTAAGCCTCCACGCGCGGCCAGGCGACGGACGCCGCGTCGGACGCACGCCCAGAGAGTGTCGGACGCGTCCGACGTGGGCGGTTTGAGTCCGACTCGACCACGTTTCGCTTTTTGGCAGTTTTGCTCGTGGGAAACTTGATGGACGAGTTTTGGAGAGGTTTCCTACTGGGATAAGACCACCCCCTATATATATGAGGGGATTATGGCCGATTGAACCCATCCAATCAATCGACAAACAAACACAACACGATCGAGACGATCAATCTATCTTCTACCTATCTTCTTCTAGTTCTACTTCTAGTTCTAGCCCTAACCCTTCTAGTTGCTGTCCGGCGAGTCTCTCCGCGAGTTCTCCGGCGATCCTAGGCGCCATCCGCTGGTCCCTTGGAGATCCCCTACGTGCATCCTCCCGACGGGTCTTCCCGGAGGTTGTTCTAGGGTTTTCACAGCCGTCAACGGGCTCTCCATCGGCTTATCGATCTCTAGATCGGTTTGCCGGTCACGCTACGTTGTCGCTACATTGTAGGTCGCTTCAAGGCACCTCTAGGGCGTCCAAAGCCTACTACCGGTGTGTTGGCGGATTTCTTCGTCAACACACTTTTTGGCGACTCCGCTGGGGACGGCAAGGCGTCGATTCCAGTATCCATCTACCGACATGGGGAGCAGCCATGATGGATCTTCCGATGATGATGAAACTCGCGCTGAGGTCAACCCCAAGAACATAATCCGCCCGCAGAGTATGGACGAGCTTCCCGACGAGCTCTGTAGCAAGCTCCAAGGACAACTTGACGCCGTTTGCAAGGCTTTCTTCGAAAGTTGCAGCAAGGGGCGCAAGGACAAGGTCAAGCAATACAAGGAGACGGACTACACCGGGGCGCTGGCGTCCTCGTCATCCTCAGGGGATAAGGTAAGCACCGAAAAACCGTATAAATTTGATGATCCTTATCCTACGCACGCTGATTTTGCCACTATGCTAGATGGACAGAAAAAAGTTGTAGATAGTAATTTAGCTACTGCGGTAAATATGATCATGGCTAGGTTTGACAAGTTAGAAGGTAAAACACCCGATTCGGACGAATCGGATGTTGAGGAAGTAGAATATGAGTATGGCATGCCTTCTAATTATTATGAGAACCAAGCCCTTTATGCAAAAGCAAACAAGAGCAAATCGGCCTTCAAAACACCCAAAACAAGTAAGGCCGATTATGCTGATCCTAAGCCAATGGTTACTTTTGCTGGGAATTCGGGTCGTTCTAAGCGAACCGAATCCCATCAAACAAGTAAGTCTTCGGCGGGAGAAGCAATCCTCCCAAACCCGCCAAAGTCGCCTAGTGCTATTCCTCAACAAACTAGTTCTAGAGCAGTCCCTTCTGCCGATTATACGGACACATTTAATCGGTTTAGAGAAGATTTGTCCAAGTCTCTTGAGGAAACATTAGGTGTATCCATTAGGCCTAACAAAACTAGTTATCACAAGCCATACCCTGTGCACTTTGACTCACTACACCACAACACCAAGATTAGGGATGGACGATCTGACGGTAAAGTAGATACAGCGACAGACAATCTGGCGGTATGCACTTATAGCGACAGACATCAGCTGCCGGAATAAGTCCTGCCGGTAAAACTCTTCAGCGTCAGACAGTACTTTTAGCGACAGATTGTCTGTTACTGTGAAAATCTATAGCGACAGATTGTCTGCCAGTATTCTATAGCGGCAGATTGCCTGCCAGTACTATATAGCGACAGACAATTCGACATTTTAAATGCTTTTAGCGACTGATGGTTCGATGAAACCATTTAAATGCATTTAAAAAAAATAAAAGGCCATTTGGTGGCAACTTAATACAAAAGTTACATCATTATGCACCTTCTCATACAAACAGATCCATTCATTGCCAAGTCCAACTGTCCAAACACTCATGGAGACATACATATATGATATGATTAGCCATTACAAACATGAACATTGATTCCTTAATGATAAGTCTATAATATCAGCTACCTGTATCCCTAAGAGAGACTAGCACCACTAGCACCTAAATAAATCAGCTGAGTGGCAAATCATCCACACACTTGCTAACAAGCACTGTAGCAGACCCTGAAACCAAAACCTAACATGAATCAGTAACATGGCAACATCCATATTTAACTCACTCAACTCTGTCTGTAACTGAAACACTCATAAATAAATGGCAGCCTCCAAAATATTCAGTGAGCTAAATCTACTGAGAAAAGTTTAGTCTGTTAAACTGATCAATATTGTACTGTAGTAACAAAGGGAACACAGGCATGAACTAAGTTTATTATGACTGTATTATCATCCTCAAAAGGTTCACATTTCTGTACTGCAGGAACATTTTTGTACTTGCACATGACATTCGCAGATAACCACAAACATAGAAATGTGTGCATTTTGTTAGAGAAGAAATAAGAAGCTTTGGACTACTTTTTAATAAATGAAAGAATGAATTTCAGTAACCTGATGACAGGGAAACTAATCTTATTATTCTTAAGAAGGCTTTAACTAATACTTGACAAATTTTATACATGGAGCTAACTCATATCCAATGCAAGTACCCCATGCTGCTGCCACCCCAAGTTTAACTTACCACAAAGCAACATTGGGAGAAAGTACATGTATAGAATTTTATCCAAAATCAGCCAATAGTCATTAAGTAAATGAATGATATCTATGCCGAAATTGAATTAGATCAATTATGCATAATGTCTGATAGTAGCAGTGAAAACATGAAGTGACGAAATATCTGATACTTGCTAGTAGTATGCGCTGCTTTTTTAGCCATCTATCGAGCTGTGTACTACTTGCCAATACAGAAAGTCAAGTATTTATGGGTTCTGATGGTGTGATGCAGTTTGATGAGTTTATCAAGTCATGTCTCACTAATGGATTTATTAACTGAATGTCTGAATACTATTGCAGAAAATTAATACATTCTAGATGGCAGTACCTTAGATAACTTCTATAATAATTTGTGTTGCTGCAAAACCAAGACAACCACACCAGGTTTGCTGAAAATATGCGAAGATCCATCTCCAGTTGCCCTATACATAAAAAAGAAATGACTTGTAACTAATGCTCAGATTTCCAAGGAAAAATATTTCAAAACCAACACCACTCAATACTTGCATGCATTAGTTCAGAACATAGAAACCACAAGTCTTAAATTTGTTTATGATATAAACCACATAGAAACAATTTCACTTTGTTTCTGTGGAAGTGCAGACTCACAGAACTTTTAGTTCTTCACTACTTGTCTGAACAACATAGATTCTCATATAAAGTCAAGAGCAGATAAATGGAAGTGCTTTTGGTGCTGCCCTGCACTACAGACTTGTCTACAATCTAGCACATTGCTCCAACCATAATACATTACTTGATCCATCTGACACCGTTAATGAAGCTAAAATATATTTTTATTCGTTTTAATTTGGCTGCCTCCACTAGCAGCAGAACATAGATCTTATACCTTGTAATTAGCAAAAGGGACACACCAAGTCAATCAATGCTGTTGTTACATGCCTTGCAGTTGCAGGACCTACACAAGTGAAACAGTAAGAAGATTAGAGTGACATGTAGCTGCACTAGTGTCCTACTACAAAAAAGTAAGATTAAGAGATAAACGTGCAGCCATAAATCAGCAGTGTTTGACATAATCTGTTGCAAGCCTGTTGATTGCTATTGGAAAGAGCTACAAGCGTAGGAAGGATCTCAATGTTCTGAAATCATTTTTACTTAGAATCAATTAATATGTAATTGTATACAAGGACAAGATGAAGGAATCAATAGCTGTCCATCCATATCAGATTACTAGGAAGCCAATCTGTGCTGAAATTTCAGCCTATCTACATGTTGCCTGATCTGTTACTTGGAATCTCTCTCTTACTCAGGATCAGATTACTAAAGTGTCACTTACTAAGTTGCTTGAAAGAAATTGTGAAATTCAGTGGAGCAAAAACCTCAAAACAAAGATCAACAATTTAATTGGAACTAATCTACAAAAAAAAAAGGCTATCTGAACTCATATGCCTGAGGTACTTCAGTTAGTAACTTAGTATATAAGGTCTGCAGGTAACATTAAGACATTTATGGCAACACCAAAATGTACAATTCTAAGGTAGCATTAATAACAATAACATTGGAGTTCGAGCTCAAGATCTATAATGTCAAATATTCTAGATTATTTATTTTCAATATCTGGAACTTGAAATTTCAGAGGCAAATATGCAACAATTTTTTTATTAAGCACTACATTTCAACATGCTATGCTAGTCACATCAAATTATAATTTCCAAGATATTCTTAAGCAAAACAAATATAAACAAATTGGCATGCTATTGTCCTGCTTGAGAGACACCAGAAGCAAGTAGAAAAATACAGAACAGAGGAATCCAATCAGGTACCTGCTGTCCTGCTCGACGGAGAGGGATGCTACATCTCAACAAAAGACCTGGGGAGGCGGCTCCTCTTAGTTGGGAAGATGGCTGCGGGGGAAAATGTGTTTGCAACCCGGTGGCGGCTGCTCCTCGCGAAAGCTGAGGATAGGCGGAGGCTTCTTGATGGGGAAGAGGGGCGCAACTCAGTGGCAGCAACCTCTCCAGGCGGCGATGGAGAACGCGTCCGGTCAGGTGAGCTGTGGCTTCTGGCTCTTCTCCCCAGACTCCTCCTCAGATCTGCGAAATAACTTAAGTTAGGGTTCGGGTGCTGGCTTTCACACAACAATAAGGGAACAGAAGGGGCACGCATACCTGGTGGGTGCACTCAGCACCGGCGAAGCACAACAGCAAGGGAAGAGAAGACGGCCGGAGCGGTGCTGTGCCGTCAGAACCGGCCGGCGGCGTACCTTCACAGAGGGGCGGCATGGGGGTGTGGGTGGGGCAGAGGAGGGGCATCCTGTCGAGGGCCGCACAGCAGCGTCCAGTCGCGGAGTGGAGGCGGGGCGGCGGCAGCGGCGCGCGGTGGCGGAGCTGCGACGTCGCGGCCGTGGTTCTCGCGTGTGGATTGCGGCGCGGACATGGCCTCACGCGGCAGGGAAAAGTGAGGATAGGGTTGGGGGATTGGGGCGAGTGGGTTTTTTTTTCTTTTTGTTCTTCCTGGCATGCTCGCGCGCTTAGACAGGTGGGGCATGCTAGCTCACGTGGGGCCCATTTTCTTTAGCGTCAGACAAATTGACGATATACTTGGCTTTAGCGTCAGATGATTTAACGCTAAACATGGATACATTCAGCGTCAGACAGTACATCGGTACATGTAGATTTACCGTCAGATGATCTGTTATCAATCTTTACCGTCAGATCATCCATCTATAAATATTATTTTTAGGGACAGACATCTGACCCTAATACGGTGTTGTGGTGTAGTGACTTCATGAAAGCTCCCGTAGATTGGAAAGTGCCGGATTTTCAGAAATTTAGTGGTAGCGATGACAAAACATCCATGGAGCATGTGAGCATGTATTTGGCTCAACTAGGTGAAGCATGTGCCTTTGATTACATGAAAGTTCGCTGTTTTCCTCTATCTCTTACTGGCACCGCTTTTACTTGGTTTACTTCATTACCTGCATGCACCATTGGTTCTTGGGCCCAATTAGAGGAGAAATTTCATAGTCACTTTTATAACGGGGTCCAAGAAACTAGATTGTCACATCTCAGATCGGTTCGTCAAGGGCGAGATGAGCTTGCACTTGATTTCTTTAAAAGGTGTAGAGAGATCAAGAACCGATGTTTCCAATTGACGATCTCTGAAAGAGATTTGGTTGATATTTGCTTTAATGGTTTATATTCTAGGATTCGTGAGAAACTTGAGAATGTTTAATTTAATAATTTCAACCACCTCGTCGAGAAGGCCGTTTATTGGGAATCGCGCTTTAAAGAGTCTCGCGAGTCATACAAGTCTCATCGTTCGAACATGCATATTTGTGATGTTGTTTCAGATAGTTCAGAAGGTGAAACTAGTGAATGCAATGCCGCTGAAATTAGGTGGCCAGCAGAGAATAAGCAAGTTACATGTCCTTCTCTCAAGCCGATTAAAAAGAATCGGAATGAGGAAGTTACATATACTTTTGATGTTTCTAAATGTGACCGCATTTTTGATGAATTGCTGAAAATCGGACACATTAGAATTAATTATACTATGCCTTCTCCAGATGAGATTAAGAAGAGAGCTTATTGCAAATATCATAATTCTTATTCTTATGCCACTAATGATTGCAATTATTTCTGTCGACAGATACAATCGGCCCTTAATGAGGGACGATTAAGTCTTGCAGAGATGGAGATCAAGCGGAATCCCTTCCCCACCAACACCAACACTATTGAAGCGGGGACTCCGGCCATTTTGATTCATCCCGAGCAAGCAGATGGAGCTAAAGGCAAGAATGTCATCATCGGCGAACCACGTCCTGCACCGAATGTCCAAAAGAATTCGGGGCGGCAAGTGGTGATGGAGAAGAATCAAGATGGCAAGAACAAGCTCACAATCACCGCTGGATCAGCGGAGGCGTTGAGAAGGCAAAGATGGTACGAAACTCAGGCGGCGCGACAACGACCGGCCCGGCCGACCCTTTAAGCAAGGTGGAGGTGGCGCCCAAGGCTGCTCCCACCAATGGTGATCCTGGTACTTCTAAGTCGGCCAAACCGATTGATGCAATCGGTCAAGCCGGCTCACAATCTCCTAAGAGTTCCGTTACTTCCGGCATTCATGTGACCCGCACATTCGTTCCACACAAGCCGAAGGTGGGGGTTTGGAAGGAGAAGGAGCAGAAACCTAAGAAATTCGTGGTGAAGCCACTTTGTACTTTTGATCGGCTTATGGCGAAGTACAAACAACAAAAGGCCGATTCCGAGAAATCGGCCGATAAAAAAAGAGAGTCTACGCCTCCTAAGCGTGAAGATGATGACAAGAGGCAAAAGGCTATGGCTCTAGAAGTTGGTTCTTCTTCGCAGGTTGTTCGTTCACGGCCATCTCGATGGGGACCACCGATCACTCCGACTCCACCGGTCTTACCTTTGCCATAATGGGGCGCCCAAGGTGTGTGGGTGCCATACCCAAATGCCACATCAATGCATCAAAGATTTGGAGGTGCTGCTGGATATCAAGTGAATCCATCCGTCTTTAGCCGATTGGCTCATCAATCGAGCTATAGCGGGAGGAGACAAGAACTTCTACCCAATGCTCAATCTTCACAAGGGAGGGGAAAGATTCCCGTGCAGCAAGTTTATATTCTCAAGAAAGTTGAAGCCCCGAAGATGGTGGAGGCGCCCAAGGAGGATGCTCCAAAGCAAGCTCCCACACCACAAGTCACCATCGGGTCAATGTCGGCTCCAGTAGTTACCGACAAAGAACCGATTGTGGTTGATTCTAAAATTCCAGCAGGTGCACAAGGTAAAACCATGAAGGAAGCTGCTAGAGAAGAGAAGAAAGAAAAGCCACCAAGAGACCCGAAGTATACACAACCCAAGTGGTGTCCGCCTAACTTGGACAAGACTCAAAAGCGGAAGTTGCAGCGCGCTCGGGCAAGAAAATTGAAGAAGCAAGCTCTTGAGAGCTGTCAAGAGAGCTTGCCAAAAAAGGACAACGACGTTGCTGTGGAGCCGACGCCAGTGGAGGTGGCCCAACCGGCGCCATTTGAAGAACTGGCTAAGCCGATTGAAGAATCGGCTAAACCGGTGGATGCTAGTTCAACTGCTCCGGCAATCGTTGAATCGGTTGTGATGCCTTCCGAAGCGTCCGCACCGATTCCGGCGGTTTCGAGGACCTTGGAGAGGATCCCAAGGAGTTTGCTGCTGTGGTCGCCAATGTTGTAGGCATGGAAACCCCGGAGCAACAAGATGATGAGATGGTGGATTATGAGCCATCTCCGGAGCGGATCAACGTAGTGTATCTATTCTTCAGATTACTACGTGATTCACCATGATGAGGAGGAGCCACCAGCAGCAGAGCTAGTGTTTGCGGTGGAAGACGCTGTATTCAAGAAGCCGGGAGTCAAGGTAGATCATCTTCGGCCTCTCAACTTGAGGGGTCACATCAATGGAACTCCAGTGCACAGCATGCTAGTGGACAGCGGTGCGATCGTCAACGTCATGCCATATACAGCTTGGGATCAAGGAAGAGGAGCTGATCAGGACCAACATGACCATTACAGGGGTGGGTGGAGATGCTCCAATTCCGGCCAAGGGAATTGCTAACGTTGAGTTAACTATCGGGAGCAAGACCTTGGCTACCGCTTTCTTCGTCGCCGACATCAAAGGGAGCTACAATGTGATACTTGGGCGTGATTGGATACATGCTAATGAGTGTGTTCCTTCCAGTCTACACCAGTTTCTCATCCAGTGGGTTGGTGATGCTGTAGAGATTGTCCATGCGGATTCATCGGCTGAAGTTGCAGTTGCCGATTCATCCAGACCCAGGGGGCATGGCGCCTTGGGATGCTTGTCAGGTAGAGATCTTTCTGCCTATGATTATGTTGATTATGCTAGGGACAGCTTTGTTCCCATATCTCTCAAGCCGATTGACAATCGGCTTAACACAATCATTTAAATGGATAATCACGAATGGTTAAAGCGTTGTTTGGAACAATATCGGGCTGAAAAGACCGATACTTGTGAAGCATTTGATGACTTTGACGAGCTCAATAAGTTGGGCCAAGGTTTTACATCGGCCGACCCTTTGGTGCAAGTTGACATTGGGGATGGTACTACGCCGCGGCCGACGTTTGTGAATCAAAACTTGGAAGCCGATTTTAAAGCTGAATTAATCACGCTTCTCAAAGAATATGATGATTGTTTTGCATGGAACTACACCGAGATGCCAGGTTTGAGCCGAGATCTTGTTGAACATCGGCTTATTCTCAAGAAGAACTTCAAGCCTGTCAAGCAACATCCAAGGCGCTTCAATTCGGCCATCCATGACCGAATAAAGGAGGAGATCGAGCGGTTGTTGCAGGCGGAGTTCATACGTCCATGCCAATATGCGGAGTGGGTCTCTAACATTGTGCCGGTTGAGAAGAAGGAGAGCGGCAAGATTAGAGTGTGCATTGATTTCAGAGATCTAAATAGAGCCACTCCCAAAGATGAGTACCCTATGCCTATAGCCGATATGTTGATCAATGATGCTTTGGGGCATAAGATGATTAGCTTTCTTGATGGTAACGCAGGATATAATCAGATTTTTATGGCAGAAGAAGACACATCAAAGACGGCTTTCATTTGTCCCAGTTTTGTTGGCTTGTTTGAGTGGATCGTTATGACTTTTGGGTTGAAAAATGCAGGTGCAACCTATCAAAGAGCAATGAATTTGATCTTCCATGATTTAATTGGGGTAATTATGGAGGTTTATATTGATGATATTGTGATTAAATCGGCTGCCCATAATTCTCACTTAGCCGATTTGCGTCTTGCTTTTGAGAGGATGCGCCGCTATGGTTTGAAGATGAATCCACTCAAGTGTGCCTTTGGAGTATCGGCTGAAAAGTTCCTAGGCTTCATTATTCATGACAAAGGCATAGAGGTTGATCCCAAGAGGATTGAGAAGATCAAGAAGGTTGAGCCATCCACGTGCAAGAAGGATGTGCAGAAATTCTTGGGAAAGGTCAACTACTTGAGAAGATTTATTGCTAATCTGTTCGGGAAGATTATTCCTTTCACCCCCATACTCAAGTTGAAAGATGAATCTGAATTTGTTTGGGGGGCAAAGCAACAAGAAGCATTCGATAAGATAAAGGAATATCTATCATCACCGCCGGTTCTTCGTGCACCAAGAAGAGGAGTGTCTTTCAAACTATATATTGCTGCCGAAGAGAGGGTCATTGGCGCCATGATGACTCAAGAAGATGAAGGCAAGGAGTATGTTATTGCTTATATTGGTCGTCATCTTCTTGATCCCGAGACAAAGTACTCCCACATTGAGAAATTATGCTTATCATTGTACTTTGCATGTCATAAGATGAGACATTATTTCCTGTCAAGTACATGTGTTGTAGCATGCCAGGCCGATGTTATTAAGCACATGTTGCATCAGCCGATCCTCAGTGGGAGGTTAGGCAAGTGGGCGTACTCTTTAATTGAATATGATTTGGTTTTTGAGCCATTGCGAGCAATCAAAGGCCAAGTGCTTGCTGATTTTATTGTTGAGCATAGCATAAATCTTGATGATGATGTCAATTACATCACAATTGCCCCATGGAAATTATATTTTGACGGGTCGGTTTGTAGAAACGGTCGAGGTATTGGTATTGTTTTAATCTCTCCTAATGGCCTTGTGACCGAGATGCTTAGCCGATTAGAATTTCCTTGTACTAACAATCAAGCCGAATATCAAGCTTTATTATTCGGATTGATCATGTTAACTTCCATGGATGTGCAGCATGTTGAAGCTTATGGTGATTCATTACTAGTTGTTCAGCAAATTAATGGAGAAGTTCAGTGTTTAGATGAATCACTACGTTCTTGCCTTAATACTTGTCTAGACTATATTTCTAAGCTTGCTGAATTCAAAATTCGGCATATTCCTAGACATGAGAATGAAAAGGTTAATGAGCTAGCTCAACAAGCATCTAGGTTTGATGTTAGTAAGAGAAACTTTCATGTACAAACAAAGCCGATGCATGAAGATGTCAATTTTTATTGTGCAGGAACAAGTGAATTGGTTCGACCGTCTAATATGATCGGATTAACCAATTCCTCTGAGGCATATGCCACTGATGATGTCTCAAATCGGTCTAATTCAGATTCTAGTAATCCTAGTACCAATTCAGAGGATTGGAGGACTCCCTTAATTAAATTTTTGCTGGATCCTAGCACTAAGGTTGATCGAACCATCAGGCGGCTTGCGTTCCAATACACATGGCAGCATGATGAGTTGTATAGAAGGACGGCCGATGGTTTATTGCTAAAGTGCTTAGGACCTGAGGATGCGAAGGTGGCTATGGGAGAAGTCCATGAAGGAGTTTGTGGTACGCATCAATTGGCTCACAAGATGAAGTGGTTGTTGAGAAGGGCTGGTTTTTATTGCCCTACTATGATCGTCGATTGTGTGCGCTACTACAAAGGATGTGAAGAATGCCAACGGTTTGGGAATGTTCAAATGGCGCCCGCTTTGGAGCTCCATTCTATTACAAAACCGTGGCCATTCAGAGGTTGGGGGCTAGATTTCATTGGCCAAATACATCCCCCATCTTCAAAAGGACACAGGTTCGTCTTGGTTGCTACAGATTATTTCATAAAGTGGTGCGAGGCTGTTCCTTTGAAGAATATGACACATACGGAGGTGATAGAGTTCATCACAAAGAATATTATTCATAGATTCAGCATCCCTCAATCATTGCATACGGATCAAGGGACATCTTTTATGGCTAAAGAGGTGAGGGCCTTTGCCGAATCATATAAGATCAAGATGCTGAATTCATCTCCATACTATGCTCAAGCTAATGGCCAAGCTGAAGCTAGTAACAAAACATTGATCAAGCTCATCAAGAAGAAGATTGAAGAGACTCCAAGGAGTGGCATGAAGTCTTGTCGGAAGCTTTGTGGGCGTATCGCACATCAAAGCATGGCACTACAAAAGTAACTCCTTTTGAATTGGTCTATGGTCAAGAAGCTATGTTGCCTGTTGAAGTGAACTTGGGTGCATTTAGATACGCTAAGCAAAATGATTTATCCACTGAAGTGTACCATGATCTCATGATGGACAACATAGATGATGTGACCGACAAGAGAATAGAAGCTCTAAAGGGGATTGAGAAAGACAAGATGCGTGTCGCAAGGGCCTACAACAAGAAAGTGAGAAGCAAATCTTTCCAAGTAGGAGATTTAGTGTGGAAAACCATACTCCCTATTGGATCGAAGAGCAATCAATTTGGCAAATGGTCTCCTAATTGGGAGGGTCCTTTAAGAGTGATCAAGGTGATACGCGGAAATTCCTATGTGCTAGAGATATTGAAGAAGGAGCGTCTTGACAAGGCAATCAACGGGAGGTATCTTAAAAAATACTTCCCAAGTGTTTGGCAAGAAGCCTAGTGCTCTTCCAAATAATGGCCGATACATGTATCGCCCTTAGAACAAAAATGGCCGATGTAAAACATCGCCCTTAGTCACCGGCTAGCCGATATGATGGGCATCGTTGCTAGTTGGTTGCAGGTGAAAGAGTATTTTCAAGTTCATTGAACTAATTCACTTGAAAACAGGGGGCATGTGTTGACAACCAAAAATGGCAATAGAACATCAAAGGAGGTCAACGCATCGACGTGGGACAAAACGGGCGACTTTCGGCGCTTGAAGCAGACATCGGATGCCGCCCAGGGGAGCGCCGGACGCGTCCGACGCTCGTCGGACGCGGTCCAGAGGCCCCTGCGGGCGGGTCGAGCGACGGACGCTGGCGGGCCAGACGTCGGACGCCGCATCGGGGGCCCACCGCGTGAGCCACGCGCGTGCCACAGCGCCGGACGCGGCGCCGGACGCGTCCGACGCACGTCGGACGCAGTCCAGTAAGCCTCCGCGCGCGGCCAGGCGACGGACGCCGCGTCGGGCGCGCGCCCAGAGAGCGTCGGACGCGTCCGACGTGGGCGGTTTGAGTCCGACTCGACCACGTTTCACGTTTTTGGCAGTTTTGCTCATGGGAAACTTGATGGACGAGTTTTGGAGAGGTTTCCTACTGGGATAAGACCACCCCCTATATATATGAGGTGATTATGGCCGATTGAACCCATCCAATCAATCGACAAACAAACACAACACGATCGAGACAATCAACCTATCTTCTACCTATCTTCTTCTAGTTCTACTTCTAGTTCTAGCCCTAACCCTTCTAGTTGCTGTCCGGCGAGTCTCTCCGTGAGTTCTCCGGCGATCCTAGGCGCCATCCGCTGGTCCCTTGGAGATCCCCTACGTGCATCCTCCCGACGGGTCTTCCCGGAGGTTGTTCTAGGGTTTTCACAGCCGTCAACGGGCTCTCCATCGGCTTATCGATCTCTAGATCGGTTTGCCGGTCACGCTACGTTGTCGCTACATTCGCTTCAAGGCACCTCTAGGGCGTCCAAAGCCTACTACCGGTGTGTTGGCGGATTTCTTCGTCAACAAGTCTGGATCTTAATTTCGAGTCACGTACAAGATATACAGGGTGTGATCCAATATATACGTATTTAAGGGCCTGTTTGGTTAGAGAGACCAGAGACTAGGGACTAAATGGGGGACTTTTTTCCTTTTTGGTTCAAGGGACTAAGGACCATTGAAGCTGGTGATCAATGACGAAAATACCCTTCTTGTCTTTTACCTCTGAGCGGCGCTCCCCATAGCATCCGGCCTCTGCATCCCCGCGACCGCGGCCCCGTTCCCCATCTCCACCGCCGCGGCGGGGGACGCCGCCTCCGCGGCCATGGCGCCCCTACGCTGGCAGGCGGAGGAGGCCGACGACGCCACCCGCAGCACCCCGCGAGGAACTCTCGGCGCGGCGGGTCCCCCGGCGGCGGAGGCGGCGGTGGTGGCGCGGGTAGGGCTGCGAATGGCGGCGACGGCCAGGCGGGTGGAGGAGCAACGCCGAGGGAGCGCCTTGCCTGGCCGGGCGGAGGAGCCCGCCGGGGGAGCGGCTCGCCTCGCCGGGCAGAGGAGCCCGCCGGTGGGTCCTTTTTCCCGTTCGTCTCGTCGTCACCACTTCCGACTCCACGATCGCTGCGCCGCTGCCGTAGGTGACTCGCGAGTCCCGACTCCAATCCCGCCGCCACCGCCGGAGACGAGCGCCGCCGTCGCTTGGGTACGCTGCCTCCATCTCCTCCTCCCCTTCTCCTTCCCCTGGCTTCTCCTCATCCCGTTCTCCCTGCAAATCCAAAGGAGTGTCTCGTCATTGCCTCCCAATCTCCTCCGCCACCTCCTCCCCGTCTCCCACTGTCCTCCTGGCCCATCCCCTTCTTGCTAGTGTTTTGAGTTTCCTACAAGCACAGGTGCTTGACTAGTGGCGGCGATTCGTTGGAGGTTTCACCAATTGCATTGCATCCCTCCACCCTCGTCCCCTTGCCCTTAGAGGTAGCCTACTGAACCAAAGGTGGCTGCTAGCCTACTGAACCAAAGGTGGCTGCTAGCCTACTGAACCAACCATTAGAGGTAGATGGTTTTGTGAGTTCTTGATATGTTCTTGAATGTGCTATGCCCAAAGGTTTACAAAATTCACTTCGGAATATTATATGTCTCCAAGGTGGAGAAAACTCAATTACTAGCGCTAAATCTCTCTGTGTATCCTAGTGATTTTTTTATTCATAATATATATTTGCGTGATCCTCTGTTATTTACTACTTTATATTGTTGTTAGTTCCTTGGATAATTAGTCTTAACAAGCCACCCAACATTTATGATGGTTTGCTCATTTGACAGAGGAAAATACTGTGTGGTAATTATTCGTTCTGTGAATGTGTCATTTTCCACGTGCAGTAATCCAAATATTGCCTACAGTAATCCAAATGTTGTCTACTATAATGTTTTCGTGAATGTATCGTCTATCTTATTTCACCCTTGGGAGTATCCTGTACACATGTCATGCTCGTTGTGCCACAATCTTTGTGTTTCTCACCTAAGCTGGGCACTTCTTCTTAGCTTTGTTCTGTTTTCTTCCCCCATCTGTCCAACATGTGTATTTGTTTATCTGCTCAGTTTCAGTACATCTTTGATATCCCATTTCCGAATGAGAGAGCCTGATCCCCTTTTTTATGTCTGGTGTATATTTTATTAAGTTCTTAATGACAGATGGGAACTGGGTGTGGATGGACATTGTTGTGGCTGTCATTGTGTAGAGATCTGTGGAAAAAACTTCTGAGCAGATTGAGAATTTAGCACTTAGATTTTTTATGCTCAGTGACCATTTTTATTTTACCGTTTAAAGTTTTCTTTCTTGAGACTTGTCATTAACTTACCACTTGGATGTGTTGAGCAGTGTGTAGCACGAACTAGCTTATCATGTCATATATTTTTAATTTAATGTCAGCAGTGGTTTAAACCCTTACGGTCAAAGCAGATTGCGTGGGAGGGAGGGATCAACCCAATCCTACCTTGGGTCATTTCTCCTCTAGAACATAACCCCCACATGCCGAACGAAACCTAATTTTTTTTCTCTAGTTGATTGCAATGTTGATGCAAGGGGGTCAGGTCAATCCTTTTTTTTTTTACCTATAAAAAACAGTAGATGTGCAACATTGCTTAATGCTAGCATTATCTGCTTGGTACTGATGGGTGCTAGGTCAGCAGCAACCTGAAACTGCAATAAGTTGCTGCTAGGTTATCGAAACATTGGATGCTGAGCACAAATGTACAAATCACAACTTTAGCAGGTCGTAGGAGAAAACTTTGGCCCTGTTGACCTGTTGATGCCATCAGGTTAATAAATGTCTCTGTATCTATCAGATACGACAGCTAAGGAAAATTCACAAGTTTACCATTTCGTTTCTCGGTTGTAGGTAGGGCTTATATTTTTCTTTCTTATCCTCAAATCTCCCAGTTGCACGTTGAAATTGCAACGCGATTAGTAAGTCACTGTATCAAGAATTGTCAGATGGTAATTCAGTATGGAGATACACGATAAATTTAGCTGTTCCATTTCTACCATTGGATAGGACAACCTGAAATCTCTCTGGTTTCTATTCAGGGCTTTAAGAAGACACTGCTGTTGCAACCATGAGCACCATGAAGTTTTGCCGTGAGTGGTATGCCCCCTTCTACATCAATCATCTTCCTCTCTCTTGCATTAGATTGATCGTACAGTTACTTTATGATGGATGGACGTGCAGCAACAACATCCTGTACCCCAAGGAGGACAGGGAAAGGCGTACCCTGTTCTTTGCATGTTGCAACTGCGAGCACCAGGTACAACTCGTCAACCTCTATTCTTGTTCCGCCAACAAATCCAATCCAATTTTCTTGCTATACCCCTCTCATTAGTGCATCAATACGAGAATGGCATTTGGGCACAGCACTTGGATGATAGGGTTTGAATGAGCACTAAAATGCTTATGCGATGGGGTTGTTCCCTTTTTTCCCTAAGATTTTGGTAGGGTCATGCCAATGCTATGTGTGTTTTTCATTTCCATCTTTGGCTACTTAGTTCCCTCATTTATTGCATGTATGTATAGCAAAAGTTAAAACGCTACTGTACACACTGAAAAATACTACACTTGTCCTACAGTGTTAGTTATGTCTGTGTTTAATAATTTGCCATCACTCAAACATCTTTTCTTCTGCTTATACAAGTTAACAGTACTATTCCTGGTCCGGTTCAGGATGTCGCTGACAACAACTGTGTCTATCGGAACGAGGTGCACCACACGGCTGGGGAGCGAACGCAGGTCTTGCAGGATGTAGCTTCTGACCCAACTCTTCCCAGGACCAAGACTGTCCGCTGCAGTCTCTGTGGGCATGGAGAGGCTGTTTTCTTCCAGGTTATATCTCGTTTTGCCTTGTCACATTTTAATGGGTTGCATTTTCATGTAACATTGTTATGCAATCCGAATGACTTGTTAAACAGAATAGTATGCCAAAATTTTGCTCCTCATTAATGTTTTATGTTGGCAGTATCTATCCTATATGTTGAGGCCTGCATCTATATATATCGGTGACATGAACATGTGACTAGTCAGGAGTCAGATCCCAGGAAAATGTGGCCTTATATTATTGTTTTGTGCCTGAATATGGGTCCTCTTTTGTGCAGTAATAATACTACTAAATGTCATTAGGGGCGTAGAGCATATCACTCATGTCTCTTTCTGTATTCTTCAAACTTACCATGTCTGAAGTTAATCGATATTTATATTTCAATAGTTGCATTTGAAGGCACCGATCCTGCTTAAATGTTTGGAGACAATCTTAAGCCAGTGCTGTTTTTATCATTTGCAGGCCACGGCAAGAGGGGAGGAAGGGATGACCCTGTTCTTTGTGTGCTGCAGCCCCGATTGTGGCAATCGGTGGAGGGAATGATGTGATGAAATTTTAGCTCGAATAGTTGTCCCATCAGAGCTTGAAACTGAACTTGTTTTGTGATTTTCTTGGAACTATGTATTTCGAAGTCCTTGCGTATCTTAACAATAATGAGACAATGTTTTTCCAATATAATATATTGTGCTTGTACTTTAGAGCACTGCAAGTCTGCAAAGCTGCGATTTGACCCTGGGTCTTTAGACAAGATAGCATATAATCGGCTGGTATAGGAAGCCTCTCTAATGAATTGGGCCAAGGTTAAAATTGTTGTCCTGAAACGGAACTTTAATAGTTAGATTGCAAACCGTAAAATGAATAGGGCCAAGTCTGCTATGCGCGTGTAGTGCCATGGGTGCCATAATCTAGATTTTGGCATCACCGCTGGTCTTCTGGGCTATCTGGAGTACTGCAAATGTGGACAAAGTGACGGGCCCGATGGAGAAAATTAAGCTTTCTGAGATAGAGAAGAAAAGCATCAAGATTGGTGGCGTGCTGGGGGTGATGAACAAGCTGTGGCAAAAGTGGTAGTGGACAAACCAGTGAAGGCAGAGGCCTTGGAACTCGCCCTGGGGAATATCTGGTGCCCAAGAAATCAAGGGGGTCCAGGTAAGAGAAGAGCGATGGAGGACAGATCCTGGATGTTTGGGAAGGATTTGGTGGTCATGGCGGAGTTTGACGAGGTAGAATGATAACAACTAAAAATCTAAAATCCGGTCACAACTCTAGCCCAAGCTATCTAGGGCTGCCGTGGAGGAACTCGCTGACCTGGAATCTGAGCTACAGAATTTGAAACTCATGGCTGAATCGGACAACAAAACCTGCTACTCCGAGGACCACCAAAATAAATTTCTCACTGCATCCACCTACAAAGCTTCGGTGAGCAAGGTGATGGAAGTGAGATGCACTCCTTTATCTGGCGCAACTTTGTGCACCTAGAGTAAAGTTCTTCCAATGGCTTCTAGTGCAAAACCGAATTCAGACAATGGATAACCTGTAGAGAAAACATATTTTGGAGGATGCTCTGCGTGAACAAATCAACGGACCATGTCATTTTTCGCTACCCTTTCGCTGACAGTTTCTGGAGTTCTGTTGGAGGAACGATGGCTGAAATAGTGCCGACTTATGATCTTCTCGACTCCCTGGAAACATGAAGGCCCAAATCAGTTCTACTTTCATGCTTCTCTGCTGCTGGGAATTATGGAAGCACATGAACGACGTCGTATTCCACGAGATGCATCCTAATCTTCAGCGGCTGTTAGAGACCTGCCACGAATCAGCCTAAAATATTTTTTTAGCACAGTAGGGACTACCCCCTACTGTTTCTGCTCATGAAAAAAAAAACTTGTTTAAACATGTTGATATGGGCAGTACTCACACATGTGGATGCTTACATTGTGCAAATGTGACCCGTCTCCTGCAATGCCCACAATCTGCACATTCTTCAGTTCCATCATTCTGCTATCATTGTGCCAGGGAGGCATGGAGCAGGGATTAATTCAGATCTCATCCACAGGCTAATTTCGGGAACTTAGATCTCGTTTTTTGTGAGGAGAACCAGATCATTGTTGTCACCTGTCACCTAAGTGTCAGTAGAAAAAAGAGGCATCGACATTGCAGGATTATATTGTATGGCAGGCTAATCTATTAAATTTCTTCTTTTGGAATATCTTATCGAGCTTGGCTAAATTTTTCACATGATTAAGAAAGGTGCTTAGTCACGACGTGCTTACAAAGGAGCAGAGCATTGGATGCAGTTAGGCAACAGGCAATGTATACATAGGACACAAAAGAAAGAAAAGTAGAAGGTTACCAGGGTCATACGCGGCCATAGATGCCCGACAAGTGGCCTTGAAAGCCAAGGAGGACATTAATATGCTTTTTAGGGTGCTTAAGAGCATCTCTAAGGGTTTTGCATTTGAGTAGTTTGCCAAAAAGCTCCAAAAGAGGTATCCAACGGTTTTGCATTTGGAGTTTGCAATTTGGGCAACTTGGCAAATAAGGGAGCAAACTTGGCAAAAATGTCAAGCAATGGACGGCTTTGCAAACCCGATCGCGCGAGCAAAGTCGCGCGCGAGGAAAGCGCGCGCCTGGAGACCTCCTATTTTTATCCTTTGCCAAGTCCAAATGCCAATTCCCTTGGAGATAGCCTATTTTTATCCTTTGCATTTTGTTATGGGAGTTTGCAAACAATAACAAATGCCAAGTCAATTTGCCAAAGCCCTTGGAGATGATCTAATAACCAGACTTAGCCCCACGGTGTATCCCCCCCCCCCCCCCCCAAGAGTGGTAGTAGCTGGGCTATTTTTCTATGTGTATCCGATGGGGCTAGCCGGACTTCTAGGCTTTCCTGTACATAGAACTTCTTTTCTTAATTGAGAGGCGAGCTCTTGCCATGTTTTTCCCAAAAAAAAAAAAAGAAGGTTAGCAGTCAAGAGAATTGTTACAATTATGGAGCTTGTTCCAAATAATTGCTTAATTAGTAAAAACCTAGAAATCTTGGATTCAAGTTACCTTGGAAGTTAAACAGAGCAATTAAACTGGCTCAAGATTGGACTATTTAAGGAAACATTCTTTATTCATTGCCAGACTTCAATAACATATCGCAAAACTAGCTGTCTTGGAGCGTCAGGTTTCCTCCCCATTGTTATTAAGATGAATTTGTTTGATTAATTCCTGCATCCACTTAATTAGATTCACATAGATTGGTTTCTCTTTGGGCCCATATGACGACTTGCTTTGCTACTTTGCTTAGCGCTGGATGACACCTCAGCGTCCATCTTTATTCTTCTCTCCAGTCCCAAGCAAAGAGCTATCTTTTCTGAAAGGTAGCCATGCCCAAAGCTCTTACCTGAAGCTCATATCACTTGCAACCGATCAAAGAGACAAGAAAACACACCACATACCAGCCAGTTCCAACCACTTCAATCCCCTCACCACACACCAGTTTCTGACTGCCAGAGGTAACTAACTCTTCTGAATTATACGTTACACGCCTAATAGCAATTACAATAGTTGCACCTTTAGTTTTATTCTTTCAATAATGGGTAGCTATACTACATGGATTAACATGTGTTTTCTACTATATATACTATGTGCAGAGATGTAGATACGTGGAGCTTCTTCACTTAATTTGTTGGTCCTTCCTATATATATACACAGAAATCCATCATGCCTCGACAGGTACACGTCTTTCCCCCCAAGGGAGATAAATACAGTACTTGCGAAACATAGATCAACATGGTCACTCGTGTGCTCAACAACATTTTGTAGCTGCTACTGTACTATAGTTGGATGAAGTTGTAGATCGTGTATCTTGGTAGGGTCTTTGTTGAAATTATTAATGGAAATCTTAAACAAAAAATTGCCCCCTTATTAAACAGTAAATTATTATGGATAGATAGTGCATTATATTGTTTGCTTCTAGAAATCAGAAGGCACTTTCGAGAAAATAAAACTCTATGCAAACAAAAATTTTGCCTTCAATAACTGTGTTTATTTAAACCTTAGAATGAATTATGCTAGCTCTTGTTGCAGCCATGTGTCATCATGTATATGAATATATAGAGAGATTTTGGTTTTCATTTCTTGATTTTATTAAATGTTTTACTCAGATGTTAAGTTGGACCTCTAATGCTCATTAAGTTATCATGTATCTATTATTAACTATCATTTCAAGTGCATTTTTATTAGAAAATATAATACTTATAATGAAACTATTCTAATGTGAATATATTATAATGTTTCAGCTAAAACTTATATGTTTATAAAGTAACAACTTACATACTCAATGTCATGGATTATTAGTATAGATTTCAAAATAAACTATTAGTGTCGGTGCGTGATAAAGGGCATTTTCATGATTACCAAATTATAGAAGTATATATGTATCAGTCATGTATACTTTTTGGTTTTTTCAATATATATGTTGATAATTTAGATATAAAATTGATTGAATATTTATATTAGTTTATTTCTAATAATGACCGAGATGGGTATTTATATTTAAATAAAAAGCTATGTAGTATTTATTATAACAACAATGTGAGGTAATTCATATGCAAATTTAGAGGATTAATTTAAATTATATTTCATAATGATAAAGGTGGGTAATTTAGATGGGATCTAGGAGTATTCGGTACACACAATAGCATGGTCGGTAGTCTTTTTTAAGAAAGCAAAATAGATCTAATTGACTATTATTTTTAGAGGCTACCAAATTGATGGACGGATGTTTTTTTTATAACAATCTTGAGGAATTTATTTTTTCCTAGTTTACTAATTCTCCAAGACTTGGCATTTGGATTGACATTTGAGTAAAATGCAAAAAAGAGCAAAAACAGCCCTCCAATGGTTTTGCAAACCAAACATTTTGACAAAGTTGGCATTTGAGAGGAGATTGGCAAAAATGCCAAGCCATCCACAACTTGGCAAAAGGAAAATCTCGCATGCTTTTGGAGGGCGAGCGAGCGAGGAGGAGGTACTTTCCCAAATGCCAAGTTTCATTTGAAATCCCTTGGAACCTTTTTTAGACTTCGCATTTTTTTGGGACTTTGCAAATAACCAGTTTACTAAGAAACGTGGAGATCTTAGTGGCGGTCTCCAATTAGTAAAGCAATAAGACAAGATCGTGACTGATACCCCGTATTAGGCAGACCACTATTGAACCAGTCTCTTATTATATTGCCTTTTTCTTCCATGTGTACGCGATGACCAATTTATCAGTTATTAGTGATTTATTGATGACATAACTGAGCTGCTACGTATGCAGCTAGCACAAATCTAGTTAGATGATCGCTTATTATATATTGTACTATATAGATATTGTTTCAAAAACAAAGGGGAACAATGATGTCAGCAAATTTTGTACATACGTGTTCTAGTTTATTTGTACATACTAGTTGTTAGCGTGTCAAGCTAGCTTTTCCAGTGTGGCTGAATAAAAGGAGTCATAGAACTAGAAATTTGCCGCGGCTGTTAGACAGCACACAAGTCAAGTGTTTCCACTGTGTTCTTGCGTGTTCTCTGGTGATCATTGCTGGTGAACTCTGACATACTACTATAACAGTTTATATGTTGTGTTTTATGGACCGAGAGAAACCTCGACTAAAATTAATTGGCATCAAATAATTCAATGCAGGATATTTATGCGTATAACGTCCAGCACGCAGTAGACCGAATAATTCCTTACTTGGAGGGCACTGCACACAAAGCCATCTACTTTGACGGATGGCACGGACTGGGTGCCTCTGCAGTGCTGAGAGCAATAGCAGAGAGGCCTCCAGCATCTCTGACCAAGAAATTTGACAAGATTATCCACATTGACTGCTCAAGATGGAAGAGCCGAAGAGCACTCCAGAGGGCAATTGTAGATGAACTTAAGCTCCCTCAACATGTAGTGGCTCATTTTGACAGGCAAGATGAGGAGGATGATTTCAGCGGGGTAGAGCAAGCCTCCAGAGCAGAGATACGAGACATCACAAGAGAGATCAATCAAACCCTGAGGACCCTTAGTTATATGGTGATTTTTCACAATGGAAGTGACAACATGGTTGACATGGCAGATTGCGGCATTTATCATTTTGAGTGTCCAGTGTTATGGACATTTAGTGGAAGGTTTCGTCTCAACAGAGAAATTCAGAAAAAGGTGGACAGTTCACATCTTTTTATTGATGCTTCTGATTCTTATTCTTACATATCTTCCAACCAATTTCATAAATTAATAGATGAAGAGGCTAGAGAAATCACTTTGTACGCACATAAGCATGGCCTTGACATCTCCCCTCAGATTACTAGAGATTGCTGCATGTACCTCTTGTCATTGAATTCCCGTGGTGGCAATCTCATGGATTACAGCTGGGCAACCCATGCTTCCAACTACTGGGTTTGTGATGGGATTATTGGAGGAGACCAGGACAGCCAAGCAGCTTGGGATGTTGCACGTGCTCTGCATCAGGAGACATGGCTAGAGGACTACTCATTCAATAGAATGCCTGTGTTTGGTGATCGACTTCAAACATGGCTAGAGGACTACTCATTCAATAGGCGTTGGATATTTTTGGACACCAGCTCTGATATGGAAATAAAGGCACACCCAGAGACCACGTCCCTTTTCCTAGCACCCCAAAGACAATCTAGTCAACCATTGGCATCATTGCCTAATGATATGTTCCAACAAGCAGACCAACTCCATGTACTCAAGTTATGTGGCTGCACCTTCAACTTTTCTTCACCTCCATTCCATTGTTGTTACAACTTAAGATTCCTTGGACTTGATAGCTGCATGGATCAAGAAAATCAGGCAACAGAGGAGAAGAATGGTGCACTGGCGATGGAAATTTTTCGGAGGCTATGGGTACTAGATGTGTGCCAAACAGATTGGGAATTGGCTTTTCGTGAAGAAATACAACAACATGTGGATACAAATATAAGAGAGATTCATATAAGAAAGGGAAGGATTTGGCGTAGCAGCCTTGCATGGAGACAATTGCATAGCCTTCAGAAGATTCGAGTAACTGAGCCTACCAGTTCATGGCATACCAGTAAAAAGGATGAATTCACAGATATGATAAAGTTGGAGCTCCTTCAACTCTCGGGAAACAATGCTATACAGGTTTTGCCAAGTTTGTGTGGGGCAACAAGATTGAAGACTCTGGTCCTAGATGGTTGTGTTGGGTTGGAGCATGTTGGCCCTGAAGGAATACCCCCATCACTAGAGTCATTCAGTTTAGATGGCGGAGCAGGGAAGGATGGCAATAATCCAGCTAAAATTTCACGAATCACTTTGATGGATTGTGCAAAACTGGTGGATTTCACACTGATTGGGTCCCTGCCAAATCTTGAGGAGTTGGACCTCTCACGCACAACAGTGAAAACTGTAAACCTAAAAATGGTGATCCAAGTGGAAAAACTTCAACGAATCTTCCTGATGGGATGTCAGCAACTACGTGCTATTGTTTGGCCAGAAAATGGGATGGAACAACTAAGGTTTCTGCACATTGACACTCGACAAGGGATAACTTCACCCCATTCTATTGTTTGGCAAGAGAAAGAAGGGTATTGCCATGCACATGTTTCCATCACGGACATCAGGTTCCTTCAGTCATTGGTGGTAACAGGCCATGAAGAGTTTTGCTGGGGCACTACCGGATATAAATTGAATCTACACTTGTCTTGTACTATCAAGGATGATGGAAAAAACTACAACAGTGATAAGGTGGGCCGCCGTTCTTATAGCACCGAGATAGCTGGGTCCCGTCCTGCGTAGTACACAAGTCATTAATATCCAACACATGCAGCATCTACAATGATGTCAGCATAGAACAGATAGTTATAACTGAAGATGATGATAGCGGTGCACTGCAGTTTGAGCCACAGGACCTTCATGTTACGATGGGTCAGGAAATGATCGACATAAATGTGGCTAACTCACAAGGAATCAGGGCTTTATACTTTATTATGAACAGGGTCCAGTCACTGCACCTGTATGACAACTGCAACATCTCTTCTGTTATCCCTGAGCACATCACATCGACAAGAGAGGGGAAATTTACTACAGTGCTCTAAAGTGGTGCTATGTGGAGAAATGCCCCAAACTTGACACGGTCTTCCATACTAACTATGATGATGGCTCTTCCTTCTGGTTTGATGAACTGGAGACCTTCTGGGCAGCTGATCTCTTGATGGCCCGTTCTATCTGGAGCAGAGGAAGGGCATTGTCGTTGGATTTATGGGACCAGAACTCATTTGCAAAACTACATGCTATACATCTGTATCGCTGCACCAGGCTCAAATTTGTTCTCCCCTTGTCATGGAACAATACCTTGTCCAGCCTAGAGACCCTCCACATAGTCTGCTGCGGTGACCTCAGGCATGTCTTCCCTGTGGAGGCAGGCTTTCTCAATAATATAGCTTCTAACCATCCAAATGGCATGCTGAAGTTCCCAAGGCTCAAGTACTTGTACCTGCATCAGCTCTCCAGTCTGCGACAGATATGCGAAGCCAAAATGTTTGCTCCTAAGCTCAAGACTGTACGTATAAGAGGCTGCTGGGGTCTGAAGCGCCTCCCGGCTGTTGATCGAGATGAACTCCCTGCCATCACTACAGGAATCTGGCTGTTCGCCGACAGCCCAGGGGTTTGCCGACAGCCAGGATCTGGGCTGTCGGCGAACCAGCTGTTTGCCGACAGCCGAAGACCGCTGTCGGCAAACTCAGCTTCGCCGACAGCCCCAGACCGACGGGCTGTCGGCGAACACAGGCTGTCGGCGAAGATAGTTTTTCCCGACAGCCAGGCTGTCGGCAAACCAAGGCTGTCGGCGAAGCCCTGGCTCGACCAAACGGCGTCGTCGCCGTTTGCCAGCGCCGACAGACCACGCCGTTAGGGCGTCGGCAAAGTTCGGGGTTTGCCGACGACCCTTGTCTTGTTGGCAAAGTCCGGGGTTTGCCGACAGCCACCGTAGGGGTTTCGGCAAACTATGCTCTTTCTTGCGACGGCAACTCTATCTTTGTCGGCAAACATATTTTTTTTTTTTTTTGAATTTTGACTTCAAAATTTTTTTGTTGCCTAGATACATTGTTTACAATCACATGTTTGAATTTGGGCCTTTTTGGAAACATTTAGCTATATTTCGTTAATTTTTTTCCTTCACTTGATTTTTTCCGCATTTTTCAAATTTGAACTGCAGGTACATGAAATAACGAAACTTTGGCCTTCGAAATATGATATTCATGGTGGGGAGTGTGTTTTAAGGTCGTGTACCAACGCTCACCCAAAAGTTTCAAGTCCTTGTCCACGTAACACGACCATCCAGGAGTGGTAAATGTGTTTTTTAATTTAAAAAATCCAAATGAAGTTGAAAAATCACGAAACTTGACGGGGTGTCGTGTTATCGCATGTGAAGGCTATGAAAAATTTTTTAAAAAATTTGGAGCAAGTTGTGGCATCACGTGCTCAAAACCCAGACAACTCCACACATCTCACATGTGATCACATGTGGAGTTGTGTGGCTTTTGAGCATGTGACGTCGCAACTTGCTCCAAATTTTTTCAAATTTTTTTCATAGCCTCCACATGCGATAACACGACACCCCGTCAAGTTTCGTGATTTTTCAACTTCGTTTGGATTTTATATAATTAAAAAACACTTTTACCAATCCTGGATGGTCGTGTTACGTGGACAAGGACTTGAAACTTTTGGGTGAGCTTTGGGACACGGCCTTAAAACACACTCCCCACCATGAATATCATATTTCGAATGGATAAGTTTGATTATTTCATGCACCTGCAGAGCTCAAACTTGGATTATGCCGAAAAAATTCGGGTAAACAAAATAAATTAATGAAATATAGGAAAAATAGTCAAAACTGACCCAAACTTCAATATTAAGTGTATAATAATGTATTTACTCCACAAAAAAAATGGATAAAAAAAACAAAAAAAAAAAGAAATAGTTTGCCGACAGACCTTGTTTTGTCTTTGTCGGCGAAGGTTGCTTTACCGACTTTGCTTTGCGCAGTCGGCAAAGTAAATTTACAAAATAAAAAGAAATAACCTTTGCCGACCCATTATGGCCCAGCTGTTGGCAAAGGCGTAACCCTTATGGCCCATTATGGCCCAATAGGCCCAGCAGCCCACTCCCACTCCCCATCATATATATAACTAAACCCTAACCCCCACCCCCACTCCCTCCCCCAGCCCGCCGGCTCCCTCTCTCCCACTCTCTCCCCGATCCCCGATCCGCCCGCTCCCGCCGCCGTGGTGGCCATGGCCGTGATCCGCCTCTCGCGCCCCCGCCGCCGCCATGCGCCCGCCACCGGCCCGCTCCTCCTCCTCCGCGCACCCTCGCGTCATCCTCCCCCTCCCTTTCCCTCCCCCTCTCCCGCGGCACCGGAAGCCACCGGCCGGCGGGGAGGCCGCTCCAGCCGGCTCCGACCGGATCCGGCCGTGCCATGGCGAGATCCGCCGCCCCCGCCCGTTCCTTGCGCTTTGGTGGTTCGCGCCGGGCCGGCGGCGACCACAGGGCGGGGCCCTAGGGTTCGTGGCGGCGGCGGCCTCGCGTCATCCTCCCCTCCTTTCCCCTCTCCCCTTCTCTCGCGGCACCGGAAGCCACCGGGCCGGCGGGAGGCCGCTCAGCCCGGCTCCGACCGGATCCGGCCGCGCCATGGCGGGATCCGCCGCCCCGCCCGGTCCTTGCGCTTTGGTGGTTCCGCCGGGCCGGGCGGCGACCCAGGGCGGGGCCCTAGGGTTCGTGGCGGCGGCGGCCTCGCGTCATCCTCCCTCCCTTTCCCCTCTCCCCCCCTCCGCGGCACCGGAAGCCACCGGCCGGGAGGCCGCTCCAGCCGGCTCCGACCGGATCCGGCCGCGCCATGGCGGGATCCGCCGCCCCCGCCCGGTCCTTGCGCTTTGGTGGTTCGCGCCGGCCGGCGGCGACCACAGGGCGAGGCCCTAGGGTTCGTGGCGGCGGCGGCCCGCCCGGGTGGCGGCGGCGCGACTCCGGCGTGGAGCTGCCGCGGCCTGCCGGGCCGTGCACCACTCCGAGCGGCGACGCCGACGGGAGGCGGTGGCCCGTCATCCCGGTGGGTACCCCCGTCGGAGAACCCTAGCTCCGCCGCAAGCTCCGCCCTCCTCTTCCTCGTCGCCGCCGCGTGGACCATCTCCTCCACGCCGGAGACCCCTAGCTTGGACAATACCCTACGCAGGTTTTGCCCGCCCTGTTCTTATCTGTCTATGATGCTTGCCTGTCATTTCGATGATGCAATGCAATGCTGATGCGATTAAGATGAATTTTGGATGTTTTTTGCTGCCTATGATGCGATATATATGATCTGAGCATATATGCCACTGCCTATGCTGGTGATTGAACCAGTTCACATAGAACTATGTATAGTTGAAGGATGTTTCTCCATAGGTATGTACATATTAAGTGATCAAGTTCCCGTGTACTGGCAGGAACATGAACTTTTGTATAGTCTTGGTAATTCCTAGGGTCCATGAGGAACTTGTCTTGTTGCACTATTTGACTGTAATTATATTCCTTTTAACTCCTAAATAGGTTAGTTATGTAGTCAAATGATCTTTCATCGGAGGTTTATGTACACAACTATTATGTACACAACTGTTATGTAGTTCACATAATTACCAGTGCCTGTACTCTGATGGAGTGTTTAGGGCAGTTAGGATTGATAATGAAATGCACTAGCACTTGTAACGGCACATCCGCTTATTACGTGAGTTGTTATGAGATCTGTTTTTGACTAGATATGTACTGCCATGCATGAGATTAATATTTGTTATGCTTTGGAATTTCACGTATATCTGTTACTATAACAGATATACTCGTGCATTTTCGGGAGCCCTAAATCTAACAGTATGCAGTAGTTAATCGAAGAATTGAGCTTGATCTTAACTTCTAGATCAGTTACTTAACTGAACCTGTCGATTATGCTGTCTCTACTTTGTTCAGGCATGACCTATCAACTACCTCTGAACTAGTCATTTTAAACTGAACCTGTTATGCTAGTTCTTCTATTGTCTTACTGTCTACTACTTTGTTATTACTACTACTACTACCTATTAAACTGAACCTAAACATGTCATTTTGAATTCTACTCTCTTCTACGATCTTACTGTCTACCCTCTTGAATTCTACTACTACTTTGTTACTACTACCTCTGAATTTTGAGGCATGTGTGTACTGTCTATGCTGTCCACTTAACTGAATTTGTGATGACATTATGAATTGAGGCTCTACTTCTCTACCATTGTATACTATCCTACTACTCTTTTACACTATTGTCCTACTGTCCTACTCTTTGTGATGACATTTGAGAAGATTTGAACTGAGAAGAACCTTACTCTCTATACTACTTCTCTACTTCTAAGCTAAGGCAGTGGCATATATGCAGTGATGGAACCCTACTTTTAAGTTGAGGCAGCGGCGATGATGATCAAATTGCCCCCTACTTTTATGCTACTAGGCTAGGATGGCTTGTATAAGCAACCAGTTTAGTAGCGACATGATGACAATGGGGCAAATCGAGCCAAGTTTTCACACCTTTCAACTTTTGTATTCTTCGCACTCTGTGTTTCTCATCTTATTATATAGTCGTCAACTATTGTACTTGAAATAGCTGAGCTTTGTAGATTTGAATACAATGAGCTTTGCAAATGTCCTACTGTCCTTACAGCTAACTGAATATGTTACTACTGAACATTTTTTCAGTGGTGTTGTGAGGCATTTTGAGCAACTGACCTACTGTCATGGCTGTTTATTTTTCGTGGTGGTGTGGGAAAACATCTAATGAATGTTTATTTTTTTAACAAAATTAATTTCTTTGCCGACAGCCTTCGGTCATGGCTGTCGGCAAACTCGCCTCTTTGCCGACGACCACAACTGGCCGGCTTCGGCAAACCGGCCTCTTTGCCGACAGCCTTGTGGTCATGGCTGTCGGCAACCGCCGACTTTGCCGACGATCGTGGCTGTCCCGGCGAACCGAACGGCGGCCGGCTTGACGGCGCTGTTCCTTCGCCGAACAGAACCACGTGGGCCGGGCGAAAGGACGCCGACCCGAGCCGTATTCTGTCGGCAAAGTCGGGTTTGCCGACGGATTTTTGCCGACAGGGGTTTGCCGACAGGAATAGGGAAATCCTGTCGGCAAACTGTTCGCCGACTGTAAAATGGGCTTCGCCGACAGCTTTCAGCTGTCGGCAAACCCGCGAATTCCTGTAGTGCATCGTGGACTGCGAGAAAGACTGGTGGAACAACCTGGAGTGGGATGGGCTGCATGTCGGCCATCACCCCTCCCTCTTCAAGTCAAGCTGTCGGCAAACCCGCGAATTCCTGTAGTGCATCGTGGACTGCGAGAAAGACTGGTGGAACAACCTGGAGTGGGATGGGCTGCATGTCGGCCATCACCCCTCCCTCTTCAAGTCATGCCACTCGAGGTACTACAAGAAGCAAATGCTAAGGAGCACAGTGCTCCGGTGAGCAGCTGCGGCCTCAGGTGCTTGCTGGTGCTACTGGGTTGTATTGTCCAGGTATGTACACAGGAACAACATGCTCTCCCTACTTATTTGTAATTTTATCCCTCTAAATTCGTTTCATGCGTGTTTTGTCTCATCTGTTGTATATATCATCAACTATATAGATTAATCGAGGGATATAGGAGACGATACAAGCTGGCTGCTACCATTGCTGCTGATGTGGTCCAAAAGTTTGCTGGCCAAGTCTTCGGTTCGGTGTGTTTTCTAAATATAAACAACAATAAGTTGGTGTGTCTGGTGCTACTACATCTTACTAAATTCAATCGATGTGCTTGATGTTTGATTCGTGTGTATATATATCTCTCTCGAGAGAGAGATACGTATCACCTGTTTGCTCTTGTCTGTGTGTGTGCTTCAAATAAGAGGGCCTCATGGGGCGGCTCTGTTTTTTTATGTGTGTACCAGTCCCCTAGAACTCCATGGTGTTACTTGTGTATTCCCAAGAATAATATTGTGGACAAAATTTGTGATGATCAATGAACCTGGCTTGTTACATTTTTTTTTTTTTTTTCAAGAGCGTAAATTTAAGACAAAATTTGTGCACATTCTACTTGTGAACGATGTATTCGGCATCATCTGCATTGGCATACATTTTTGTACATAGGCTCTGCTGATTTGCACCAATTGAATCTGGAAGGAAGATGTCCATTTTGTTTACATCAGTACATGGTGCCGAACAAACCTGTCCTGCGCACATACCTATAATGAATATATTTGTGATCCCAATTACGACGAGCAAACCACCAAAGGCATCCAATCTAAACTTTACTGTACCATTTTACAAATTTCCATCATTAAGTTTTTTTCAATCTAAATAAAATTGCAGGCTAACCTCTGATGAAAATGAGATACTTTAAATTGAGCAAGAGCCATGCAAATAAAGAGCAAGGAGTTACACTTACTACAAGGAATGGTGCTTTACATGACGATCACTTTCGTCGTAGACAGTCGAAAATACGTCACGAGTAACTTGCCGTGACGATCGAAAAATACGTCATGTATCTCACGTCATACATTTGCTGGACCAACTAGAGCCGTCACCGATTGCTATTTCATTTCGTCATGGAATACATGATCAGCAACAATAGCCAAAGCCTATAGTGATGAACTTAAACGTCATGGAGTTGTTCCACATCATTGTTTGCCATGTCACTTGGTGATGACGTGGCAGCTGCCTTGCCATGTGCCAGCCCATTCTATGCCAGCCCATTCTAGAGGAGGCCCATTAGTTCTTCAGCCCACTAATTAAGCCCATATTTTTTGTAGTTTTTTTCTTTCTAATTAGGCCCATACTACTGGGCTAGACCATGTGTAACAAAGAATTGGCCCATTATTCAAATTTAAATTTTTGGTAAAAAAATTCAAATTCAAATTTAAAATTTTACCAATAATATTCAAATTCAAAATTAAATCAAAACCACATCCAAATCGTCACAGGTGGTCACTGATCATCACAAATAATCACTGAACAGAACAAATTCTTTGAAATATAGATGGCATATATATATATATATATATAATATAGATATATAGGTGTCAGATCACTTAACGTCACAAATACATTAAATTTCATCACAGATCACCATTAAAGGTCACAGATCAGTTACATTTGAGGATCACCACACCAAATTACATAAGTTCAAATAAAATCATTGAAAGTCAAGTAGGCTGCAGAACTACTTGCCAAAGGTCATCGGCCTGACATTACATAAGTTCACAAACCAATACACAAAAGTTGAGACACCACAGGCCGACATTGCATAAATTCAAACATTCCCGAAAACATTCAAGGTCTAAGTAACCCAAAAGCACCACTTGCCAAAATGCATCGACCCTCAAACAACAACCCACTAGCCTGGGTGCTGCAGCTAGGAAGCCAAGCACAACTTTACTTTGGAATTGCTGGAATCATGGACATCGGACCCCTAATCGGTGCATCTGTCTCAGCTTGCTTTTTCTTATACTCCTCATCCTGCCTAGCCCTTGCTATTTCACCTTCCTGGAACTTCTTCATCATGTCTTCCATCTGCAGCTGCTGGGCCTTCAGAAGCTCCCTAAGTTCACTTGATGTCTCCTTCTCCGCCTCCAGTTCAGCTTCTAATTCACGCTGACTTTCAGCATTCTCCTCACCAGCAGATGAGCTTTTTATCCCCATATTTACCAGAAAGCTATTCTTCTTAGTCTTCTGAAGAAGAACCTCAGAGACAACATCAGCCACATCCTTTGGTTCCTCACCATCACCTACAGGAGCATTTATCTTTATTCTGTCGCTTCAGCCCAAGCAAAAGAGCAAACATAGTGCTGTGCCTGTATTCTTTTATCAAAGCTAAAGCAATGCATGTATCCTGAACGTGTGTTGTTTTTTGCAAGAATAAAAATGGAGTTCGAATGTTCGATATACTACTTGTATCATATACCAAGGTGCATTGTTCACGAGAACGGCACGCGTGCTTTCAGAACTTGTGGCATGAATTAATTATTTTCTTCGTTGGAAACTTTGGGCCTGTCAAACTTTGCATGACTATACAAGCCATAATGTTAACGATTAGTTTACATGAAATTTTCTAATGGTTGGAGAAATATAGAAGATACATAAGAAGAAATTGAATTGCACAAAAATAAGAGGTATGGCTATCTCCCCCCCCCCCCCCCCCACCCACCCAAAAAAAAGAATAAATAAAAAATAACTGATGTTCTTTGATTCCAAAAAAAATTCCCAAAAAGCTAATGTTCTGGGTACTGGGCTACTTTATGTGCATGCCTCCATTCAACACACTTCAATATAAAATATAGAGGTACTAGAGTCATTTCTCTCCACCTCTAATTTGTCTGAGAAATCCTAGAAGATCAAGTTTCTTTGGGACAGAGGTAAGTACCAATAGAAAAGTATTCCCTCCGTTCCACAAATAAAAAAACGTTTTGACTTCAACACTTCTTGTTTGACCATTCGTCTTATTTATATTTTTTATGCAAGTAACAAAATAGACAAATCATTATGAAAATATCTCTAATGGTAAAGTAAGTCATAACAAAATAAATATTATTTCTTAAATTTGTTTTGAATAAGATAAAGTCAAACAAGAAATGTCAACGTAAAAAACGTTCAGTTATTTATGAAATGGAGGGAGTACTCAAATGGGTTAAAAGATATGGACCATAACAAAATTGGTAGGAATAGTACGAAATAGATAAGACTAGATCTTGATTTTTACTGCAATTATAATTATATTTCTTAAGGCTAAAATAACCATCTCATTATCTTCCTAAAATTGGATTTTTGCATCCGGGTTGTTGCCGGACACCCTGACCTACATTCCCCATGGGCCACGTGGGTGCCACACTGCTGCTACATGCGCTTGACGTGTCAGAGAACAATGGATGGGCCTCCGGTCTGGATCAACGCAAGCAACAAAAGCTTTGAGGATGTCATCCTATCATCCTGTGCAGACAGCTAGGCCTTCAATTTTCTACCTCTGGCCCTTCACAGCCAAGCCTTTAATTTTGGATAGGTTAATCAGTTAGGTGTTTGGTTGGGTCTATTTCTCTACAACTACAAATGACATGGGCTAAGCATGTGTGCGCGCGGCGTCTATCACTAGTGACAGGCATATTACTCTACAAATTGATACATCTAGACCAAAGAGCATATTTGTCATAGGCATACTGATACTATTTAGATTTTTTTGGTCGTGCATATCTTTTTACTACCCAACAATTAAAAATGTCCATGTCATGGGTTATTTTATCATTGATGAAACAATGATCAATAAATCTGTCGATCAAGGAAAAATGATGATAAATTATTCAACTAATAATAAAAATTTAAATACATTCATAGACACTAGCATGCCCAAAGCAACACACACAACTCTAGAGACTTAACTACAATCTTAATTTTCCTGTAAAAAAACTAGAATCTTAATTTTTTAGGCAAGACCAAGAAAGACATGGTGAACAATTAAACTGATTCTTCTCCTTGGGTGGGGGCTTTGCAAAATTAAAAACAAAAGCGGCAGTAACAAAAGCCCTTGATCCCGCCTTTCATACACTTTTGTGCTGCGACTTTGGCTCCGATTACGTTTGCCTCTATCCAGCACTCGCTTTTGCACATCCATGCTTTACAAAATGGCATTATAGGATATCTATAAGTACAATCTGCAAAAAAATGAACACATGTTTGTATGTCAATATGTGGTCAGCTAGCATATCTTGGTGTGTGATACTTGATAACGTGGAAATGAAAAAAAAAAGACATATCCAGAGAAAGTGATTATATCTTAAATAAAAAGTCTGAACATTGAACACAAATGAAGATAAAAAGATAATAAAGAAACAAAAAAGTTGCAAATTTATATTTCTTAGATTACAACTGAACTAAAAAAATTGAACATAAAAAGAAAAGATAGAAGCAAAAAAACACGAACCAGCTAGTGCATGTTCTGTATGCAGAACGAACACGAATAGAAGACAACAAAGAATAGCATTATTAGTATTCATTGTCTATGATATATGAAAACTGATCACACAAAGGAGGTAGAAATGAGAGCATATATTTATAGCTGTCCATTATCTGTTGAGTGAGAGAAAATGGGATGAGTGATGACCATTTCCTTTTCTTCCGTAGATGCGTGGTTAGTTATGGCCGTTTGTTATCCCAACACATGACCATGAAATCCACTTACTAGCTACTCTACATGCACATGGTTTTGACCCAAACACAGGACCATGAGATCCACTTGCTAGCTGCATGCACATGGTTTTGATCAGATGCATGCAAGCAGTCAAACTAAGGGCCTCCTTTTCCTCGACTGAGCACCTCAAATTTAGTCTCTTCTACTTCTAGCAACTACTATTTGTTTCAGTAGTATAATATAATGAACTATTTTGCACAAACATCAACGGGACATGGAACTGCTTCAGTGTTGTTCGGTTGTCTTAAACTTTTGACAAAACTGCATTGCCCGTTATTAATATAACATTCACCTTCCTCTCGTGGAGTGACATGGGACTTTTGGACCATCCTTTCAGTAGTTCTTCTCATTTTATTTTTAGTAAGACTAGATGGATTCCCCGCGTGTTGCCACGGGATTTAGAGGTGCACATGCTTACTATAGCTTGCATAATTCAAAATACACTGACAGGCAGATTTATCTTGCTTAGTTCTTGGGAATTGGCCAATTTGACTTTTAGTATAGCATATCAACAAACAAATCAAGTATATTCTTTTATGTATGCATGCATTTAAGATAACACATACGTGTAATGTTGAGTGGATGCCGAATGAAAAAGATTAGTGGTCATATGTGGCCTTTGGTTCCTCCAATGGTTTTGCTGGAATTATTTGGATATCTCTTCATTCCTTGATGATATTTAGCGGGAGTGCAATTTATAACCAAGCTTATAGTGGCGGATGACGTGGCACAAGGATATGCTAGAGAAATATGTTAGTGGGCATTATGTTTATAAGAGTTTAAGATTTAAGATAAGAGAAACACGTTTGCCTATTGCTTTTCTTATATTAAAGTATGTTTTTCCCTAGTGTATTTCTCCTCAAGAAAAAAACTTGCCTAAACATATAGTGACATGAGCAATATCCAGGATGGTTACTCGGTTACATTATTCTGCGAATGTGATCCGTGTTCTTCAATATGCCTACACAACCACAATCTGCACCTTAAGTTGAACGTGCTACACTTGAGAACTTACATCTAAGTTTTGGTAAGGAGAATGAGGTTAATATAGTTTTGGAAAAGAACTGAAACAGAGCAAATTTCACTCAAAACTGGATAATCTTGAAGCTGCTCTTTATATGGTACACAAATGAATCTCCAAGTTCCTATGTTTAGTTTTTTACCCATGGGTTAATGGGTATAGGACTATAGGGAACGTTTCAATACCAAATATTTATTAGCCGATGTTTCTTCCCAAAATAGGATCTATGAGTGATGCATTTAAGGCCCTGTTTTGGATTTTTATCAATAATAGTTATTTGCTAATAATTATCTTTTTTTATCCCCCAAACATTTATAGATAATAAACTAGTTAATTGTTAGTTAGACTTTAGATAACAACTATTCAACTAGCTAGACCAAGTCACATAATAATTTATTAGCCAACTAATTATTAATATAGACGATGAATCCAAACAAGGCCTAAATCCAAAATGGACCTCGAATGAAATAAATGCCCATTCGGTCTTAACCGGTCTCATGTCGTGAGTCCTCATTGCCATTTTTTAACACAAGCTTTCCAAAATCAAAATAGAAACGTAAAACATGACCCCTTGGTGGGCCCTAACAAAAGTGACAAGTCGGAAGGAAAACCCATAATAACCAAAATAAAGGCGCAGCTGAGACGACGACACATTTCACCCCGATCCGACTTCGGTTCCGTAGGCGGTTGCCGTTGGTATCCCGTGGCCGTGGGTCCTTTTAGTTTTGTTCGTCGTCACCACTTCCTGCTCACGACCAAACATCTCAGAGCATCTCTCTAACAGTTTGACATTTTGGGTTTACATTCTTATAATTTGCAAAAATCACGAAATTAGGTATCTAACAATTTTGTATTTGGGTTTTGTAAATTGGACAACCGGCAATTGACGGAGTAAATTTGGCATATTTGCAAAGCCGCGGACCGCTTGGCAAACGCGATCGGGCGCTCCTCCCGCACTACTCCCGTGCATATTCTTCGCGCCATATATAGGTTGGGTCTACAATTTCTAAATATCAAGTCAATTTTGTAAAACTGTTGGAGATGGCTTGTTTTTCTCCTTCCCTTGGGTTGGCAAACTACAACAAATGGCAAATAAAAATGCCATCTAATTTGTTTTCCAAAGCTAAATATAGCTATTATTCAACGAAAACGTCTCTAACAGATTAGCTAACATGCTCTCTAAATTTAGCCGCTAGCCATGTGGTAATTTTCGCTAGCTATATTTGAATTGCGGGATCGCTCGCTATTGGAGTTTCTTCACACGCTCGTGGCCTCCTTCCCACACGTGGCGTCCTCTTTCCACACGAATGTTCCTTTGTTGGGCTCCCTTTGTTGCGCCTTCTTCCCACACGTGGCGTTCTCTTTCCACATGAAGGTTCCTTTGTTGCGGCTCCTTCACGAAAAATGTATATATTTTAGTTAAGCAACAAATAGTGTAGCATTGTTGGCGGTTCTTAACTCGATTCTAACCCTATCAACATTAGTATATAAATCACCAAAAACAACAGTAGATAGGGATTTTAAACTAACCATTTCCATAGTTTTGGTGAACTACATGTTTTGCGGGCATATATGAAAATACACTAAAAACATGACTCGGCCCAAGCAAAACAAAGGGATGCGGAGAGAGGGCCCCGGGCCCGGACAAACCGAGCCCGGGCGCAAGGAGAACTAAGTTAAACTACATCAAAATGAGCCCAACTCACCAAAGCCCCATCATGGTTGTTGGTATTTGTTAAGTGCAATTAAAATAAGAAGGATTCCGCAAGCGCCTGAGAACATACCATTGTAGCATTTTACCGGGAGTATCCGGTATCGTTATTTATATTTTACCACGGGGGAAGCAAGGGTTAAAGAATCTAATAAATCACCATCATGTATCTACTAACTTAGTAAACCAACTAGACTAAAGCAGGGTAAAATATATATGATAGGATATATGTATAAGCACAAGTATGAGAATTAACCGATAAATGAGTAGCTAGATATAGTGGGAGGACAACGGGAGAGATCTAGGTTCCTATGTTCTTCTCTACTACTTTGGTTCTATAATAACGAGGGGATGGATAAGTATAACGATCACACAATAGCACTTTGGAGCAACAAGTACCTTTCCGACTCTCGAAGAAGACTGGGTAAAGAGTAGTCGGGGAAGGCTGCCAAAAGCTCTACGAAACACCAACCCGAACGTGGTGGAATACAAAGGCCCTGACGTAGCTGTCACCTGCAGGGGCTACCACAACTATCCGTGGGATTGGGCGCAACCTCGAGTAACCTATAGTCTAGACACCATGCCTACACTATCGATTACTACTCTAATCACTATATATAACTAGAGCACTCAATACGAGCAAAGATCCCATGCCAAAGAATAACAACTATACTATCTATCACAAGATGCATAAGAGTACATAGAGAAGATAAAAATATATTAAAGCATAAGTCTTACAAGAATAGATACAAAGACATACCAAATCTCTGAAGACTTCTCCAGAACCGGAGCGCAGCTCCGCTCTCCCTAACTCTCATCTAGATCTAATCTACTACATTGGAATGTCTAGCTCTAATTCTCTAGAGAAGAGAAGTCATCCATTCAAGGGACGCCTCTACAACTCGATCCCGCTGGAGATAATGAATTAGGGTTTTAGGGATGCCTCCTCCGGGGGCCGGGGGCCCCGTTTATATAGCCCCCTAGGATGCACCGCAGCCCTCGGATCAAACCGACCTAAACGGACGATTATTATTCATCCTCAAAGGCGGTGGAACGGGGATCCGCGAGGCCGACGCCGATTTGGCCGAAGTGGCCATCGGCCGCCCAAGGTAGGGAGTCGGCCGACTCTCCACCGAGCCCGTTCGGGCTCCCGTTTGTCCGTAGCCTTCTCGAACCTTCCGGACATGGAATTTTCACCGGTTCCCGATTATCTCTATGTAAACCCGACATGTGGGCCTTCCTTGGGTATTTTCGGTGACACCTATGTACATTCACCAAAACTCGTGGAATTACGTCAAGATAACCCCTATATCTAGTTGGTGAACATATTTTAGTCCTTTCTCATGTTTAGTTGACGGTAAAATTGACACTTAACGACTGTCAACAACCTCCCAAGCTTACCTTTTGCTCGTCCCGAGCAAAGATAAACTCGCATGGATCGAGCCGCTACTATGCTTTCACGCCTCAAAAGCACACATGCGTTCAAACAAGAACTCTCATCTGAATTAGAGTGAACTATTGACTCAAAACTTACTCATATTACCTTTCACCATGGGGCTTGTAACCTCACTTGGGTCTTGAGCGGTTGAAAGACGAACGGTTAAGTCAAGCGCTATGTTTCTCGCTCTTTGATCAACTATTATTCCGAGTTTTTGCAAGATTTTCAAATAAAACTCGAGTTCCTTATATGAACCCTTCAGGTCTCTCATTTGTGGTATTTTTGGATCCTCTCCAAGGCATGAGTAGTGTATGCCTTCTCTCTTCTCTCGAATATGTGGTATTTGTGGAACTAAGGCATAGTGAAAAGAGCCTTCTCTCTCTCACCCTACTTTCTAATAGGCTTATGTGGAGCTCATAGGTGGGGAGACACTCAAACTCACTTGCATATATTGCACGGTTAAGACATGGATCCAATAGAAACTAAAATAATAATAAAGTCATATGTGCATGGGAATGAGGAAATGGGATGGATGATAAGATGATGATGATAAGGAAATGATTATGAGGGGTGATCACTTGGTGAACATCTACTTCTACACTTGCTCCTTTGGGGATAACATGACTCCCTTTATTCGGAAACTTTGAAACTTCTTGGAAGGAAGGACTTGGTCATTTCTCTCTTTTTCTCTCTTTTTTTCTCTTTTTTTTTCTTTTTTTTCTTTTTTTTTACATAGCAACCAATCCTCTGAAAACAAAACTTTAGCAACGGGAGTGTATAACTTGAAATGATAATGACTGGAGCTTTTATGTAGGCAATTGAACGGATGATTATCTCTAGATGTTCACTCCCAGGATAGGATGGCCATGAATATTTTTGAGTGTTCACTCCCAGTGTAGGAGTAGAACATTTTCTGAATGGAACGAAATGAGTGGCATATATATATATGTGGAAGAATGGATGGATGGATGGATGGATGGATGGATGCGTACTCCCAGGGTAGGAGCAGCATAAGCGCGTATCTCCGTGGTAGAGACAAGACAATATATGGTGGATATGGATCTATATGTAGGTGGTACCTCTAGGGACGAAGTAGCATAGAATGAATGTAATATTTATAAAATGGGTGCATGCTTCGAGGACAAGTAGCATAGATCAATGGATGGAGAGCACATAGTATTGACTTTAACTACATGACTGATTCCTTATGGGTCCACAAAGATAACCACACTAAATGCCTAAAAATACTACACTCAAGCCTACAATATGGTCTATATAAACAACATGGGTCTTTCCTAATCTAGTAAGCATGAATATATGGTCAGTGGTAGGAATTTGAACTCTCATCATAAAGGAACTCATCATGCAGGAATTTAATATTTTCGTAAATAAATTCTCCGTAACTCTAGCATCTCTAGGAACAAGATGGACAAAGCTCAAACCGTCCCATATCATACCCGTCAACCACCTAGACTTAGATCAAGTGTTTGCTACCCACAAGTTTTTCGGGTTCGTGAGCAAATCTCAAATCTAAACAGTTGTGTCCAAAACTCGGGAGTGCAAGGTTGAAAACTAGGTACTTGAAAGGAATTACTATAGAGCAACTATTCATCATCTCCATGTAGAGTTTATTCTAGGGTCACTTTAAGACAAGACTTCAAGAACTCTCCAAAAGTAGAAAAGAAATCTTTCGGGTTTCTATAGTTATGCATCTTTTTTAGTTGTTTTAACAAAGCAAACTCTAACAAAGCATAGATAGGTAAGTTGGAAACACTTAGCTTGGTACACGGGGATGCTCCTCCCCTTGCCGGATGTTGACATAGTCTCCACGT
Source organism: Themeda triandra (assembly GCA_018135685.1). NCBI lineage: Eukaryota > Viridiplantae > Streptophyta > Magnoliopsida > Poales > Poaceae > Themeda > Themeda triandra. The sequence goes on along the minus strand of JAENPR010000892.1, from coordinate 34,123 downwards.
TGTTGCGATGTGCGATGAAGACGTTCTAGTCCTCCGTGAGTGTCATAGATAGTTGCCGTTGGAGACGGCATTTGAATGTTGCGGATAGACTCATAGGAGACTAGACATCCTTAAATGTCTCTGTTAGCTCTTCCTCAATCCTTTATGTTCTCCTTGGCGAGGGTTCGTTGATTTAAGTCCTCCGAACAGACTTCTTGTCATGTTCACTCCTTGGCATCATTTGATCCCAAAGGTAGAGACCTTGAGAACCTGCACCTCTTGAGATGGTAACTCTAGGAAAGGAGTCACCCATGTTCTTTCTTGTCTAGCAGTCTTTATCACTTTGAGTACCTTGTGATGAAGAGAGATGCTTCTAGTGGTCCTTTACTTCTTCTTGGAGTTTGCCTTGCTTGATTGACCTCTCCCTTGAGCATCTTGTCTTCTAAAATTGCACTCCTTCATTTAGCTTCCTCTTCTCTTTTATGCCTAGACCTTGTGCCCACTCATTGTTTCTTCTCAACGCGCTGAAAGTGATGTATGCTTGAAAAGAGAAAGAGCATTGGCACGGATCATTATTTGAAGAGCCACTATTTCCTCCCCAAGCTAGACCTTGTTATCACTGCCACGTGAAACCAAATATGTATATTTCTTTATGATTCAAATCAATATATAGCACATCAGTTAATATCAAGATAATCTCTTACTATTCTAATTAAAATTAATTTTACTTGGAATACCCACGCCGCGGGAAATCCTACCAGTTTAATTCCACACCAACCAAATACACGAACGACATATAAACAACATCAGGATACACTACTGACGACGCAGCGAAACGAACAGCGAACGGCTGGATCACTTCAACACTTGTTGCCAGCCTGCGCGCGCCCTGCAGCCCAGAAGTCCCTGAACACGACAAGGCGTCAGACGTTGTTCTGGCGGCTGGCGTCTGTCAGCTCCTGAAATTACAACTCCACATGGATCAGTATGATAGCCCCATATTCATGTTAGATCAGTATTCATATTAGATCATTGATCCACGCAAGAGAATTATTGTTTTCTCATGATTTATTTGTACAAAAAACAAGGACCATCTATAATATAATGAGCACGCCCCACTGGCCATAAGCGGCAACGCCCTGATCTTTTCTAGTTAGCATTCGAACGCAGCAATGCATCGTCTAAGCCAGGTCTTCTGATCTCACCATGCGCTAGATCCGTATATGTCGAGCGCGAGCGACGTTCCCGGAAGCGGCGGGCCAGCATGCGCCCGGCGCACCAACCGAAGCCGTGATGGCCGCGTCGTCGTTGACGTGCTTAATTTGACGACCACCGTCACCGATCCGGAGTTCTTGCCCGCGCTGTACATGGATCGAGAAAGATCTGTACAGTGCAGGCGTGCAGCGAGAACGCGCCGATTGGTGACGAGACGTGGCATCGTACGACGTGGTTGGATGGCGGAGGTCGGTCGTGCAGGAGGCGTTCTGTATCGTCGGTGGGGAGGTGGTCGTCGGCCAGTGTCAACCCTTCCATGGCGTGTCCGTCGCCGTGACGGTGACCATCGTGGCGCTGGTCTTGGAGAAGAACGTCGTCGTCGGGATCGGAGCTGCAGGGCCGGGCGCCCGCTCCAAGGTCAGTAGGTCACGATATCCCGCGACCGCGACCCTGATCGTGGTCGTCCTGAAGGTCATCCACGTGATAACGCTGTCTGGGAGTTGGAGGCGCCGACGCGCCGTAGTTGCCGATGGCGAGGCACTTGTCGAACGCCAGCACGACGGAGGCCGTCGCGGCGGCGGGCGCGTCCTCGCGGGGTCCGCACTGGCTGCTGGCCACCACCCACCTCGTGGACTACATGGAACGCCTCCTGGAGGCATAACTGTTGTCCACCACCCTACCACGTGTCCACGTCGTGCTGCGACTTTCCGTCGCCACGGTGACCGCGCCGCGCAGCAGCGCGAGCAGGCACTTTGGCTCGGCGGTGGGCGCTGGTGGCCACGAAGTAGTCGAGCCCCATGGACAGTGACAGCACCACAAAAACGACCACGCGGCTGCCACGGCTTCGGTCAAAGGCAACGCCGGGCGCCGGCTCTGGAGGCCTCGAGGGGAACCATGTCGGCCGACAGGTACGTAGAGCTCAGGGGGCGTGCCGTGCCCCCGCCGCCTCCGGGTACGCTCGTTGGACATGGATCTAGCGTCTGAGCGAGCACTCGCTATAACTACCAGCGTGGTTTCTTCTGTGCGCCTAAATAAAGAGATCGAGACCCAGACTTGGATGCGGCGTTTGCAGAGCCTGTGCATGTCCAAACCCTTATGAGTTGAAGCAACGGCAGGGAGAGAAGGCGTAAAAAGCATGCCACGCAGTGACTGACTCAAGGGTCTAATGTAATGCATGCCGCTGCATCTGGAAAGCGAGTCACGGCGGCTGGAGCATCATGGACATGAGGACATCGATCAACTCGCCAGCCAATTCGTCACTTCATCAATCATCACAGGCATCAGTCAATTTCATATCAGGACGCCTTTCAAAAAAAAAATCAGGAAGCTGGTTGTCAAGACGACTGACAACCAAAGCACGCACTAACCATGTTGTCACGGTGCCACGATGCACTAGGTTATGCGATCCTTGCGGCCTCTTGGAGGATCTGGCAAAACTAGATCCTGTTTTATGTAGACGGCAACCACCACAAAGCCAGTGTTGGAAACAAAAGCATTCTCATTCTTTTCAGCACATCATTGACAAGAATCGTGTCCGTATAACCACATATAACCTTTAAGTAAACAAGCAGATACGTATACAATACTGTACTAATAATAACATAAATTCCGCGGTGCACGAAGTTCAGAAAATCGCACGGCATTACATCAAGCCGGAAATCTGCTCAACACTCTCTCTACAGTCTTGACAGCAACGTATATATATATATCAATAATAATAACAGAGCGGCCTGGCCGTACTCTAGCATAAATCACAGCAGCCAAGGCAGAATTAACACATTCGTCGTCTATACGGTGGGTGCAGCATCGGTCACTCCAGCGCCAGAACTTTGGAACCGAAGGGTGGAGGGTACAATCAGAAGAGCACCTGGGAGATCCTGACGGACACGATCTGCCCGTCCCTGCCCGTGTCCCGCATCGCCTCGAACGTCGATAGCAGGCCTGTCAGCCGAGAGCACAACACACATCACGTTAGAATTCAGAACTGGCAATGCGCTGGAACGAGCACAATACACAATACACTGACGATGTATCACAGCGCAATCGCGCAAGCAATGGCGAAATTGGCAAGTAAATCCTGCAACCACGCTGCGCTTACTTCGGTGCTCGCCGTTCTGGCTGGAGGAAGCCTTGCGTCAGGGGAAGGGAAAAAGGTAGCGTGATTACACTGACTTGGGGGTCCAGCAAGTGGCAGGGGAAGGGAAAGGTAGTGTGATTACACTGACTTGTGGGTCCACCAAGTCATTCAGCTTGCTGGGGCCTGTAGGCTTCGAGAGCACCAAAGACTTCAACAAGACTTGTAGTAGAACCAGAACGCCCATGTTCCTTGATACTAGTAGTACTGAACATGTAACATTTTAAATTCTGCAATGGAAGAAGACACGATTGGTACGTAATGAATTATTCATTTTTTGCTTTTCTATTGAAAAGCATGATTAAATCTTTTTTTAAATAAATAAATAAATCATGATGAAGTGATAGTAAATGGAATTGCATGTTCTCTTTTCACATGAGATTTACATGTACATTACAATATACAAATTTCAAGGAAATTTTTTTCAGGATGTAAAGAGTAATAACTTTGCAAGTACCACGAACCATGCCGATAGAAGCAGAACCAGGGTCAAAATGTATTCTACAGTCACAACTCAGAAGCAGAATTTAGCAAAGGCCAGGAATCTGATTTACAGTTGTAGTGAAAAATTTCATACAACTGCATCATGGCGCATACATTTATAAAAAATACATGGCATGTTTTCTTTATCATCAATCCAAGACTACCTCCACCCAATGGACTTGGGTAAAGGAGCACACGCGCCCACAGGCTATCCTGATTCTAGGCACTGATGAATGTTGTGTAGTGTAGTCCACCGCAGCTCAAAGTTCAGTGTCACAGAGCTTTTGCCATCAGATGAAAACCATCCTTCACGCTGTTTTGTAGCTCAGACTGTACCTGAGATGTAGAAAACAGAGGGTATAGAAGCATCGTCAGCTAATTTGCTCTGGAAAAAAAATGTAGCCACTAACAGTAACAGACCAGTCAATTGAAAAGAAAAACAGGAGAGGGAGAGAGATGCAAACAATCAGCATAATGATAGCTAAGATCAAGATTTAGATTGTCACAGTACCACATTCTGGCAAGTCCGCATTCAGCATATTAGCAGGAATTTAGTAAAATCCAAACTAAAGTACAACAAAGAAGTAAAATTATGGCCTATGTCATTGAATGATTCCACATTGAATGATTCTAGGAAAAAGGAGCAAATGGACCACAATCAAAACTAAACATTGCTGTTACATAGTGAGAAGTTGATTCAACTACAAATTTCCCAATGGGATTTTTCTAGGACTCACGATGGCTAAAAGCATAAGATGGTCATCGATATGGTACAAAATTACATGCCAGAGAAGTGAAAGTGGCGGTTTCACTGTTTCAAATAAGAAAGTGTCAGTTTTAGTTCTAGCTAGCCATATAAACATGTATTGTTTTTATAAAAGAGATGGTATCACTCATCAAGTAATCATGGGCTCCAGGATTTACAAATAAATCCTTTAAAGTTTGGAACAGACAGTGAACAGCCTATCATGCACTTTGTAGTGAACAACATATCACACTTCACAATGTGGAAGGTAGCTAAAACAAAGTTCAGTTTCCAAATCATGTTTAGTCATTTAATTTCTGGGACTAAAACTAATAGCATGTTATTTCTGCAATTTGCACATAGCAGTACCAGACCAGACCTTTCTGTTGTTTCTTGAGCATGCTAAGTCTATAAAATGACCAAAAGTGAATAGCAGAAGTCATGTCAATTCTGAGTACCAAATGAAAAGTGAATTCATGGAAAACAGTAGAGGCCATAGTGATTTTCTATTATCCTGACAATAGATATGTCAGTTTTAAAAATCGGTAGCTTGTGGGACTTATATATGGCATTCAACACACCATATGTTCTTTTAGCACAGTCAGTTCAGGGAAGGCCTACTTACAACCGACATAGACACTACACGATCCCTTGTGTCGCTGGTCATGGACAAGTACGTCGTCGTCGGGAGCTGCGGCACCGGCCTGTTCCAATGTCACGATATCCCGCGACAGCGACGATCCTGAACGTGGTCGTCCTGGAGGTCATCCACGGGATGATAACGCTGTCTCGGAGTTGGAGGCCGGCGCCGTAGTTGCCGATGGCGGGGTACTTGTCGAACACCAGGTCACCAGCGCGACGAGGGCCGTCGCGGCGGCGGGCGCGTCCCCGCGGGTTTCGCACCGGCTACTGCCCACCCCCCTCGTGGACTACACGGAACGCCTCCCGGAGGCATCACCATCGTCCACCACTCTACCACGTCGTGCTGCGACTTTCCGTCGCCACGGTGATCGCGCCGCGTATCAGCGCGTGCAGGCGCTTTGGCTCGGCAGTCGGCACCGGTGGCCACGAAGTAGTCGAGGCCCATGGACGGTGATAGCGCCACGAACGACCACACGGCTGCCACGGCATCGGTCGCGGGAAACCATGTCGGCCGGCAGGTAGAGCTCGGGGGCGTGCCGCGTGCCAGCGCTGGCTCCGGGAACCGGGATGTTGCGCTCGCTGGACGTGGATCTAACGTCTGAGCGCGCACTCGCTATATATAACTACCAGAACTGGATGCGGCATTCTGAATGCTGAGGCTGGCCGGCTGGGCATGTCCAAACGCTTTTGAGATGAAGCGACGGCAGGGAGAACTGGTAAGAAGCATGCCACGCAGTGACTCAAAGGGTGTAATGTAATGCATGCTGCTGCATCTGGAAAGCGAGTCACAGCTGGAACATCATGGACATCCATCACATATTCACATCGCAAGCCAATTCGTCACTTCATCAATCATCACAGGCATCAGTCAATTTCATATCAGGAAGCTTATTGCCAAGACGACTGACAACCAGCCATGTTGTCACGGTGCCACGATGCAGTAAGCTGTGCGCCTTCTGGCCTCTTGGCGGAATTGGCAAAACTAGATCATGTTCTATACACGGCAACCATCAGAATGCCAGTGTTGATTGAAAGATGACACGACCCATATCAGGAAACAAAGCATTACATCAGTGACAACCCATTCGTGCAGAATCGTGCTCGTATAACCACATACATATAACCTTTAATCAATTAAGCAGATAATTCCAGTACGTATACAATACTGTACTAATAATAATAACATAAATTCCACAGTGCACGAAGTTCAGAAAACTGCATGGCATTACATTAAGCCGAAGATCTGCTCAACTCTCTCTCTACAGTCTTGACAGCAACGTATATATATAGCGATAATAATAACAAAGCGGCATGGCCTAATTACTCTAGCATAAATCACAGCAGCCAATGCAGCATTAACACATTAATCTATACGGTGGGTGCAGCATTAACACATTCCTCTATACGGTGGCGGGTGTCAGATGGTCACTCCAGCGCCAGAACTTTGGAACCGAGGGTGGAGGGTACAATCAGAAGAGCACCTGTGAGATCCTGACGGACACGATCTGACCGTCCCTGCCCGTGTCACGCATCGCCTCGAACGTCGATAGCAGGCATGTCAGACGAAAGCACAACACACATCACGTCAGAATTCAGAACTGGCACTGTGCTGGAACGAGGATCAGAATGGCTGCTGCAGCTCATTGGTCATGAGCCATGAGTGTGCAATACATACCTCCGTTGCTCTGGAGGTTGGTGTGGATGGCGGCGGCGGTTGCGGAAGAGCAGTGCCTGGTCATGGGGTCCTCGCGCTTGCCGGCCCAGGCCCTCTTGAGAACAGCTGAAGAACAAGGCAACAACACCAACGCCAACCATGTCAGTCATCAGTCAAGATTCACCAATACAGAGTACAGACAGATGACTGGGTAGAGACAGCACTGGAATGATCAGATATTCAGATCATCCGATGGTTGGCAGACGTACTTGCAGTGGATGGAGAAGCGAACTGCTTGGCGTTGACGACGGCACAGAAGGCGGCGTCGACCTGCTCATCCTGGAAGTGCTCGCCGAGGGTCTCGTACTCCAAGGTCTCATCCCAGTACGCCTTCTCCAGGAACAGCTCAGAGTGGCGTGCGTCCAGGATCTGCTTGTTCCCTGAACCACCAATTCCAACACCACCAAAAATTCAGTAACAAGAAATCAAGAACATGCATATGTACTGGCAGGGCAGGACGCATTTCCCGTTCCAGCATCCATCCACCGAGCTCACCTTTGCAGCTGTTGCGGTTGCACATGGGGCATCGCATCACATGCATGTCTGCAGCATTCAACAGGAGCAGAGAACAATGGTGAGAAATAATCAGACAGTTCAAGACAGACGACCTGAAGACGGCCGGTCAGACAGCAAAGGCTCAGAGATGTCCACGGAATGCGGCCACGTACCGGTGATCCAGATCCCAGGGCGGACGTTGAGGAGCTTGCAGGCGCCCATTATGGCGATGGTGAGCCGCGCGTCTTCAGGATCCGACGGCAGCCAGCTCGGCAGCGGCAGCCTCCCGATCATCAGCATGTCCGGCGAGTCCAGCACGAATGACCCGATCCGCCACGAACCTGCATCTCACCCATCGACATCAAATACACAATACACTGACGATGTATCACAGCGCAACTGCGCAAGGTAATGGCGAAATTGGCAAGTAAATCCTGCAATCTCGCTGCGCTTACTTCGGTGCTCGCCGTTCTGGCAGAAGGAGAAGGCGTGGGAACCATCTGTTACGAAAAGGTGGGAGCCCACGTGTCAGTAAGAGGACCTACTGTCAGCGAGAGAACCGAAGCTGGGATGGATTTGGTGCTCTGCTTACCGAAGGCGGCGAAGTAAAGGTAGCGGGCGGTGAAGGCGCGGGTTGGCGTCGGAGAGGTTGAGGTCGCGGAAGAAGGCGTAGCGCCAGATGGAGTCGTCGGCGAGCAGGCGGTGGAACCAGCGGCAGGTCGAGGAGAGGCGGAGCAGGTCGAACCCGCACAGGTGCTTGGCCACCTCTGTCCACATGTCCGGCTCGTACCTGCATTCAGAAATACCTTGTCAGGATTTTGAACCAACTCAGTGACGAAACTGGACCGAGATTTTGTAATGCTGGTGTGAGCAGTTAATGCTGTCGGATCAAATTAGCAGCAGCAGAAGAAAATTAACTCTCTAAAGCATGGAAACCACAAGCAATTTGAACTAAACTGCAGCTGTTCGCATGCATTGGGGGATAAGCACTCTGCTCTGACGCTTCTGAATTCAGCAAATCGGAAGTGCTACAACAATTCACCCAATCGAATAGGCAAACTTCTATTTCATGATTCAAAGTTTCAAACAGAGATGCAGGGTTCGATCGAATTCGAACTCTAGCAATGCAAGGCAGATACACAGCGAATGCAACGAAACGAAATTCTATTCATCTCTAAGCTTCAATTTACTGACAGATCCTCAAAACGTAAGATGATATGCTTTAAATCACAAATCCATACAAGGGAACACCGAACTCTTACAATTGAACGAAGACCACAGTTATTCGAACTGAATTTTCTGATTCGAAATGCGTATCATCACTACTGCTAGCAATTTGAACTAAACTGCAGCAGTTCGCAGGCATTGGCGGATAAGCACTCTGCTCTGACGCTTCTGAATTCAAACAAATCGGAAGTGCTACAACAATTCAGCCAATCGAACAGCCAAATTCCCAGTTCATGATTCAAACAGAGATGCGGGCTACGATCCAATTCGAACTCTAACAATGCAAGGCAGATACACAACGAAATGCAACGAACGAAATTCGAATCATCTCTAAGCTTCAATCTACTTACACATACGGGACCTGCTCATCTCTGAATTGCAATCGCTTTCAAAACCAAGCATGGTTCACAGCAGAAGGTTTAAATTATCTCGAAACGCTAAAGCAATCACGAATTCGGGAACGCTAAAATTCAAATTCTACAGAATCCAAGTCAGTACGAGCCAATTCCTTCCGCTAAGCACACAGCCACACACATCATAACCAGAGGATCGAACAGAGCACTGAAATCAATTCCGATCGCACGCAGTAGCAGGAAAGCTAAACCCAATTCATAACCGAACACACACACACAGCGTACCAGTTGAACGGATGGCGGGGGCGGAAGAGGACGCGCGTGGACGTGCGCAGCGGCGGCTGGCGGCTGCACGTCGCCGGATGGAGCCCCGCGACGGGGCAGCTGATGCCCACCGGGGCGCGCCTGGCCCCCTTCCCCGGCAGCGGCCGCTTCGGAGCTCCCGCGGCCTCGACGACCTTCTTCGCCGCGGCCTGCTTCCGCGCCCGCTTCCTCGGCGGCAGGGGAGGCGGGGACGAGACGAAGTCGGGGTCGACGCGCTTCGGCCTCGGGCGCTTCCTCAGCTCCATCATCTCGTCCTCTCGAGCTAGGTGCGGTGGCCGGAGGAGGGAGAAGGCTTTGCCCATGCAGCGCTGGGAGGGGGAGGCCGGGGGATTTCAAATTTGAAATGGCTGGAGGAAGTCCCTTTAAAAAAAAAAAAAAAAATCTAGCTGGAGGAATCCTTGCGGCAGGGGGTGGTCTTGCGGTGGTCTTCGTCTCTTCGGCCTGTCTAGGAAGCCCTCCATAAAATGTAGCCCAGCCCACGAAAGTGATTCCTTATCCATTATGCTGGGACTGGTTCGTTAAACTTTCGGTAATGCTTTTCTGGCTTACGTTCTAAACCATAGAACATCTCTTGCGAGCCCACTGGGCCGAACGCCGCCCCCACTCCCGGCATCAGCACCGCACGAGGTGTCCCGTGGACAGTGGACCGTGCCTGCACCCGTGACTCGTCACGTCCTTATCTCCTCGTCCTCTCCGCCCGCATACCACTGCCTTGCTATCTCTCCCATCCTCTGCTTTCCCTGTTCCAGAGCAACGACGACGCATCTGGGGTGCCCAAATCCAGGCGAGATTTTCGTGCGCGACCCGATCTCCATAGCCGCGAGATCCCCGGCTGCCGGTGCTCGCCGGCCCCTCGCTCTCCGCCTGCCGAGGACCATGGAGGCTGCCGCCCGCCGCATCTCGGAGCCGCGCCGCGGCACCGCTGTGCACCGGTGCGCATCTCGTGGCAGCACCGCTGCGGCGTGGCTCGTCGGCGTCGCGCGGGCAGCGCCGCGGCGCGGGCGTTGGGCGGGCCGAGCGGCGACAGCGGCTGCGGGCGGATCAGTGCGGATCCCCGGCAGCCAGCAGCACCTGCTCCGCGGATTCGGCCTCCTCCGTCCTCACGTACTCCGGGCGGTCGAGCGGGACCAGCCATGGCTGCGCCGGTCCCTCCCTCTCTACGGCCGGCGGCGGTCGAGCGGCACACCAACCCCGGCTGCGCAGCCCCGATGGCCTTCTCCACCTCCACTTCCATGGCTGCTTCATCCAGGGCCTAGGGGCTTCGAGACGTCATGCGTCCGTGCTGCTGGACAGGTCCGCCATCAGGCCGAGCGAGCAGCAGGTGCCGCCTAATTATGCTGCTCCAGCCAAGGCATGTGCCATGCTGATGTCGTGTGCTCTCTGCTCTGCTTCCAAGGCCACTCCCATATCATCTTGCCATTTTCCTATAGAGAAAAAAAATGAAGAAACACACCTAAAATACATGTAATACCTATACCCTATTTGTTGTGTGTGTCAGTTGCGATTCTTTTGTTGTATCAACACTTGTTCATGCGTTGTTTCTCGGGGTTTTCCGGCGAGTTCATGCCTTTTCTTTCTCCAACTCCGGTCGGTGTGTTTTCACTGCTGTCCGGTTGTTTGTTTTACTGCGTTCTTGTCCTCCGTTTCAACAACAGGCGTTTCTTTTGTTTCTACTACACTGATTGCATTGTTTCTACAACATTTTTGTTTCTTTTGTTTCAATTTTTTCTGTTTCAGTTGTTGATTCCGGTTTGTTTCTACAACATTATGTTTCTTGTTTCAATTTTTTCTGTTTCAATTTTTGATTCAGGTTTGTTTTGTTTTTATTACATTTTTGTTTCGGGCGAAGGGGTAGGGATGTTTGCGGGGAGTTAAGTTTATGTTTCATATTTTGTTTTCTTTTTGTTTCAGGGGGCGTTCAGTTTATGTTTCATCTTTTGCTTTCTTTTTGTTTCGGGGGAGTTCACTTTATGTTTCATCTTTTGCTTTCTTTTTGTTTCGGGGGAGTTCAATTTATGTTTCATCTTTTGTTTTCTTTTTGTTTCAGGTGATGTTTGCGGGAGTTCAGTTTTAAGGCCTTGTTTAGTTCTATCTGAAATTGCAAGTTTTTTCACTCTCTCCATCACATCAATTTTTAGCCACTTGCATGGAGCACTAAATGTAGATAAAAAAATAACTAATTACACAGTTTAGTTTGAAATCATGAGATGAATCTTTTGAGCCTAGTTGATCCGTGATTGGACAATATTTTTCAAATAAGACAAAAGAGTTACTATTCATCAGGTTGAAATTTTTTGCAATCTAAACAAGGCCTAAGTTTCATTTTTTGTTATCTTTTTGTTTGGGACGAAGGGTAGTCATTTTCTTGCTTTGTTGAGGCGTGGGGGTGAGCAGCAAACACGATGTAGCAGCAAACACAAGGCACAGTGTAGAGCAGGAGGGCGTGGGTGCAGGACGACTTTATGGTTCGGTGTAGGGCGGGCGGAGCGCGCGGCTTTTTGGTTTCGGTTCGGCGGATGCGTGCTGTGTACAAATGGGCCGGCGGCCTTTTTTTAGAGCGTTCTATCCTAGAACGTTCTATCGCTAGTTCAACCCTTAAACTTTATCATGGGATTTGCTTCTTTGCAAAAGACCCTAGTGACGTCTCACTGTTTGCGAGTGTATAAAAGGGCGAATGAATGATTTTCGGAGGCGAGGATCAGAAAACTTTTTTCAAAGAAATACGTACGAGTCCACCAAAACTGTTGTTTTAACACGCATGCACATATAATTTAGCAAAAAGAGCTAATATAATCCTGTGCTAACGCTACGGCTTTATCTTAGAGATGCATATAAAAACAAAAATGTTTTTTCTATAGTTTAACTTGTACACGATTGTATTCGGACAACCGAATGTTCTGTATCTCTAAATGTAAGAAGTGGACGTACAATATCTACAAGCTTTACCAAGACATGAGAAAAATGTAATATTTAAACTTTAAAATAAGATGATTGGAAAGGATGCTTGCATTTTAAGCAGGGTTTAAAATGTTTGGTAGTAACCAATACAATACCCTAAAAATATCTTCCCTTGCCAGCATTTGGCAATATAACAGTTTTGTGCAAAGGCATCTCATACCAACCTCTTCCAAATTCGTGGACCAAAGTGATTTCTTTTTCAAACTTTTAAGGTGCTTTACTCTGAACCTTCACTTCCTGCTTCAGTATATCCAGATTGTCTCCTGCAAAGGAATCACATGTTTGTCTCTAATTCATTAAAAGTTCAAACTGACTTTGTTAATTGCATCTGCATATATGAGAAAGATTATTAAAAAATTATGGATGAACCTACCCATGCTAGCACAATGAAAAAATTATTACAAAAGAGAGCTGGCTGCTACAAAATACAATGGGCTACTTGATAGAGAATGGCTAAAGAACAAAGGCAGAAGATATGTAAGTTATAAAGGATTGTCCAGAGACTACATAAAACAGCTAAGCTGCCTCAACTAACAAACAGATTGCAAAATTGAATCGAAAAACAAACTATTATTATTCTTGGGAAATCAGGTGAGCCGAATAACACGACAAGTGGTGTTCCTTTTCAAAACAAATACTCAACGATTCCACATTGGTGAGTGAAGTTTCATGGTCCAGAATTCAGATTCCAAAATGTTTCAGGCTTGTTCACGAAAAATATCATTCATCTCTACTATAATTGGTAGGAATCAAATAACAAAATATAGAGACTTGTCATTAAAATTGAAACCCATGATTGTTCTTGGGAAATCAGAGATTTATTTTACCTTAATATTCACCTCTGACACATTCATCCATGTCAGCCTTTATTGATATTCACCATGTGAGAAAGCACAACAAAACAATCTCAGAGTTACCCATAAGTGTAATCTTATATGTCAATAACTCTGGAGGAGAACATAATTTTCAGCTAAAGAGTTTCTCTGGATGGTGTCCAAAGTGTAATGACCTGCTTCTTGGCAAAAGACCCTAGTGACGTCTGACTGTTTGCGAGTGTATAAAAGGGCGAACGAATGATTTTTGGAGGCGAGGCTCAGAATTTTTTTTTCAAATAAATACGTACGAGTCCACCAAAACTGATGTTTTAACACGCATCCACGTATATATAATTTAGCAAAAAGAGCAATATTACCATCTGTGACTACTAAAACCGTCCGAAAAGGGGTTTGTATCTTAGAAACAGTTGTTATTTAATCTATTGAAATAATAATACGAAGCTCCTAAAAACTAGTGCAAAATCTGATATGGAAATATTCACAGAATTTGGTTGTTTTTTTATATATAAAAAGTGGGATTTGCTAAATCCCGGTCACCCGGGTTTTAAAACAAACCAGGCGACGTCGGGCGGAACATCGCCGTACACAGCCACAACATCACCGAAAGCAGGAGACATCAAGCACTGTTCGCGGAACATAGAGCATCAGTGTGGAACATCGATGACACGGGAGAGAACATCGTGTTAGTGTCATGGAGAGAAATTGTGCGGAACAACACCGAGCACAAAACATCGCCGGGATTCAGAGAGTGCAATGGAACCCGTCGCCTGGGTTTTTCTAAGAACTCAAGCGACTAGAATATAGGAAAAGTGATAAAAAAAATACAAAGTTTGGGTACACAACTCAAAATTCGGTACGGCAGAAATCTGTTCAAATCCAGAGCTAATTCAATCGATGACATCACACAGATTGTTCTCCCCAACAGAACTAAAATTTCATGTATAAAATCACATAGTTGTCTATTAAAAAAACTGAAATCAAAATTGATTAGCATCCGTGCCATGGATAATGGATCTACTCCATGTGCCATGTACAAAGTTTGTGTACACACACATTTTGAAAATTGGCTACAGATAGCACAAAACTGTTCAAATCCAGTGCAAATTCAATCGATGACATCACACAGAGTTTTCCGTCCAAGAGAACAAAAATTAGGTGTAAAAAAATTACATAGTTGCCATAAAAAAAAAAGAAATCAAAATTGCCCTGCCATGTATGGGATCTACTCCATGTGGATGTGTCCTGCCTGCTCCTCCTCTGTCCTCTTGCAATCGAAGTAGTATGCCGTGACGGTGGCCGTGTACATCACCTCGACGGCGCCAACCAGCATGTAGACAACGACGGCGTCAAGCCAGAAAGGCGAGGCCGGCAGCCGCGCCATGGCCACGTCGTACATCCTCCAGACGGCCTTGTTTAGCGCCCACGAGAGCAACCCGTGCAGCGTGGCCTGCGCCAGCTTCTTCCCGCCACGCGTGAGTTGGCGCGCGCGCCGCAACGCGCCCCCGGCACGCAGACCAGGCTCCGCCACCGACACGACGACGGCCACCTCGGGCACGACGAACCAATAGCTAAACATGAAAGGGGTCGCTGTGAGCTGAAGAAGCAAAGAGACGAGTATGGCAGGGTTTGGACCCGCGAAGGCTTCGACCGCAGCTTCCACGGAGAGCCTCACCAGCGTCCACTTGACGAAGGAGGCCCACCACATGACGTTGACGAACACGGCCGTCGCCATGAGCCCGCGGAGGTTGCGCCTCACCTTCCCGAGCAAGGAGGCCAATGTTAGCGTCGTGCGGCTGGGGCCGCCGTCGATGGAGGCGGCCGACCACGAGGCCACGGCAGCGCAGGCCGTGGCAGCCTGGATCGCCAGACCGAGGACCACGATCGCCACTTTCACGACGAGGCAGACGGCGCCGGCGGGCAGGAGCCATCCGTGGCCGTCGAGGAGCTTGTCGAAGAGCGCGGAGAAGGGGAAGCCGTCTTGGCTGTTGGGGTTAAGGCCAAGGGTGGGCCCCATGTACCGGAGGGCGACAATCCTCGCCGCGAGCAAGGCCAGCGATCGCGCGGCGTGTAGCGCGGCGAGCGGCAGGAAGAGGCCGAGGTTCCTTGTGGTGATCAGGACGCCGTCCTTGAGGAACGAGAAGAAGCCCCTTCGACTTCCTGCGACGCGAGGTGGCGGTGGCCGTGGTTGGGCGACGGCGGCCGCCATTGCCGTGTCGTCGTCCATCAAAAATCGATTATCAGTTTCCTTTCACCAGATGGAATCGCTCGTTGCGCGCTTGGCGTGCCTCGAAATTGCGTGCGCGGACCACGAGTCCACGACACGGGTTTCTATATATATATATGATATACTATATGATATGAATCTTCGCGCGCATGTCCGAGTCCAGCAATATATAGGTCGTGTGCATCTCGTCATGGACCGAGACTGTGCTGCATACGTAGAAGGAAAAAGTCCTTAACACTCTCAACTTCTAAAATCGGTTTTATGAACTCCTCAACTTTTAAAACATTTATTTTTATTTTCCGTCTTAAGGTCCTAATTTAGAATTAATTAATAATTCTTATATGGTATATATGTACTTTTGTTTGCGCTTATTTACTAACCACATCATAATATAAATATATTTATTAATATGAATGAACATAAGTGTCCTCGACCATGTTCATGTCACATGATTCTATCTTTTTTTCTCGAATACGCAAAAGATTTGTCGTTATTGTATTAAGTAGAAGAGAGTTTTACAGAAATTTTACGGGTGGGTACAAAATATTCAACACGCCGCCATCCCGCGAACGCATACTCAACGGATTACTCACGCACTACACGTACTAATTTCCGGCGCGCCGGCCTCCATCGGTCATGCGCAGCCCCGGCCCCACGGCGCCCACGCGGTCTCCGCCAACGCTCCACGCCTGGGAACAGCTCTCGCATAGCCGTGGCATCGCCGGGTCTTCCTCGAATATGTGGTCGAGCCGCCGCGACCCTCCTCCGTCGGCGATCCTCAATGAATCCCATCTTCTTCATGGCGAGGATCCCACCTCTTCTTCGCGGCTGGGTACTTGGAGAGGGGGTTGGCAGCGATGCGCCTGCTCCGCAGCGGTAGCTTGAAGGAGCTGGAGCCGGCCACCCGGGTCGGCAGCAGAGGCGTGGTGGCCTTGTGGAAGACACGCTTGGCGAAGTTGTTCAGTTGTCCCGTGAGGGAGCCGTCCTTGCTTGAGGACCACTCCTCCACCATGGTGGTGGCCCCCCTGTAAAGTGGAGTGCTGAATCCCGGGGGCGCGTCGTCGTCGTCCGAGCAGGCGGGTGCTACCGCTCCCGGCGGCGGGCAAGGCGACACCCCCGCTTCTTCTGTCGTCATCCCTGGCGGGCTACCCGAAGCCCCGCATAGGTAAGCCATGCCCAGGGCCGGCGGCAGTGGTATGCGCGGCCGACCCTGAGGCTCCCGGTGTGCCGCCGGTGACTCCAAGCTCCCCGCTGGGTCTACCCCGATGGTCACTGGGCTAATTGCCTTCTGCGGCTCCCCTGGCAGCTCGTCCTCCGAGTCGATGAAGCCCAGGTCCTCGTCTAAAAAGCGCTCTGGATTGGTGGACAGGAATGCACACACTTTGGCCCGGCCTTCGTCTGGTTTTGTTTCGGCTTGGATGGTCCAAGTCCTTTTCACCGCCGTGAAGTGAATTATCGCCCGAGTCCAGAATCCCTCCCTAAAATATTCAGTGTATATTTTTATTCAATGTATATGTAAATGATTTTTTCATACGACTTTTTTATAAAATGAGTTTGAATCTTAAATTTTATGACAATGTACATCTATAGATGCGCTATTAGTGTGCTTATAATTTTGTTTTTTTAAAGCTCCTAAGTATGATTTTAATAGGGTTTCCATGGATAGCACTAAAGATGTGATTTGCACTGAATATTTTGCCGGTTGCAAGATCGTGCAAGGTACCTTTATCACCCCTCTAAACGTAGTTTGTACAAATTTACTGACTTGGCACAAATATCTCGATGGTTTAGGCACATGGCTATTTTTTTAGAAATTACACAGGACACTTGCATACTCACTCTACGAACAAATCTATGCAAAACGTATCCCGGAGCACCTCAAAAGGTGAGACGTAAAATGTTAAGATTCACAGACGCTTCGTTATCGACTGAGAAGTCGTCTACCACTAAAAAGTATAACACTGTTAAAAGGAAATACAAGCACCCGTACCAAGTCATGAACTTAAACTTACGTTGACGTAGGCATGATATGACAAAATAGTAGGAAGATATAAAATATAAAATAGAAAAATTAATGCAAGGCCCACGAGTCTGATCATTATCTCTTCTTTGTTTTCTTCTTCTCTTGTCTTCCTCACCGTCTGTATTTTTTTTCGCGAGCAGGCTTGTCGGAGTAGACCATCGTATGGGCAGATCCCGAGAGTTCTAAGATATTGTAGTAATCGTCGAGTCTGGGCGTGTCTGGAGTAACGTCACGTGTTTTCTCTGGAGATTGGTCATCCGTGACTTCTTCGAGGCGCACATGGTTGACGATATGTCCTGCGGGTGCGTCGAAAGCGTAGCCGATCATATCTGGTCGTGGATCAGGGATCCGGTTGTAACCTTTGAGGTAATCTGCTAAAAGTTGGTGGCTGAATAGGTCGGCGGTGTTTGGCAACCCGTATGGGAACGGTGATGCAACCCTTGGATCTAGGGTCTTGCGATCCGATGATTTTCGTTGGGCGTTTTGTTGGCGCTTGGTCTTTTGAAGGATAGCGGGTGATTCTTGCTTTGATTCAATCTGATAGATCCAAATCCGAGCAAAAACTCCATGAGCCTATCCCGTTGATCATGAGTTGCTTGAACAGATCGGCCCAATTTTCGTCTGGTGGTTGATTGGTGCCTAGAAGAAAAGGCCGGAGTTCGATAACTCGAGCTTTGATGATGATGCCTCGTACCAAGGAGGCAAAGGATTTGTACCTTCATTGCTTTGTGGAGCTAGGATCGAGGGCGGACTCCCGATGTATGAGGTGTCCGGAGCGGTTGTCCAGGTCATCGTCCCAACGGTGAAGGTGAGGCCGGCTTCGAAGGTCATGGAAGCCGGAAGGAAACCATCTTGATCGACGTGAAATCTCGGTGCGCACCCTACACGGCGCGCCACCTGCCGACGAAATATCGGCGATAGTCCGACCCGGGGTATGCCCGACCGGTAATGGATTGGCGGAAGGCGCACGAGATTGCGAGCAAGACGTAAACAGGAGCAATCACACGAGGTTTACCCGGAGTTCAGGCCGCAAAGATGCGTAAAACCCTAGTCCTGCGCTCTGTTTCGATTATGATGTGGATGTATGAGTCCGTGCGTTATGCCGCATTCTGTCCCCGGCATGGGGGTCCTTGCTCTCCTTATATATCACGGGAGCAAGGTTACAAGTCGGAACTAGCCTATCTCGGTACTAAGTTTACATACTTTACAAGTCTAAACTTTCCTATCTCAGCTAGGTCTTGTCCTCCTTGTCGGTCTTTGGGAATCTTGCCCGTTTTAGGTTGTCCGACCAGCCTGAGCCGATCGGTCTTGAAGCTTGATGGGCCGGCCTGGTGATGGCGTGTCGGCCCAAACTAGGCCGTGAGGGTATATGGAGTTTATACCTCCACAGGTGCTCAGTGGGAGAGCGGTTCTTCGGCGGCGGCGTGGTGATGTGGTCGGGCCGCGGTTTGGGGGGGGTGCGGTGCGGGGCGGTGCCGCGACCCGGCGGACCGTCGGACGTGTTGGTTGCTCCCCTCTGGCATAGTTCGTCGGCAGGGCGTCGCGAGGCTGCTGCTCTTTCGGGTGTGGGGCGGCGGCGGGGCTCCCTCCCTCGCTACTCGCCCTCCGCCTGCTCTTGATGATGGGCGTATCGCAGCGGTGGTTGGGGTCATGTTGGCGTTGAGGGCGGTCTTCGTCTACACCGTCCCTCCCCCAGGCCTCCGACCGCCGTTGTGGGTGATCGTTATGGAGACGGTGGCCACGGCGCCCGCAGGGGTGCTGGTCCGGGGCCTCGCTCCAGATCCAGCACCTTTGAGGGGTGGTGGCGCCGGCGACGGGAGCTCAGCCGGTTGCGGTGGCCGACGACGGCTACGGTTTTCGGCGAGTGGTTGGTGGAGGTTCACGGTGGCGGAGGTCTGGTGTTCGGCAGGGGACTTGGCAGTGTGCTGGCGGAGCTCTGCGGCTGCTCGCGTGGCCGGCACGTCTACTCTGGCAAGACTTCTTCTGATGGATGGCAGCGACGTCTTGGTGGCTGGTGGGGACCTGAGTTCTTGTCCGAGTCGGTGCTGGGATTGTTTTTGGGCGAATGCCTGGCAACGACGACACTTGTGGGTGTCGTTCCCCTGTTGAGGGCGTCGCGACCTTAGCACATTCCACGGGTGAGAACCCATTCCTGCCATGGACGAACGACGGCGGTGCTTGGGCGTCGACGCGTCGTAACCTTCTTGAAGGCGTCGTTGCGGAATTCGACTCGGCCGGGATGTCTTTGGGCAGTGCTACTTCCTCGTCTCCGTTGACGTGTTCGTGGTTGGTGCCGGTGGTGGTTTTAAGCTTAGTTTGTTTCAGTTGCTTAGTCTTTTAGGTTTTGTTGCTTTCTTTTGAGTTGGGTCAGTGGTTGAGGTCCTAGTGGTTTTAAGTGGATGCTCGTGTCGATGCTCCAATCCGGCCGAGTGGTAAGCGGTTGAGAGGCTTGATGTCGTTGTCTCAATCCGACCAAGCGTGGAGCTGAGTAGAGTTGAGTTGACGCTTTTATAGCGCGAGTTGAGTTGATTTTGGTACCTAGAAATAACTTTGGAGTAGGGTACCCTCCAAAAATATATGTGGTTTTTCGCCCAGTTTCCACTCCAAAACTGGGTGGGGACGCTTTGCCTTCTTTTTCTTTCTTCATTTAATAGAAATCGCGGCAAAATTTTTGCCGTCCTTTCTTAAAAAAAAAAACGGCCCGTACCAGTCGAGTGACCGATGTAAGCCCACGACACTACACGTACGCGGCCCACGTACGAAACTGGTCCGTCGCCATGGCCCATGGGCTAGTCCGTCCTTCCCCTCGCCGCCGCCTTCCTCGTCGGCTCGTCGCGTGACGTCAGCTCGTGCGCCGGCCTTTCCTCTCCTCCTTGCTGTCTCGGAGCCCCGAGAACGAGAAGGCCAACCCGACCCGACCACTCGACCGCGTCGTCTCCCTCCTCCTCACCTCTCCCTTCCTCTCGCCTCCGCAGCTTCCCTTGCCCGCTAGGGTTTGCAGATGACGACGGCGGCGCGGCCCACCTGGGCGCCGGCCAAGGGCGGCAACGAGCAGGGGGGCACCCGCATCTTCGGCCCCTCGCAGAAGTACTCCTCCCGCGACCTCGCCGCGCACACCTCCCTCAAGCCCAGGTACTCTATCTCTTCTCCCTTCCATCCGTCTCTCCGATCTGGAGCGTTCCTCGGTTTTGGGGGCCAGGATTTTCGATTCGGGGGCCGATTCCCCGATTAGAGCACCTGCCGTGTGTTTGATGCTAGCACGAGATAATCGCCATGGTGTGGCCGCCTCATACGCCGGTGCCCAGCCCTAATAACCTTTAGAAGTTCGCACTTGCCACGCTAATTGTCCAATACAGGATGCTTAATCACGCTTCATAGCCTTTCTTTACCACGTGCTACCTATCACTAGTTATAAAAATCGGATTACATCGAGTGCCCATGTTAATGTATAGTGCTGCAAAGTATATTGGAATATTAATAAGAGGTTGTGGTTTCAGTTTCTTCCAGCCTCAATTTCTTTTCTTACATCTGTTCAGAGTTGCTTTACTGCTATATTACAGCTTCTGCTATTTCAATAGATTAAGATGCCATTCGGTAGAAAGTGACCGCAACTATCTGCTGATGTTGAGCCCGTTTGACTATTCATTTCATTTTACATACTAGTATTTCTATTGGGGGTTGGGAGTGGCATGGTTTTCAGTTTACCAGGTACCAAAAAAGAAGTTCTCATTCATGATAACAAAACATGACATGCTGATATATTAATCTTTGTAAGTACAGCATCAAACAGTTGTTTGCAGAGTCTACCAAAAACCGAAGTAGATGACTGCCTGCTTTTCTTCAATTGCCATGATCATCTACATATTGCAACCAACATCCAGCAGGACATCTTGCTTCCACAGCATCCACTTTCCACCAGTTTACCATTAAGATACAGTCCAAAAGTGGTTGAAGAATTTTGAGAAATAGAACCTGACAGAAATTTCCTTAATCCTAATCCATGTAAACATGTTATATTGTCAGATCCTGTTGCCTAATTAACTATTGACAAACAAAAAGCAAATCATTTTAGAGATCTTGACTTGATAACAGGATTCACAGCTGGCAAGATGCAAGATATGCAGTTCCTAGTGGGTATTTAGGGAAGGTGGATATAGTGTGGTGCATCGGGCATTTCTAAGACTTATACATTTTTGCATTCATGAGGTGCACAAATTAAATTCACACTCTCTTTATGCTTGATTTGGTCGAGGGACCTGAAGAAGTGTTCATTATTTTCTTCAACAACCTCTTTTAATATTCTGTTCCATGTAGATAGTTGTTCACTTTTAAAGATTCTTGTAAGGTATGCATGTTTTACTACACTGGATTGGTATGGTGTCTCTTAGGAGAATTATACAGTGTTTAATCTCGCTTGTTTAGCTTATCTGCGTCACCTGACTGATTGCAAACAACAGAATATGCATTTACTTCTGCTACACCTCCAACTAGTAACTTGGATTACATATGCAAATCGAAAAGGGCCAGCGAGTTTCTTATGCAAGGTTGAAGTTTCCCAATATCCAACTAGTAAATTGAGATTCTATATTGTCTAGAAAAACAAGGCATAAAATATAGATTTGGGTTACATATCTTTTCTGTTCTATAATGTATTATTTTAGGTGATGATTGTGTCAATGTCAACTGTAGTCATTTATGAAGCTTAATCTTTCCCTTTGCTTCATTAAGGCAAAGAAAATTTCAGCATCACCAACTTATTGCTTACAAAGATGTATATGTTGCCTGTTAGTATCTGGGAATCACAACTATCCCCCTCAGACATGGTTAAGATATATATTGTATTTCCGCTGGCTGTGTATTTTTGTTGCAAATATGTCAGACTGAGGTTTTCCCCTCCATAATAACTCACTATGTTTGCTCATTTGTACAGGAAAGACGGTCAACAGACCCAAGAGGAGGTACAGAAGAGGAACCTCAGGGAGGAACTTGAGGATCGTGAGCGCAAGCACTACTCTTCCAAGGATAAGTCCTATGCTGGTACACCTACTTCCTCTGTCTTGTTCTTTTGTTTCCTCCCTTCAGGATAAGTTTGTGACTAGTATGTACAATCAGTAACAATGTGTATCTTCTTGCCTGCAGAAGAAAGAGACCGGCGGAAAAGCTCAAGCCAGCTACTCTTAGAAGGTTGGTGGAACAAACACAGCATCAATATCTGTTTATGTTGTGGCTTAGTGGTGACTTATTCCTTTCTTGTTGTAACTCGTAGGTTCAAAGAGAGAGGCAGAAGATAAGATAGTTCCACGAGAAATTGATGCAGATGACTCTGATGTGGAGCCTAAAAGTGATGATGAGAGGTCTGTACCATTGTTCTTCTCAGTGATGAGTGTTTTATGAACCCTACTTTTCTGAAATGCTGCTAGGATTATTCTTTTCTTAGCAGTATGAACTTGAGTTGCAACTGCATTAAGTATTTTCTAGAACGGTTTCAATATTTTTCCCGTGTCAGTGTGTCACCTTCAATAAAAAATTGTAAAGCCACAAGGCTACTCACTTTTGGGGTAGTGGTTCGTATACCCACAAGGCTACTCACTTCTGGAGTAGTGTTTGTTATCCATTATTGCGCATTGCCAAGCATAGTAGCATGTTTAGTTTCCTTTGATAAGGCTGCCTTCACTTCAAATGTGCACAGAAGATAAGGCGACATCTTTCTTGACATTGTTTAGGAAAACATCTTATTTCGGTTTACCACTTCACTATGCTTGGTTGCTCTTACACATTGAATGCCAAATTGTGTTCAGCGATGAAGATGATGATGATGACGACGATGACACTGAAGCTCTAATGGCAGAGCTTGAGAGGATTAAGAAAGAAAGAGCTGAGGAGAAGCTTAGAAAGGTTTGTTATCTTTGCATCTTTGTCGTTGTGTCACGATTTTATGTTTCTGTACATTTGGATTATGGGAAAATAACAAGAATTGTTCCATTCAGGACCGGCAACAAGCAGAAGAGGAGGCCAAGATGAAGGAGGCTGAACTGATGCGGGGAAACCCTTTGATTAATATCAACAACCCTGGCTCCTTCAGTGTTAAGAGAAGGTGGGATGATGATGTGGTTTTCAAGAACCAAGCACGTGGAGAGACCAAGACACCGAAACGGTTCATCAACGATACCATAAGGAGTGATTTCCACCGCAAATTTCTTCAGAGGTACATGAAGTGATGGTACCACTGTGTATGGCAGAGCATTGGTTCAGTTGAGAGCTCTTACAATTGTTATGGTACTGAGTGAAAGACCAGCAGAGCATTGGTTAAGTTGAGAGCTCTCATCGTGTTATATTTGTGTACGCGTGAAAGGCCATTATTGTGTTGCTGTATGAAACAAAAGTGTAAACATCTGTCCTTAACAAAGCTATACTGAGCAATACATACCTTATCTGAATGTGCCAAGGTCCTATTTGTCTATATTTGATTTGATGATATTTGATTGAAATCATATTTAAGTCTGATGTATAGGAGAATATGAGTTTGATTGAAATTTACTTTTCTATCTTATTATTAGTAGCGTGGGCAGATTAATTGTGATTTAGATCTTATGTGATACGATTAGGAAGTTTAGGGACTTGGATGTCCAGTTTTGAAGTTTGGATGTCCAGTTTTGAAGTTTGGAGCCTTGATGGCATCCTCAAGTTACTGTGAGATGGCATTCTAAAGTTATTGTGATTTGGACCTCATATTATGCGATTAAAGAAAGATTGGATTTCACATTATACGATCTTATTGTTGTTTGGACTCGCATTTTACGATTAGGGACTTAAAGTATTTGAACCTCTCGCTGATAGAGTGTGGCAATTGGAAAGCGAGTCAAAGTGCTGATCGAGAATAGAAATCTTGGTACCTATCAGTGACTGACTTAAAGTGATCAAAATTCCCTCCAGCGTGCAAAATAGTACAAACTTAGCCTCCGAAGAAAACTTATTGGGTTGAAATGGCTAAATATCTGCATGACAAAGCAAAATGCAAAAAAAGAACAAGAAGAGATCAAACCGTTGTCCATCTATCCAAACCCAGTCTTTTCAGAATCACAAATTCCATTATGTTGTAGTTGTAGCATACAATTCATCTTACTTCCAATTTCAATCACCACACAAGTAACACACTAGCTACTAGTGAATTGCTTAGCTTTTATATTAATGGACAATGAGGATGACCGAGATTGTTACTAGTCCCATCACTCGTTGCCCCCTTTTGTAACCTAAAACAAACCTTCATTTCACTCCTTTCACACAAACACACACAGGGGCACTCGCTACTTCGGGTGCCGTCTCAGAGGAGCTTGTAGCCGGTGACCCAGACATCGGCCGGCGGCGCGGCCTGGACGTACACGAACGAGGCGCTCTTGCCGGCGGGCAGCGACGGCAGCCAGCTCGGGAACACGTAGCCGTACCGCGCCTTGTCGACGCCCCACACCTGGCCGTGGAGCTTGGCGATGCCGATGTGGAGCTCGTGGACAGTCTTGAGCGACCTGTTGGTAACGGTCACCGCGTACCGGTGGTACGTCTTTCCCCGCTCCGTCCACGACGCTGTCGCGTTCTGCTCGATCTCAATGGGCGACGCGTGTTCGGTACCAGGAGAAGGAGATGGTAGTGAGGTCGGATTGGCGTCGTCAATGGCTGTGGAGGAAGAAGCTTCTGCAGGCAAAGAAACAGATCGATACACAGCCCAGTTCAGTTTCTGTCCGAAAATCACCAAGCTCATCAGATCAGAATGCATTAGTAGTAGTAGACTAGTAGTTACCATCGGCGGCGACAGAGTAGTGGTGACCAAACCGGCCGCCGCCGTGACCAGCGGCCAATCGAGCGAGGACGCCCATGAGAGGCGCGTTGTTGTAGGTGGTGGCCTCCGTCTGCTCGTAGTTATCCCTCTCGTCGGCGAAGTTGTCGTACTCATCGGGCCCGCCGACGGTGGCGCCGTCGAGCAGGTTGGGGTTGGCGCCCTGGCGGTGGTACCAGCTGCTGAACCCGGCCTGGCAGCCGACGAGCGAGGGTTGGCCTTGACGGACACGATGGACGCGCCGCGGTGGTGCGCCTGCCGCGGGTACGTGGCGCCGTACCCGACCATGTAGCTCGTCGCCCTCGGGTTGCTGCCCAGGATGTAGTCCACCTGGGACCTGGCGAAGGCCAGGAGCTCCGACGGCTGCGCGGACCCGCCGGACGGGCACTGCGCGGACTGCCCGGCCGCGGTGAGGTGGTCACCGTAGGCGGCGAGGAGGAACGCGGCGCTGGTGACGAACTGCACGTTGTTCCAGCTCTGGTGGTAGACCATGCCGCCGGGCGTCCGCCGCACGCTGTTGGCGCCGCCCCTGCCGAGGCAGGAGCACGCGAACAGGTCCGCCTTCTGCTTGTACTGCCGCAGCACGTCGGCGTGGTTGGTGTTGCCGTTGCCGCCGCGGCGCAGGAGGAGCATGGCGGCCAGGACCTGCACGCCGGGGTACTTGACGTCCCAGCCGAACTGGTTGATGGACCAGCCGGTCCCGCCCAGCGCGTCGGCGTTGGTGGCCAGGTAGTCCAGGTACCGCGACTCGCCGGTGGCCTCGTGCAGCCACGCCGCCGCCCACAGCAGCTCGTCGTCGTACCCGCTCGACGAGGCGTAGTACTTGCGCGCCACCGTGATGCTGCTGTCGTACCGCCCCCGGTACCTGTCCGCGAAGTCGAACAGCTGCTTGGAGTGCTGGAGGAGAGTGTTGGCGTAGCCGGGGTTGGAGCTGCGGAACACGAGCGAGGCCGCCGCCATTGCCGCGGCGGTCTCCGCGGCGAGTTCGGAGCCGGGGTTCTGGGGGTCAAGGCGATAGGCCTGACGGCTCGTCGTCATGTCCTCCGGCCGCATCCAGCAGTCGTGGTCCGAGTCACCATCGCCGACCTGCATGCATGCGACATGACATACATCAGGAATCTTGTACTACAGTCTTGATGACTCTTGATGACCTGGCAAAAGTTTAAACCCAACGACTAGTGGAATTTGCATGCATATGCATGCTGGTTGCAGGGGTTGACAAAGCAAGCAGAGCGTGACGTGTCAGCCAGGCGGCCGGCGCGGCGGGATGTTTGTAGCGGAACGAACCGACCGACCTCTCCGTAGAGGACGTTGGGCTCCGGGTGCGCCTTGACCAGGTAGTCGGTGCCCCACTTGATGGCGTCGACGGCGTGGCCGAGCTCGCCGGCCGCCGCCATCTGGTTGCCGTACTCGATAACGCTCCACGACATCATGGTGACCGTGAACGCCATCGGCAGCCCGAACTTGACGTTGTCGCCGGCGTCGTAGTAGCCGCCCACCAGATCCACCTGCCACCGACCAACATGCTTGCATCATATCAAGGAAGGAAACAAAAAAACGGCAACAGCAGGAGTAATTAGCAAATGCTGGTTTTAATTAGTATCATTTATGTAGTCCAGATATATATAGAAAATGCTGATTTCTTTCCGAATTAAATGTCAAAGAAAACACAAATGCATGAACACGCAAAGATGGCAGGAGCAGTATCCAAGAACAAGGAGAGCAGGTCTGGGATGATCTGTGACAACCGGCACGTACCCCGTTGGCCTTGCCGTCGCTTAGGCCGGAGTCGGCGCGCCAGGCGACCCTCTGGCTGCCGGGGAGCCGCCCGGACCGCTGCGCCTCGAAGTAGAGGATGCTCTTGCTCAGCGCCTGCCGGTAGTCGTGCCCGCCGGCGGCCGACGCCACTTGCGCCGTCGCGGCGGCGAACGCCATGACGAGGCCAGCAATGACGACGGCCATGTCCACCGCACCGCGCGATCCCCGTCCTCCTCCCATGGTCATGGCCGAGCGCCTAGGACGAAGCTAGCCGAGGAAGGGAGGAATGAAGAGAGGGACGGCGGCGTAATGGACAGCGATGATCTCGGATTTGGGTGGAGGCAGTAAAGGCCGGCGCGGCTGTATTTATAGAAGCTCTGTGCGGAGAGGGAAGAATTGAAGCCGAGAGGCCGACGAGGAAGAGAGGAAAGGAAACTCTTGTCGCATCACAAACTTCGTCCTGGTTTCAGGGGAATTTTGCACCAGTCCCGGGCTACTGATCCGCTTGTCATTTGCTCGCTGTGATCCTTCCAAAATCTTTGGCAGACGCCAGACGGTTGTGCGAAAGATGACAACGGCTACTGTGCTGAACTCCTGGGATTATTCATAAGTCCATCAGACTATCAGCACTCTTTCTGAGGCGAAACTTGGGAGTGAAAGCCACGCCGGCCTGACCGCCATTTACGGCCCTAGAATGCGCCCTGCGGCGCTCGACTCAATCCTAACGTTACCTTTTTTTAAAAAAAAAATCTAACGTTAAAAGGCAAAAGTTTTTTTTTAACGTTGGGATTGGCCGCTGAATTAGGAGTGGCAACGGTAAGAAAAATGAAATTGTCCGGGTAATTAAAAACCGCTCAACTCGATCCTAACTCACTGCAGCGTTGAATATGTAAGTTGACTCGGGCAAGGCAGAGCGCGTCTGCATATACAGTCCTCGGCAACGGTCGAACCACAGCTTCTGAACTGCTAGATGGATCCTGGGCAGGCGGTACGTGATATCGCGCTGGCCCTACTACCGTTCGTGAGCCAAAGGAACATCAAGAACACCACGGTAGTCGGTCGTGGATCAGGCAGATATCCGGTGGAATCCCATACCTTTTGGCAGGAGATTACCTAAGGCTCTAGGACCTGATCGAGCAGGTGCACCTTATCGATGAGACGATGAAGCGGACCGCACAGTTTGGAGATAGACCAGCAGTGGAGTATACTCTGCCCAGTCTGCATACCGCGCTCTACAGGCCACTTCACAGTCGATGCTTGGGTACAGAACCATTTGGAAGCTGTGGGCCCTACTACAAGTGAAGATCTTCCTCTAGCTAGCCATCCGGGGTAGACATTGGACGACAGACAGGAGGCGATGCCACGACCTCGACGCAGACGATGCATGCTACCTCTGCGATCAGAACCTGAAACGATCGATCATCTACTCGCGTCGTGTTCCTACTCCAGGTAGATATGGTGGACCATCTTGACAGTGTTGGGCGTCGACGCTGTGATGACCATCGTGAGCTGGTGGGAGCAATGGCACAGAAGATGGACCGGTGATCGGAAGAAGGGAGCGGACACTCTCTTCACACTGGTGGCTTGGAAAATCTAGAAGGAGAGGAATGCAAGATGCTTCCGAGATGCCCCATCCAACACCACCCACCTGCTACACACCATAAAGCGACCGCCGATCTTTGGATCGAGGCCGAGGCCGCAAATTGAGTTGTTTGTTGCGTGACTAATCCGCTAAGAGTTGTAAGCCGGGGGTAGGTTCAAATTGTAAAATCTTAGGCACCCCCTAAAAATGTGTGGCGTCTCGGGGTCGTTGTAAAAAAAAAAAAAAAAACTCTTTTTAAATACAATGATGCGTAAGTTTTTTACGTATTCGAGAAAAAAATATTTTCAGAATGCATAAACCTTCGTAAATCTGTTCAAGAAACAGAGAAAACCTGCATCTCTGCATGTCAAGTGGAGAAGTTGGCTACAGCCACAAAGTCTGAATTTTGTTCGAAGACACCTGAAGTCTGAATTTCCAACTCTCTCTCTCTCTCTCTCGGTTTTGTTGAATAAATTTTTAACACATTTTCGTACACAAGGAAATCACAAAATTTTGTTTCATTAACAGGTGGATCAAATCAAACCCTTGCCCTTGGCGTCGGTTTCGGCGTTTCGGTCGCAGTTTGGAAACCACGATTCAGTCCCTCCCTGTCTGTCTCCGTCAGAAAGCACCTGCTGAAGCTACATACATACATAGCATAGATAGAACTAGAAGCAACAGCGGTCACATGGCAACATAATCGTTGTCACCTCCATTTCTTCCGGGAGGTTGCCTGCCTTTCATTTGCATGAATGTGATCGTGGATGGATCGGGATCGGTTGGTTGACCACCACTGGTTTGTTCATTGTCAGGCTACCTCCTGAATCGCGCCGGCGCTGCGGACCTGCAGCGATTCCTGGCACGCATGCATACATGCAGCAGAGGAGATGGAAGCATGCAGAGGAAATCTTGTGGATTCACGGCTCACGGGGGGAGACGTATTTACGGCGCGCGATCGCGAGGGCGACCGCGACGCGAGGCGTGCAGCCCGGCGGACATGGCCCCGGTAGCGCGCGCAAGTTAGGCCAGTACGCCACGCCAGGTGAAAAACTGAAACAGCCTCGCGCTCCTACAAGTGCCAAGTGCCACTGCCATCCGTTGCGTTGCGTGCTCGCCTGCCTGCCTGCTTGCTCCGTAGTAGTAGAGTGTTCCTGCCGCCCTGCAGATTCTTCGAAAACTTACACGTCGTAGTCCTGATGACCTCCGGCTTGGCGAGATCGAGCAGGCTGGCCGTGGCTGAGCTGAGCTAGAGCTACCCAGGAATTGGCGTGACGAGATGCAGAATTGGAGTGACACTGACGGCATATAGAAATGAGAAATGTCGGAGAAGGAAGTGCACGTGACCTCTCCCCTCCCCCCTGGCTACATTGCACCGGCGTGCCCGGTCGGATCACCATTTCAGTTTTCACAATCCCGTGCGTCTATCTTTCGAGGAAAAAAAAAAAACAATCCCGTGCGTCGTCGAAGTTTTCAACTCCGGATGTAGCGGCCGGAAGCAGGCAGGCCTGGTTTCCCGGTGCGGTAAATGGAGAGGAGAATTGCTTGCACCTGAATGAACGGTTGCTCTGCCGCACGAATCCTCCTCTCTCCCCAGCCTTGACTCTTCTCGTCAGTGGATGTGGATGTTGCAGTGATCACACTGAAAATTTGCAGCTAGTACTAGTGTTGAGTGCCGCGTCAGGTCTGGGACCTGGAGCTGGTGCTGCCGATGCATCATGCCCAGTGCCCATGGCTCGAGCTGCCAGTACTGGTGAAGTGTAGTGACGTACGCAAGTGTACTGTGATGTACGAGAGCAGCCGTTGACTCTGGGCTCGCCGGCTCGGAGAGGCAAACCAAATCCCCCCGATTTGGGCCTAGGCACAAGCTGCCAACCGAGCCCACCCAACGTTCCAAACGGCCGCGATATCATGCCGCCGCCGCTGGCAGCACGGCGCCGCGTCCGGATTCCAGATCGCCCGGAGCCCCGTGGTGGTCGGCCATGATTTCTGCAATTCTGCTGCGGCGGCCTGCGGGCGGCGGCGCGCCCCGATTCACGCGCCGTAAACGGACCGGACGCACGCATTTGTCCTCCTTGTCCTTGGTTCCAGGAACCAACCAGAAACGCCACGTCGGCCGCGTTCTGAAGCATAGTGTGAGTCATACAGAGCAGATGCATTCAGAGTTTCAAACCACACGATAGACAGCAAGTGTTTCGTTTTCTTTCACTCAGGATGGAGATGATCAGTACCAGAGGACGGACATTGCTTATAAACCTTGCAGCTGACACGTGTTAAACATAAATAAAACCTTGAAACAGAATCGCACTGAAAAATAACTACGGCAGCTATCTCATCAGACCAGCAGTCGCCAGTTCGGTAACTTGAGAAAGCCCAAACACCACATCTTTGACTTCGAGCTACCATGTCCTCCCCATTTTGCAAATAATGGTTACACCAATTTTCAGCTCAAACCCGTCACTGTTTCAGGTTACTGAAAACACTTCAAAACCACAAGCTACACCACTGCGGTGCACAAAATGCAAGACACACAGATCAAGAGGCAGCTGGGCAAGGAGTGAAGACATACCTACTGTTTACTTATGCAGTACCAAATACAAAAGAAACAGTTCCTGTGGTTTCAGAGTCAACAGCTGTGAGCTTTGCAGCATTTCTAGCCAACAGCACACTATCTGTCCATCCCAGCTACTTTTTATTTAAAAGAATTAGGATTTTAATTAACCGCTACAAAATTCTTTAGTGGCAGAGGCCCAATTAACAGAGATCACCGCACAGGGGCACACGAGCCAAATACACAGTTAGATTTGCCACGGCGTCGCAGCAGGCTTACACTATGAGATCAGCTGACAGCCCTGCCTGCTGAACCTGAATGCATGGGGGCATCTAAGAGACTATAGCTTAAGCTATGATTTCTCTTCGTCTGAAGGAGACCCGTTGATGGCGTCAGCAAAATATTCGACTGCAAAAAAATTGACATGCACACTGAGTCAGCAGGGATGCTAAACTTTAAAGTGTTGAATGAGATACATACATCGGAAGAGAATCACGGTTACCTATATCATCTTGGTCTGGGGAATCAAGCAGAATGTCCGAATCTGAAGGCAGGAAAGGGGTGCCAGTGTAGTTCTCTAGCACGTCCAAATCTGCTGTGAATAGGACCAGATATTTCATTTATCAGAGGGGGATACAGTACATGTGTGCACATAAAGGAATTCCTACTACCAGAATGCTGATTGGCCATGATCTTACTCATATTCAGCACACTAGATGTGTGAGTTTAGGATTCTACCAGTAACATACGTACTGCATGAAAACAATAATGCACCTTTGCAATATACAAATGCATTTGTAACAACCTATTTCTGTTTTCCTTCTCTTACTTGATGCACAAATGTATGTATTTATTTACTACAATCAGCAGCACTGCATTTTCCAATCAAAGTAGAGTATATATATCTTTTAAGTTATGCAATAAGTTCATTTTAGTCCCTTGAAGCATGACTGGAGTCCGCATAACCCTTAATATATGTTTTGGTCTATGTAACCCCCATGTTAATTTTAGTCCCTTGAAGCATGGCAGGAGTCCACATAACCACTAATATGTGTTTTGGTCTATGTAAGCCCCATGTTAATTTTAGTCCCTTGAAGCATGGCAGGAGTCCGCATAACCACTAGTACATGTTTTCGTTTATGTAACCCCCATGTTATATTAAACTGGGCCATTTCTAACATTTTTCTCCTAAGTCCTAACCATTTCCCAGCTTTGCTAACATGGATGCAAGTCTGCATGGTTTTCCCAACAAAATCAACCTGTATCAATGACTATACTCTTTGTATTGTTCTAATGGCTTCTACTCACTATTCCTTGGCTTGAAGTTATGCTGCAAGGTCAACAGTCACACAACTTCATGGATGGTACAACGGACCTAGAACAGAAAACAGATAATTGGCGTTCTACATAATTTCCTTCCACGTAATGCCTGAATTTTGAAACAATAAGAACCTCTTGTTGAATCTAATCGGGTCATTTGGGCCAATATCAATGAACTAATCAGATGGGGATCCCTCCTTGACCTTCCAGGGGAAAAAAACTAAAAAGTAAAACAAACTTTAAGGGGTTAAGCAGACACTTGCCATACTTCAAGGAAGTAAACTGAATTCTTCCTTTTAGTTTTGAATCTAATATCAATAATGCTAACATCATAAATTCAATGATTTCTGTGCTGATTAACCAAAAAACATAAGGTAAATTTCTCAACACAGAAGGTTACCTCCCAAACTCGTCAAATCTGCTGTTAGATCGGAGAGGCTGAAATTCCAGAGCTGCCCTAAGGATCTAATAGAGTCTCTTGATGAGCCATCTGGTCCTAATTGCAGAGATCCAGGATTCCCTACATCAGACCCAAATGCCGAGTCTAGGGCTGATACATCCATGGTCATGCCTGGTATCTCTGATGGCGTAAAAGGAGCATGGTTGCTTGAAGCCGCTGATGAGGGACTCACAGCCATCTCAGATGACATAGTACTACCAGTAGCACCAGCATGTGGTGCCTCAGGCGCTCCATTGTCCACAACCATGCTGCAGCAACATAAGAGCACACCATAAGGGCCAATAGTGTGAACAGAGTAGAAAGTAAGGCCACGCCCCCAAAACAAAGAGTAGCTTTAGACAATTCATTAAGTGCGTGGCCCAGAAAAAAGATAATCTATAGTCCATAAGAAGACATCAAACAAGGGATAGAAAAATAAATATTAGGACAATCAGCTTGACATGAAACTGGATGGCAAGGAAAAACTGACAAGGAAATGGTGTGTCCAGGTCAGGAAACCGTGGATAGCAACATGTGTCATTCAAAGAGCAAATGGTGTAGTATATGTGTTCTGTAATCTGTATCAGCCTGATTGTGCAGTACTATCACAACAAGTATACTATTACCACCCTCTGTTTCAAATTATAGGCTGTTTCAGCTTTTCTAGGTACATAGCTTTTGCAATGCACCAAGAAATACAATATGTGTAGATACATAATACAAGTAGTGTATCTAGAAAAGCCAAAACAACATATAAATTGAAACAGAGGGAGTAATAGATCACTTCTAAAAGTAGGCTTAGAAACTGCATATTGGATTCTAGAATAGAAACAGGCCTATCAGTGTCGGTTCATACAGAAAAGAAAGACAAATGGTAAATGTGGGATATGTTTTTATTTTTAAATCGGCAGAAAAGCCACTGTAAGGTACAACAAATAATACTCAGGAACATGATTAAACAGATATGACTTACAATGAAAAGTTCAGAATTTTAGGAAACAAAAACAGAGATGATAATACTTACTCATTTCCAGAGTTCATGCGCATTGGATGATAACCACCTGCTGCAGGTATTCCATTAACCACATGACCACTGGACAGACCACAGGCCATTGGATCCATGTGTGGCTGGCCGGGAGCAGGCATGATAGGCTGCTGAAGTACTGATACCCCATTGGTAAATTGCTAACTGCACTGGAACCAGGTTTTCATTAAATAAGAACGGTAACAGCACCTTTCTACATATATAAATTTGTCTAGGATTAAAGCCACACTTGTACTATTACTAAACCATAA
>JAENPR010001977.1:0-88697 GCA_018135685.1 Themeda triandra | reverse complement strand
AGATATATGAGTACAAATTACGCCAATATCATTGAACACCAAGAATAATATGTTACATACAAGAAAAATATCAACAGCTAACCAGTCATGTTCGTTGTGTCTAGGTTTTATATTTTCATAGTGGTAGAGATAACTATTTTTTATGAAACATTTTAAATCAAATGCCTATTATTGGGGATGATGAATACAACTCACCAAATTAAAATGTAGATGTTGATGTTGCTGATTATTGTGAGGATTTCTTTAATTTAATTTCCATGCAACCAGTGAAAATTAATATGGGGACTCTAGCTCTTTAATTAGTAAAAATAGTAAGATATAAGATGGCTCTATGCAGTCAACTAATATACTCTACTACACACTCTCATTGTGTGTATGCAACACTTACCCTGGTCTTGTACTTCCAAATTCCAATACCATTTGGGCCAAGAGATGTTATTAGGCTAGTCTCAATGGGCATTTCATGAGTGTGTCATGCACATTTAATAGTGTGACACCTCAGCAAAAAGAGAATATTTGCATGAAATGGGGAGGAGAGAGAAGAAAAGAGTTTCACCATGGTGAAACGACCCGGCGCTATTTTCCTAGCTCTCGGTAACCGCATGAAACTGCATGAAATTGCCATTGAGGCCAAATCGTTTCATCCACTAGCTCCCATGCCCATGCCTCCACCCAGTGCATGGCTTTGCCTTCTAACGGTAATTAAATGCTATATTTAGCGTTGGAATCGGTGAAATGAAACGCACCATTGTGAAGGTCTATTTCATTCATCATTTCATCTCGCTCTAGGTGATGTGGCGTTTTGGAAACCGTGTAGTGAAACTATCCATTGAGACTAGCCTTAGAACCCTACGTGTACCACATAAGAAGTTCTGTGAAAACAAATAACAGTTGCATTGAAGAACTCGATGTACAAATAATCAATGCTAATCCGCACCATGGCTCCAATGGATGCACGTCTATGGTACAATACTTCCAATTCAGGGATAATACCTAATCAAATCAAACAAACGCTAATTACCACCAAAAGATTTAAGTGCTTTATGAGCAAAAAAAATACAAAAAATAAAATTATGTAGTATATACCTCAATTCTGGGCTGTATTAGTGTAGCAACACCACCGAACTAAGCAATCGCACAATGACGCCCAAGGACAAAGTAAACAGAGCAAAAGTATATTACAAATAAAATTATCTATAGAAAAAAATGATGTGATCTCGACCCATTTGTTTTGTGTTGTCTGAGGGACATAATATCACGAGAAGTAGTTCAATTAATGTCCCCCCCCCCCCTCGAGAAGTAGTTCAATTAATGTTTTCCCCAAATCGCAAAAAAAAAAATTAATGTTTTCCCCAAGACGAGCAGTAAATACACAGAGCATACCTTGGATCCTAGCTGGCTTCCACACTCATAAAGGCTCGTTATCTTCACCACTTTTCTCTCGTCATGAACCACTTCTGCTTTGGTAAACAACCGGTCAATGTTAAATAGTTCCCAGTCATATACAACACTCTGGATGTGAATTGTGTCTAGGTTTGGGGGTGGCTTCTCTTGCTTTTGCCTCATCAGAACGTGAGTCTGAGTGGATCCTGGAGGCACAATGCCATTGAGTGAACCGACGAAGACATCTGGAGTATTTGGCTGAATCCTGTAGGCAATAATGTGATCTGCGTTGTTGGTTAGGTGCATTGGGCATGGAATGAGCTTATCTGGCTCGAAGGGGAAGCAGAGATGTGAAGGTTCGACAACAAATAGCTGCTGGTACAGTTTGTCAATAGTTTCTTCTGTTTCATTCAACATAGTGATGATATCCTCTATACTGGGCCTTTTGTGGCTGTTGGATTCCACACATTTCAGTGCGACCTCAATGCAAGTCTTCACTTGGTTGCAATACGCATCCAAATATGATGCATCTTTCCATCCTTTCTCCAGTAGCATGTCTCTCCAGTGAATCAGGAAATGCCACACCTGACTGACTAGCTATAAAAACGTGAGGAACCAAAACTACAAGAAAATGGCTATTGTCGTCCTCATATTAGGAAATGACTTCTCATACCTGATCAATGAAGTCTTGGGAATCAAGCATATCAGAATATGTGGAGTAGCCATCAGGTCCTGCCAATACTTTTATGATTATGACACCCAGACTAAATACATCAAACTTGTTTGTGATTTTCCCCTTATCTACAAACTCTGGTGGCGCGTATCCGCTGAAATGTATTTGAAGCATCACAATGTAAGTAAAAGTGATGCAAACCTAATTAATATATTCCATACAAAAGATGGTCCAAGATAATCTCCTTTCTCATATGCAATAAGAAAAATAGAAAATAGTACATTAAAAAGGCCAGAAGGCAACTATTTCTCCATCCGAGGTCGTTTGGAAAATTCAAACAATTTAATTTCAACATGTGACAACTTCAAATGCAATTTGTTGGATCCAAATAGTTTCAAATGAAAAAGTTATCAACTAAAGAAATATAGATCTCGATGACTTTGATATAAAATTCTTCAGCCGACTTCGTTTGATAAAGTTATGAACTTTACTGTACCTCACATATTTTTAAAGAAGGCTCTAGATCAAGCGGTCTCTGGAATCACCTCTAAAGATAAAGGCATTTGTATAGGCAGATGAAACTACCAGCTGCCCTATAAATGCATTTCTAGAAGTCGCTTGTTAGAGGCGGTCCCTATAAATGCAGATGAAACTACCAACTGCCCTATAAATGCATTTCTACCACCTCTATTGAAAAAAGGAGTCCCTATAAATGTTTTTTTTATAGATTATATCATAAAATATCACATGTGTAAGGGCAATGCAAACATACTAATAATTTTAAAAAGGAAAAAGTGGGATATATCTATAAGGATTGGATCATTTAACTCACAGAGTGCATAGTAAATTTTTTGTAGTATGAGACTGACGAGTTCCATTAAAGAGCCTTGATAAGCCAAAGTCTGCAATTTTTGGCACCATATTCTTGTCAAGCAATATATTTGATGGTTTGAGATCAAGATGGAAAATTTTTTCTCCATGAAGGTATTTCAATCCATTGCAAATCCCCTTTATTATTTTGTAGCGATTATGCCAACGAAGTCCAGACCATTCATCTGTAGATGAAAACAAATGATACATGTTCACAGAATTGTTCAATCAAATGTAACTAGCAACTTTTTACAGATCAACACTAACTAGCTTACTACCAAAATTATCTCATACCAGAAAGATGTTTCTCAAGGCTTCCTTCAGGCAGAAACTCCAAGCATATTGCCCTGTCTATCATTGTAGCGAACACTAGTCTGCCTTGGTGTTCGACACATCTATCTTGCTCTATGTAGCTTTTCCCAATGAGCTGGACAATGTTTGGATGGCAAATTCCTGTGAGGATTCGAAGTTCGTTTTGAAACTGATCCTCGTCTAATCCTGGCATGTGGTGAAGTTTTGAAACTGATCCTCGTCTAATCCTGGCATGTGGTAAAGTTTTTTCACAGCTACCTCTTGTCCATTTGAATGCACTCCCTGTTTCACAGATTTGATTACAGGCATTTCATTATTGATAGATGAAACTGTAAAGAAAGAAGCAAAAATCATTAACCATACCTTGTAAACTACCCCATATCCACCGTTACCAATTTTTTGCTCCACCGCAAAACCATTTGTAATGTCTTCAATTAGTTTCCATGGGAAATCTGTTGGCACCTTCCTTGTATTGTGTCGTTCGTCATTCATAATTCATATATCTATTACATTCAATTTAGTTTCACTTTAAAGAAACTGACTTAAGACAATGAGCAACTAATGAACAATTAAATATACAACCTCCGGTACTAATAATATTGGTGATTTTTGGATTCACAGAATCCTACCTTATGAGCCTTTTTGCTGAATGTGCACATACAAACATTAGGTGTAAAAATATAATACTGACACTCACATATTATTCTCGTTTTACTCTATTTAATAAAACCAGGACAAAATTAATTATCTTCTGTGAAACGGCCTTAGCCTCTAGTAGGCCTAGGTCTGACTTCCTATGGGAGTGAATTAAACAGGCCTAAATAACAAAATATTAATAAATAGATTGAGGCTTCCCCTGCTGACTTTGGTAAAAAAAGTTAACTATCTTCTAGTGCAAAGCTTTGAAACCCTTATCCAGCATGTATTGTACTCTACTATGTGGGGCCAGACCAACAAACCCACCATGTTAGTTACACATCCACGGATTTCAGAAAAGTATGGCCGCCGGCATACTACAGAAAATTATGATAATAATATGGGCATGGGCACCAATTATTTAGATCATCATATGCCCAACGCACTCACCCAGAGGAACTTTTCCAAGGATGCGGGTTCAATATTTACGCAATAGCAAACACTGCTGTCAAGTGTCATCTTTGGATTGACAAATGGACCACTAAAACATTTTAAACATTTTAAATATATAAAAAGAACCCATGCTGCAATAAGAAGTTCATGTAGCCTGGTACGTAGTAAAGCAATTGTCTTTGATCTACTGCTTAAGGCTGGCATTTCAAGTACAAATTCAGAAGAAATTCTGAAAGGTTTTAGGGAAGCTAATGTCATATTGGTCACTATGGTTCAGTGGAACCAACCAACTTGCTATATGATTTGCACAGCGGATTGGTTGAGACTTGAGAGCAGAGGTCGGACATCAAGAAAATATTCCAAGAGCATGTTATCAAGGAAGACTTTGCATAAACACAGATCTGGAACGGGAATCTCATCTGAAACATAGGAAGGACTAATTTCTCAATATGAAAAGGAAATAGTCAAACCTTGACTGATATTTCGTAAACATATTACTGGATGACTGGTAGAAAGCTTTGCTTTAAGAACCGAAATATATACTTAGACATGACTTCTTTTTGACAAGAACATGACTTCAGATTACATCTTCAATTATTAAGACTAAAATTAAAGACTGCATTTGTGGGGGTGTGCTGGCTGACAGGATTGTGTGGATAGGTTTAAGCATGCACTAAGATGTTAGAAGTGAATTGAAAAGAATCGGTCTCTTCACTAATCCAAATATGAGACGATCTTACAAAAATAGCAGAGTTCCAATAAAGGGTGACGGACTATTTAACATGACTCCTTGCCAAAAAAAAAATGATTAAAAGAGAAGTATAGTATCATGAGAAGGTTTTACTGTCTTTTTTTTTTGTCACCTTGCTGTTTGCTACCACACCAATCAACATCCTTTGCAACGATGGCACACAAGAGTATCTAATAAGGACCAACAACTAGTAGTATGAGATAGATAAATACACATTTATATGCTTAGACCATACATCCCTTACAGTCACAACAAAGTCACCAGGCAAGATTTGGTAGTAGACACAACTTTCCTATAACCTTTTCAGGATAAAATAGCAGAATCAGAGTCACTAACCTGAAGCAATCTTGCAGGTGGCCACTCGCGCTGAAGAGATGGCGAGAGGAGAGTAGGAGGAGAAAGAAGAGCGCAGCAACCAGTGAGGAGTGAGGTAGAGGAGTAGATCAAGCTTGTGAAGACTGATGCGAACAGAAGTATTTAGGACCTCTGCATTGAGCCCAAGGGAGAAAAGAAGACCTGCTAGTTGACGAGAAAAGAAGACCTGCTAGTTGACTGGGCAAATTAGAGACCTGCATATGCATGTGCTGGTTGCAGCAAAAGCTGAGAGCTGAGGGCCAGGCAGCCCAGCCGAAGCGCAGGTAAAATAATTGCGTGTACGTATGCCGGGTCACCAGCACGCCTGAAGGTGAGGGACGAGAGGTTAGAGAGAGACAGCATCAGCGCGTGTTCCGCCCGTCGCTACGCGGAGTCCATGAGACCATAGCCCAGTTGCGGGCCCGGTGATGATGATGGGTTTGCTGGAATGGGAGCGAGAGGATGGAAGAGACTTGATTAAATTTTTTAGAAAGAGTAATATCAAAGCGAACACTCGTGTAATTCTATTTTCATTTTCATCAAAGCTACTACTAAGAATAATATCAGAGCGAGTATTAATGTAATTTTAGTTTCATCAAACTATCTAAAGTTTAGCTATGGGTTATAGAATCTAGCAAAAAATGGGTATCAATAATGCAAAAACTAGAAGAAAAAACTGACCTGTTTGGATCCCACCTAGTTTCTAAACACCAGATTCTTAAAAAGGGACAAAATTTGAAGGGATTCAAACAGTATATTTGTTCTTTGGATCTAAAATTTATACTCCTACATCAGAATGACCGTGCGACAGATATGATCCCTAATTACCTTTGGGCTTGGCTAGCAGAACAAAACAGGTTAGTGTGGGCCCTGCGTTCCATCATACCTTGTGGGGTTAATTTTGAGCAAAGAAAAGAAAACAAAAGTTGTGGGTTTTTGATAGTGGGAGCAGGAAGGTGTGGAGAAAGCACCGAGATTCTTTGCACTCCTGCAAACCTTTAATTTCCTGCAGCAGCAGGAATTACGAGGTGTGAGAGCCCCACAGATGAAGGGAAATTTCTTGGTAGGATGAAGGAAATTTCTTGGTGGCGGGTACCGCTGCTGCCTTTCACAAGGATGTGGCCTGGTACGCATCTTGACTTGACATCGAGTCCACTTTCCTGTTGATTAGCGAATCAAATGCCTGTTCAATCACTTGGTGACCCCTACATTTTTTTTTTCCGAATTGGACACAAACAATTATGCACCCTTATTACCTTGTTCGTCCTGGACAGTTCCAAACCTGCATTTGACACTTTCGAACCATGGTCATTCATACTAACATACTCCGTAGTAACATGGCTACAGGAAATGTGCTTAAACCTCAAAATATGGGTGATAGATCACAGTTAAAGCCGAGTCCAAGAGGAATAAACTCGACTTGTCAGAGTCAAAGTACCTTTCACAAGCATTTGTTGCCAAGATCGCCTAGTAAAGAAGAACAAGCCCAAATCAACAAAAACCTTTGGGAAAACATGTAATGTGCTTGAGTGCAATAGCTCGTGCATGTGTTAGCCAAATTTACATGACATGATACATCTAACATAAGCAGTCTTGCAAGTATTACTTCCTATGTCATTACTACCAAATTAGTTTCTTCAAGTATAGGCGCCTACACTACCATTGAACGCATATAGAGGCAATAATACATAGTTCGGAGCCTTAAAAAAAATACATAGTTCAATCTTAATATGTACTAGGTTCTATTCTAACGTAGGGGCACATATGCTAGTTAAATATCAAAGATTAAACTGTGTGCCTGGACTTGCCTCTTGCTTGCCCCTAAGTCATGCTCATGCACACATGCATGTTGCAAAAAGCAAATAAACAAACCTGAGTTGCTTCCTTAATCGTGCCGCTGTTGGACTTCGACTCCTAATACACGCGACTGCCTCCTCACGGTAAATCCGTTCTGCTGTTTTTGTATGCGACCACTATATGCACACGTTGCTGGTTCTCCTTGCATGTACAAAATCATTTTTCTCTCTTCTTATCCTTGTAAACAATACATCTGAAGGAACAATCATTGACATCTCGCATGCTCTTGCTTGCTATTTTGCATGTATACCTCCTAATCGGATTCAATTGTTTGTCCACGCCATCAATCAATGAATAAAACCATTGGGCTGATTTACATTTTTCCTTTCCCTTACCATCAGCCCAGGAGTAGTCTACTCATACTCCATGATGAGCACGCTTCTATATGAGTAACGGTGAGCAGATTCGATTACTCAAAAGCATCTGGTGATGGCAAGTCATTAGAGTGGCAGGCTCTTCCCACTACGCCAGCCATGTACTGTAGGGGCGGCTACTGTAGCATTGTAGGGGCGGCTACTGTAGCCGCCCCTACGCCCCCGATCTCCGCACTGTAAGGGCGGCTCAACACCAGCCGCCCTTACAGTGGAGCACTGTAAGGGCGGCTGGAACACCAGCCGCCCTTACTAATGCATCCACTGTAAGGGCGGCTGGTGTTCCAGCCGCCCCTATAGTTAGTTGTTGTAAGGGCGGCTCAATCTAGAGCCGCTCTTACAGTTAATTTTCAGCACAAAAAAATAAAAATCCAAATCCGACCACAAAGCATGTAATATATAATTCAAATCTAACTCAATTGTCTATAATCATCATTCAGATCGTTCATACATTAGCTTGTTGAATGATCAACTAATTTTAAACTACATTCTAAAGAGCTTATAAGCAAATCCAAGTTACAATGTTATACTAATTGCTACTTCCTACAAGGCCTTTGACAACAATGTAGCTGCTACAGATCCATTCATCTCCATATCCTTCAGTCAAACAAGATAGAAATAACCGTTCATGAGAAATATTGTTAAGCATATAGTAAAACAATATAGTTTACTGGTTGTCCAATGTCTTTTAATTAAAAGAATGACCATAGAGAGCACTAAAACATATTTGCAAAGCATTATGATGTTCTTGCAGATTATTGTTTGGCAGATATTTTTACACTTTAATGTTCATAGTGTACTTCACTTGTAAGTCT
Source organism: Themeda triandra (assembly GCA_018135685.1). Taxonomy (NCBI): domain Eukaryota; kingdom Viridiplantae; phylum Streptophyta; class Magnoliopsida; order Poales; family Poaceae; genus Themeda; species Themeda triandra. The sequence continues at coordinate 80,222 of JAENPR010001977.1, read as the reverse complement.
TAGTTTTACAGTGATAACGTCAAAAGAGATCTAGATGGCAGATACATAGCTAAATCGATGCACTAACCAAATTCTTAATAGAAACAAGAGTGAAATAAAAAGGATTGCCAGCTTGTCAATGCTCGATAGACATACCTTACTGGCTTTGAGTTGATGCAGTCCTGTTTCCAGTTCCTACAACAAGGATTGACAGTTTTTCAATACTCGATAGACACCAGTTCGTGAGAAAAATAGCAAGTTGACACTTATTTGAATGATTTCAGCCACCTCACATCCATAAGACCATATCAGCAGCTACGAATTACAAATTTTAAAGCACAAACAAGTGGACAGGATAGTAGTACAACACATTCATATATAATAAAGCTCTTGTTCAAAGAGCACATAGTTCTCACAAAAGAAGAAAAACAGTCGCGTAGCAGCAGTTCATAAGTTTAAGAAATGCATCATAAAAGATAAACCATGACATATCAGCTAAAAATCAGCATATTAGCATTATAAATTCAGGCAATGAGCAACTGAGCATATTAGCATATCAGCCTGTGTATGTATGTAGAAAGCTAACTTAGAGCAGTTAAACCTTTGACTACGGCGAAGTTTCATGCTATTTTTTCAGAACTGAATGCAGTTATAGCAAACACATAAGCAGACAGGTAGTATCAGATAGCATATTCATGTTCAGACAAGTAACCTTCCAAAATAAGCACAGAAAAAATTCTTCAGTTATGCTATTCCTAGGCAAGGGAAAATAAATGTGAGTGTGCTCACCAGAGACAAGATGTAGGGTGCTGCTGAACGTGAGCTGGACCTTGGATGGCAATGGTGTTCTGGGCATGGTCAACAATGTTTTAGGTCTGATGATCTGGTATATCTAGATCTGCACCATCCTGAACGTGGATGAAATCAACATTAGCACCCAAAGTCAGAAAATGATTCTTGCCCTGCACCCATGCTACAACTACCAGTTATCAATTTCATGACACATATGCCACAAGCGACAATGTAAAAAAGAACATGTGAGCTAGACCTGTAAACTAGCACTCGGGATCTGCAGGTTGAGCAGCTCGTACTCGAGAACACTACAGCAAGAACCAAAACATCGTTACGTTGGTCATGTTCAGATAGAGAATCATCGTCGACATCGACAAAACTTAATCTCCTGAAAACAATAAGACTGCATTTGTACCTGCTGCAAACCGCCCATCTGTTGACGCCGACGAGTCTGGTGTTGTTCTAAGGCAAAACCTTAGAACCCCCTCCGGTGGTAAACCCGAATATACCCAACAAGAAATGCTGGATCTAGCTACGAAATGACACACGGAACACAAAATGGACAGAACATAAGCTCAATGCATTCCATTATATTCCGATCTCTTTTACAGTCCCATCAGGGCCGTATTTATAGGAGCCCGTAGGCATTTACATGACTATAATGCCCTTGAGCCGCTTCTCCCGATTTCTCACGTGGGTAGGTAGCGGGCGTAACAGTCTTCTTGGTGCTTTTCCGGGTTGCGATCCCGAATGGCCGACAACTCCGAGGCCCACCGGCAGCGAGCAATCTCCAAAGGAGCAGCGGCGTCGTGTCCCTGCACAAGCAAAACATATCATCGGCCGCCCGGTGGTGATTCGGCTAAGGCACCGAAGCCCCTCTTGCCCAGTGCTTCGGCGTCTGGCGCCCGGTGGCTAATTCATCAATCAACACATCGAGACAGCGTAATCAACCGAATCGCCCTTAGTACTCTTCGGTTAACGACCAAACGTCCGTTCATCGTCCATCGGCCGGCTTAACGGACCGAATTGACTGTGCGGCCGATCGGTTTGGTCCAACCGAATCGACAACTGTCGTTTCGGCGGGACGGGGTGCCTGGTCCCGTTGTCACCCAACAAATAGCCCCTCGCCGGTAACCGAATTGATTGTTTTTTCATTTCGGCTGCCGCTGACTTACTGATGATAACCGAAGTACCAAGCGCCGTCCCGTGGAGAGGACGATTTTTTTTTTTTTACTCAATGCCGTTGATCTACCTCGGGATGCGCGACCGAGGCGGTTAGCTAACCGCCGAACGGCCCGCGCGGGTGCCTATAAAGGCCCCCGACCGCTAGCGGTCACTTTCGCCGCGCGCGCCGTTGAGCCCCCTTGCCGATTCGGTTGCCTTAGCACCTGTTTCGGTCTGTTGATTCGTGCTCAGCGTCCGTTTCGGCGTTTCGTTTGGCGTGTTTCGTTCTCTCCGCCAAGTCCTCCCCTTCGGTTTTCTCCAAGGTAACGACTTACTGCTTTTTGCTCTTCGTCACTGAACGGTTTTGCCGAAGTGTTCATAATTTCGTATTCGGTATACTTGGATTTGTTGCCTTGTTTTTAATTCCCCATTTTTTCCTTTTATAGTCGCGGTGGGTTTTTTCACTTTGTGTATTGCTAACAATGTCGCGGGTCCCAACTAGTGCCGATACCTCGCCACGGAACCGAAACGGTTGATGATTCGGTCTCGGCTTCTGAGTCCGCTTCCGGGTCGAGTTCTAGTGAAAGCAGTGGGCAGAACGTTCCGCCAGGGAAAAGGCCAATGCCTCTCAGAGCTATTTTGCCCGAATCTGCGCCAGAATCTGATGAAACAGAAACTGATGAAGAGGAAGGTGATGAATATGTTGAATGCTTTGATTCATCAGAGGGTGAAAAGGAGGCCCGTGCCGCTCAGGGCAAGGACGAAGGTAGTTCGGCTCCTCATGCTGAAGAGGTAGCCGAATCTGCTCCCATTCGACCGCCAAGGCCACCGAAAGGACCGAGGCACACTTGGCGGACGTGCCGCCTTGGCCGGTCGAAATCCACGGTGCGTATGCTGAATCAATACCAACGTGATGGTATTTTGATCGCCGATGAGCGTAGCCGAAGCCGCTCTCCTGGGATCGAAGAGTACCCGGCCCGAGCCTACCGAAGCTCTCGTGTTCGGGGACTATTTCAAGGCCAGGCTACACTTCCCCCTTGAGGGTTTTGTTTCGGAGGTTTTGGACGCGTTTGACTTACGAGATTCATCATCCGACACCGAATGCTATTGTGCGCCTCGGCTGTTACGCCATGGCGCAAAGATGATGGGCAGCCAACCGAGCGTGCCGGTGTTTACTAGACACTATGAAACTCATGCCTCCACATATGGGACTGATGAAGCCGAGACGAAAGAACTTCGGTTGGAGGTGGGCTCTTATAACTTTGTCCCTGCTCGAGGTAACACGGCGGCCTGCATAGTTCCAACCTTTAAGAACAAATGGCAGGACTGGAAAAAGCACTGGTTTTACTACCGAGTTTGTGATGACGCCGATGTTGCACTCGCTAAGGAACAAGACCGACTGAAAGCCCATCCTCTGGTTTCGGTTATGACTCAGATGGAAGGTCTTGTTTCGGTTCCGGAGATGGCTATGGGACCGCTTGATGATGTTGCCGCTGAGTCCTATCGGCAAACGGCCGAAAGGCAAACCAGCCGAGATCTTGTTGAGGAGATGCTTTCTCTTGGTCGGTGGCCACCGTGCACTAGCATGAGATTTGATGGCTTTTCATATCACCAAGGGTACCGAAGGCCCTCGATCAATCTAGCCCGACCAAGGGTATGATTCAAATTCGATTTTGTCCAAGAAATGGAGAAACGGGCCAATCGGCTATGTGACCCGTACAACGACAAGGAGTATGACTTGAGCATGGCTAAACTTGGGTCACTTCGGCGCCTCAACCGAATTTGGGAGTGCATGAATGTAGAGTACCCCGATCGGCTTCCCCAATGAGAAGACGTGCGATTGATGCTACAATTGGTCCGAATGATTCGGCTCCACTACCGAATGCGCCGCGGTCGCGGTGCGGCCGGGCTCCGTGCCGTGGCGCCCACATTGTTCGTAGTACGCGCCAAGCCGAAGCACAACGGCGCCGTGAAGTTGGTCGCCCGAAACGACTTCGAGAAGATGAAGACGTTCGGGTATGTCGCCTGCTTGCCAAGCGAGAATGGGTGAAACCCATAAAACAGAGCCGCAATCAAGTTATTGTCGCGCCTGAAGCTGATTCGGTTGTGTCCGGGCATACGGTAGAAAGACTTGGCTTGGAATTCTAGCTCGCACCTTTCTTGAACCACTAACTCGTTTTAGCCACTTTGTCGTTATATTGTTTGATTCGGCTTGTTTTGATTTGGTTGTTTTCTCTCTGTCTTGCGGGAATTTGCTGAATCCGGCGAAGAGGTTTCATCCATGGTGGCGGCAAGATGAAGAGTGCCCGTGATGTGGTGATCGATGATCTGCGACCGACGGTGAGTGGCTTCAAGGTGCCATCTAAGAGGAGGAAGGTTCGTGATGGGGCCACTTCGGCGCCCATCTGCGCGCTTCCGCCTAGAGGGACAACCGGTGGCCTAAGCCTCGGTGCCCCCACCGGTTGGTGCCCGAGCTACCGAAAGGACGGCTCAAGCTACTTCGGGTAGCTTGCGGAGGTTGCCGGCGGGCATCGCAAAGATCACCCCCCTCTAGTCGTCGTCATGGTAAGTCTCGGTTTCATGCCGAATCTACGCGCATGACACCGGAGATGTCCCCGAATGTCTTATTCGGCAAGGGGTTTGTTTCCCTTGAGCCGTCGAGCTTTCGGTTTGGCCCAATGAAGGTGTACTCAGGCTCGTGCTCTGCTGACGAGCACAGCCCCGACCGGGAAGAGACTTACGAACTTGCTCGTGCTTTAGGAGTTGACTCTGACGCTCGTTTGGTGGCGTATGTGGACCCCCGCGAAGTGGGTATTCTGCCTTCCCAAGCTGCTTTGGGCTTCGGTCAAGAATGTGGCTCGTCCTTTTCGGCCAGCCAGACCGAACAAGCCCTGCTGGCGACGGACCGAAACGAGATGCTTTCGGCGATTAACTTTCATGCTATTTCGGTATGTATCCCGAATCGCCCAAATGTTCGATTTCCTATTTCCCAAGAATTTCTGCTAGTATGGGTGCTTATCTTCTTATTTTCCCGCAGGCTTCGGTCCTATCCGGCGTACTGCTAAAGCGGGCCATGCCACCCTTGCCCATGCCGAGAAGCAACTTCTCCTTCGGAGAAGGAAATTAAACGGCTGGAGGCCAAACTGGCGGACACCGAAGGCCTTCTTGCTCAAGAGGTTGGGAAGACCGAAGCGGCCCTGGATGCCCAGAGGCAAGCCGAAGCCGCTCTAGAGACCCAGAAGCAACTTGAGCGGGATGCGCGTCGTCTTCCTGAAAGGGCCAAGCCGCGAACGCGCCGCTGGGAGAAGCTGGATGAGCTAACTCTCTTAGTCCACCGAATCTTAAATGGCGTTGGTGGAGACTGCGAGCCCCCTGCTGCTACCGAATCGGCGCTTGCGAAGATTCGGTTTCTCAATCAAGAGATGTCCCAGCTCGACCATGTCATCCAACTGGGCCGTGAGTATGCTGGTTTTGAGACCGCCCGTGCCCTAATGAAAGCGGTGAAGGAGGAGGGCTGTGACCACTTTGCTAGAGCCACATGCTTCGGAGATGCCATGACCTACTGGAAGCCTGATGAGGATGTTCAAACTGCCGCAAAAAGATGGTTTTTTGATTTATTCTGGACCGAAGCCGGGGGGCGAGACTTGGCGCTGCTTCGGGCTGCTTATGCTTGCGCCAGGGTAACTGACTTGTATTATCATGTTTGGTTTTAGCATTCGGTGTGTCCTGCGTATTCGGCTATTGTTGACGAAATTGACATGACTCGTATTGCAATTCGCGGGATCCTAGTGAGCGCGCCTATTAAAGCTAGGGTCGAGGCTTATATGGAGGAGCGAAATGCCCGGGAGGGTTCCCCAGCCGTGCAGACACCGGTTGGCACTCCCGAAGCTCCTCATGCTTCTGCCGAAGATCCTGTCGCCGAAGCACAGGCAGTTAGCGCTCAAAATGAAAGAGAACAACCCGAATCCGCTTCGGCTGCCGACCTTCATGGGGCTCCTGCTTAGAATGCTTCTTCCTCAGCGCCTGGAATTTGAACTATGTGGTCGTGACTTGCTGTAATACTCTGTTAAGTTTGTTGAACTTATTCGGCCAGCGTGTTGGTCGTATGTGGGTGTTTTGTATTGCTACAAGTTTAAGTCGGGATGTGGCTTCGGCTCTTAAAGCCGAATTGCCTAGAACGATACTTTCGGTGTTAATGTTTAGTTTGACCGAATGCGTGTTGCTGGATTTGGCATTTACTTCTATGTGTGATGCTCTTCGGTCTTCGAGCCGAATACGTGTTTTAAAAGCGCCGTCCCGCCCCGTCTTTTTAGATCGAAGAGCGAATGACTGGTTAAGCTTAAATGAGGATTCGGTTAGCGTAACCGAATCACCACCGTACGGCGGTTATTGTTTTTCGAGGCCAAATACGTGCCAACTTTATCTGATTGCATTTGTTAGGCGTATAGTTGCCGTGCCACCCTTCGGTGTTCGTACCTGATTGAGGTGTGTTTGGAAAGCGCCGTCCCGCCCCGGCTTTTTAGACCGAAGGGGTGCACGCTACTTAGCTTAGTCCGAATTGTTCGGCCATTGCACCGAATTGGTGTTTGTAGGATTCGGTAATTGAGTCCTCGCAAATCATTCCGCCCGTCTTTTTGACCGGGGGGAATAGTTTTAAACCAAAATGTAGTAATATTTCTCTTTATTCTCTTATTACAAGTGTGCACTTGTTACAATTGAAGGTTGCGCATCACCACCCGAAATATCTTTGGTTTGACCGAGGCCGCATGTGGCTCGCGGTTGTGGCTAGGATGCGAAACTCGTGGTGGATGCGGTTGCTCTCGTGGCTGCTGACACCGGCCAAGACACGCGGGGTATTGGCTTCGGTTAGCTAACCGAAGCCCTGGCAACAGGCCCCGATGCTGACATCGCGCTGCGTTGCACCATGATCTATGTGAACTTCATTATGATTCTACATCACCATTAACTGGCACATGGTCGTGCAGAACAGAACGTGGTGAAGGGCGCGTGCTCTTCGGCCACTTGGCGGATTGAGCCCGGGTCTGACCTTGGGACTGTGACCGCTGAGGTATATCTTGTGAGGACCGAATTGTCCTTACCAGAACACTCTGAAACCAAATGTGGTGTATCTCTCTGCCACCCGAGTTCGCTCCTTCCTGAAGCCTCTCATGCCTATTTGACAATGACTTAACACCTCTCTCATGTTTGAGCTAGGACATTCTTGATGGAATGATCTGCAAGAGAGTTTTGGGTGCTCTTATATAGGGTTCTGTGACCCTAGGGTTCATAATTGCATTGAACTACCTTGGTTATTAAATTTTGACAGGTACTTTTCGTTATTAATTATGCCTGTTGCAACGCACATGACTGTGTGTTGGGGGTTTTTCTTGCCCTTTCGGCTTGTTTTGGTTGCTTGCAACCTTTTAAATTGATACCGAATATATGGACAGGCGCTTGTTGCCTGACCGTTTTCGGTGATTGTGTAGCTGATGTTACTGCCTTTCTGAGTAACTCAGTCATACAACCAATCGTACGGACTTATCTGTACGTTTGGGATATCTCCTGCTGTTTCCGCAGGAAATCCCAGCCTTCTCTGGCTTTTGTAGGTTGCTTACAACCTCTTCCTATTGTTGCCAACCGAAGCATATTCGGTAGCTGTGTCGCAGACATGAATATAATTCCGCGAAGCATAACCATAGACGAAGTTAAACTTATTACATGGGATGCCTCATTAAAAAACCTCGGTGAGGAAAAAGAGTGCGCAGAGCCCGAATGTCTTTAGACAAGAGTACCGAAATTACATGAAATTAAATTATTACATCTCCCTTTCGGAGCACGCCATAGTCATGGATAGAATCGACGCAGATTATCTCTGCGTTCCAAGTGTGGGCTGATTCGCTTCCATCTTCGGTTACCAAGGTGAATACGCCGACCCTTCTTGCCACGATGTATGGTCCGTACCATGGTGACTGCAGCTTGCCTTGTTTATCTGGTTGGCGGATAAGAACCATGTCCCCCGGATTAATGTCTTTCCTCAAGATTTTCTTGTCCCTCCAACTTTTGGTTTCGGCGTGATATTTGTCTAGATTATCTGCGGCCTGAAGCTTCCTTTGGTCTGACGTTTCTACGTCTACCATTCTCTCGAATCGGGTTGGTGGGCGATATCTCTGCGTTCCGAACGAGCTCATCCTTACTTCCTCGGCGTTATGGCTTCTTCACCAAACAACGGCCGAAATGGGGTGAAACCCGTAGCTCGACTGGAGACATTGTGACCCCAAACAAATGTGACCAGCTCTTGGGCCCATTTCCCTTTCTTTGATTCCTCGAGCGTCTTTGAGATGGTAGTGAAAATATCACCATTTACTCTTTCAAGCCCCCATTCGACTCGGGTGATTCACCAAGCGAATGACGGTTTAATCCCCAACTCTTCACAAAATGTTCGAATTGTGCCGAATCAAATTGTTTGCCGTTGTCAACCGTGATGTACGAGGTACCCCGAATCGCGAGATGATTCGCCGCCATACGAAATTCACCAAAGTCCCCGAAGTTATCTTAGCTAGCGGCTTGGCTTCCACCCATTTGGTGAAGTACTCGAGCCACTGCTGCATATTTGAGGTTCTCGGGAGCAGGGGGTAACGGCCCAACTATGTCTACAACCCAACGCCGAAGCGGCCGAGTCGGGAATACAGGTGACGTAGGGTTAGCCGGATAATTACGCTTCTTTGCGAACATCCGACAACCCCGCATGTTTTCACAATCTCTTTAGCGTCGATTACGGCCGTCGGCCAATAGAATCCCCGCCTCATTGCTCTATGGGCAATTTCGTGATGGCCTCGTGAGCTCCACATGAACCCGAATGTATCTCGGTGAGCAAACTGTTTCCCTTCTCCTCTACTTATGCACTTGAGCATTGGAGCAACTACGCCTTCCTTGTACATGTTTTCCCCAATAATGGAGAATTGCTTCGTCCTGGAGTTCATTCGGTGCATATCTTTCTTTGAGGCTGGTTCGTATGAGCCGTTGAGGTATGCCCAGATGGGCGCCCTCCGCCGTCGCTTGCGATTGCATGAACGACCGAGGGTGACTCTTCTTCTTCCTTGGATGACCTTGACCGTTAGGACTTGGTAAAAGACATCAGGCGGCAATGGACTGGCATTGGTCGCGCTTTTGCTAACTCATCGGCTTCGGTGTTCTCCGACCTTGGAATATACTTCGGGGTGAAACCCGTGAAATATTTCTCCATTCTCCTTACGGTGGCCGGGTATGTGGCTAGCTCGGGTCCTTTGTTTGTGTATTCTTTCTGGACATGGCCGACCACTATCTGTGAGTCAGACCGAATCACACAACGTCGGACTCCGAGTGCTCTGAGCTTTCGTAACCCCAGCAGTACTGCTTCGTATTCGGCTGTGTTGTTTGTGGTGAGGAACTGCAATCTAGCCGCGTCCGTATTCTTGGCCCATTCGGTGGTGTCGGTATGGTGAGATTCTCGCGCTGCTGAACACCACGACCCGTCGCAATGTACGGTCCATTCGGGTTCATCAAGCGCTTTGTGGAGTCATCCGCATTCGGTGTCCATCTGCTATGAAGTCTCGCTAACACTGTGACTTGATGGTTGATCCGTGCTCAAATGATATTATGTATTCATTCAGCTCGGCCCCCACTTGCCGATTCGGCCTATTGCTTCGGTGTTGCGAAATAAAGATTCCAAATTTGAGATGACAAGACCCGAATCGGGTGTGCTTGGAAATAGTGCTTGAGCTTTCTGGAAGCCATCACTACTGTGTATGCAATCTTTTCCAGCTCAGTGTAATTCACCTTAGCACCCGAAAGGGCTTCTGAGACGAAGTAGATGGGGAATTGTTGCATTTTACCCTCATATTCCTTCTCCTCAATCAATCTTTAACTTCTTCATCGCTCTTTGGTGCTACGATAGATATAATATCGAGTTGCTCGGATGTTGGCTTCGACAATGTGGTGAGTCTAGTGAGATACTTCTTGAGTTCCTCGAAAGCTTGCTTTGTTCGGTCCCCAACCGAAAGTCGATGCATTCGGAGTGCTCGAAAATGGTAATCCCCTTTCGGCTGATCTTGATATGAACTGCTCAAGGCTGCAATTCTCCTGTGAGTTTCGCACTGCTTCCTGTTTTGAGGCGGTGCCATGTTTGCGATGGCTGCAATCTTTTCGGGTTGGCTTCTATGCCCCTGGCGGAGACCAAACAACCGAGTAGCTTCCCTTTGCTGATACCGAATACACATTTGTCGGGGTTAAGTTTGAGGCCACTTGAGCGCAGATTTGCGAATGTTTCTCTGAGATCATCGATGTGTGCGTCCCTTTGGTCGCTCTTTACCACAATGTCGTCCACATAGGAAACGAGATTGTTCTTCTTCTTTTGCTCCCGGAATATTTCGTCAGTTAACCTGGAGAAGGTTGGTCCGGCGTTCCTTAGCCCTTCGGGCATTCTCTTGTAACAAAAAGTGCCGTCTGGTGTGATGAAACTTGTCTTTTCCTGGTCTTCCGGGTCAAGCCATATCTGGTGATAACCCGAAAAACAATCGAGCAAACTCATTATCTCACAACCACTCCGCAATGTCCACCAATTTGTCTATCCCGGGCAATGGATATGGGTCCTTCGGGCAATGCTTGTTGAGGTCAGTGAAATCAACACACATTCGCCATTTGCCATTCTTCTTCTTTACCATGACCACGTTTGCTAGCCATTCGGGTACTGACTTTCTCGATTACATCGGCATCCAAAAGCCTCTCGCACTTCGGCGGCTGCTTCGCTGCTCTTTCGTTCGATATTTTGCGAGCTTCGCTCTAGGCCCGGGCCGACTGTTCACGTTCGCCGCGGCTGCAAGGCTTCGGTCTACTCCCTGCAGATCGCGTGTTGACCAAGCAAACATGTCTCGGTTTTCCGGCCAGAATTCCGTCAATCTTGAGGCTTCACCACGACCCGCACTTGCGCCGATATTGACGCATTCGTCGTGCCGATTCGGGCTCAAGGACACCCGAATTGTTTCTTCTGCGAGGAGCGCCTTTGGCTCTTTGTTGTTACTTTGGTCTTCCTCTTCCTTCTTGTTTGAGTTTGGATTTCACCTCGTGCACCATGTTTGTATCCTGGTATTGGTTTTCCGTCGATTCTCCTTGGCCGAGATCTGATCTCCGAATACCGAAATGATGCCGGTGGGTGAAGGTATTTTCATACACGTGAGTTTGCCGAATCACCATGTCGAATTTGCGATGATACCTCCGCCGAAAATGGTCAGTATACGGGTAATCAATGTCGACTATATCGAATGCGATTTCTTCCGCTCCGACTTTTGTATCCTCGCGAACGCAACCGTGATTGTTTTCTTGCCAATCGCGTCTATTCTCCTTCCACCGAAACCGAATAGAGGGTTCCCGCCCGGTCAAGTGTTTTTCGGTCTAGTTTCATACCGTCAAATGCCTTGGTGAAGAGTATGTCTGCTGGAACCGCCGTTGTCGATCGAATGTTGTGGAGGGTGTACCCTCCGACATACGCTGTAACTACCAAGGCATCACAAGTGTGGGAAGTCCTTCACTCAAGTCGATTCGAAAAGGTGATAGGGGCCGTCTTCCAAGCGGTGCGCTATCGGTGTTTTTGGTGAGATGGTCAACACTCCCTTGACAAAGTCACGTGCTCGGCCCTCTTGTTATCGTGCTCCAAGTTGGATCCACCCGTGATGGCGTAGATATGCCCGCTGGAGTTCATCATGTTAGCCGGTGCAACCGTGTTGACTATTTGCGCTCTCTTGAAGTTTCGGATTCATCGACACGCTTTGCGTCTTCCGATCGATCGTGGGCGAAGATGATGCGGCCGCTGAAATGCTGATTGTGCATTGACATAGGTTGGTGATATGGCGCCATATGGGGCATCGACCACGCCATCGGTTGCCGATATACTTGCGCCGGTGGCGGGTTACATGGTGCCCGGGTGAAAACCGGATGGTGAAACGCCCGCGATGAGGTGCCATGGTGTGATAAACGTGCTTTCCCCCTCATTCGGTTTGGCCGCTTCGTCCTTTTCCCGCCGCTCCTTTGCTAGCTGGGTATATTTGCACTCTTTCGTTGTATGACCCTTGTCCTCGCCACACACAACACAATCTTTGCGTTCCGGGCCGGCCTCTGCCTCGCCCCTTCCGCGCCCCGCCGCCGGAACCTCTACCGCCTCTGCCCTGGTTACCAAAGTTTTTGGTTTGGTTCGGCTGGTTCTGTGTTGAGTCTTCCTGCACATTGTTCACGGCGGTGGACTTTGGCTCATTCTTCCGCCGAGTTTGCTTGATTCGCTTGGTTGGACTTGGGTGATGCTTGCTTGATGTTATACCGTGTTGCCTTCCGTTGCACTAAGTCTTCTTCTGATCTAGCGAATCAAGATCGCATCGATCAAACAGCCGTTTGATTGTTGTTGGTGCTACACCGTGACATGGCTTGAGCGCAGGCCCTATCTTGAGTCCCTTGATCGCCGCGGCAATGACAATATCGTCGACACATTCGGTAGCCGAGCTTTCAACCGAATTATCCTCTCAAGGTATTTTGACAAGTGATTCGTCGTCCGGCCGGAAACTGCATTCATGAGATCCGCCGTTGTTTTCTTTTGTCTGTTTGGAACCCCGAAAGGTAGTGAGCAGTCCGCCTTCACCCGATGCCATGAAGTGACCGACAACGGTCGTTGGGACACGAACCGTCGTATGCTACATCCAAAGGCCATGACCAACGATTTTGCGAGGATCATGCCGTTGCCGCCGACGAATGGACACATGCTTCATAACTTGTAATAAATCTTCTCGGGTTGGATCCCATTGAAACTTGGCAACTTCGGTCTGTAACCCCGGTGGCCAAGGACATCTTTGGATTTCCAAAGGATAATGGGGATGCCAAGTCTATTGCTTCGGCTATTTCCCTTCGTGATTTTTCTCCCAAAATGATAACATCTTTCTCTTGATTCTTCCCCGAGGATGACCGGAGGGTCCGAATTTCCCTTTCTAGTTTCTCTGCTTCTTCTCTTGCTTGGTTGATTGCCTCTTGGGTTGCCAGCATTCGGTTTTGTGTCGCCGTTTGGGCCTGCAACTGATCGCGATGCTGCTTCAGGGCATTCACCTTGGCAGACTGCTCTTCTAACTGCTTCAGTAGCCGGGCGTTTTGTACGTCCGATCCCTCGGGCTCTTCGGTTTCTTCTTCTTCGGGGTCTTCGGTTATGCGGGCCTCCGGAAGCGCACCTCCTAGTGCACCAAGTTCGCTTGTGCCGCCCTCTTGATTGTACTGGACCGCTGCGTCGTTGGTCAATGCTGGTGCCACCGCACCTTCGGCTTGCTGAATGGATACTCCCGATTGCAAAGTACCGGACTGCTGTAGAACTTCGGTGGGTGCAACCGAATCTGCGGCCGGGTTCCTTGGATGACCTCGCACCCGTCTTCGCCTTGCCTTTCGGAGCCATGGTATGTTCGGCGACAACCACGGTGGGCGCCAATGTTGTTCTAAGGCAAAACCTTAGAACCCCCTCCGGTGGTAAACCCGAATATACCCAACAAGAAATGCTGGATCTTGCTACGAAATGACACACGGAACACAAAATGGACAGAACATAAGCTCAATGCATTCCATTATATTCCGATCTCTTTTACAGTCCCATCAGGGCCGTATTTATAGGAGCCCGTAGGCATTTACATGACTATAATGCCCTTGAGCCGCTTCTCCTGATTTCTCACGTGGGTAGGTAGCGAGGGCGTAATGGTCTTCTTGGTGCTTTTTCTAGTTGCGGTCCGAATGGCCGACAACCTCAGCCCACTGAGCGTGAGCAATCTCCAAAGAGCAGCGGCGTCGTGTCCCCGCACAAGCAAAACATATCATCGGCCGCCCGGTGGTGATTCGGCTAAGGCACCGAAGCCCCTCTTGCCCAGTGCTTCGGCGTCTGGCGCCGGGTGGCTAATTCATCAATCAACCTTGTCGATGACCAGCGTAATCAACCGACCGCCCTTAGTACTCTTCGGTTAACAGACCGAAACGTCCATTCATCGTCCATCGGCCGGCTTAACGGACCGAATTGACCAGGCGGCCGATTCGGTTTGGTCAACCGAATCGACAACTCGTCATTTCGGCGGGACGGGGTGCCCAGGTCCCGGTTGTCACCCAACATCTGGCATGGAGCGCCGCCTGCACATCCTGTTGCACCGTCTCGTCCTCCACGCACATATCGATCCGCTGCCTGACCTAGTCCTGCACATTGAATAGGTTGCTGCAAATGAAGAGTGAGAGAGAGAGAGAGATCGCCCGGCCGGCGAGGCGACAACACCAACATATGTGCAATGAGAGGATCTTGGACCGGGAGTATCGAGGAGAGGCGAAAGTCTCGAACTCTAGCACCGGATCTCGGGAGGACGAGGCCGCCGTTGGACCGAGGGAGGGGGTAGGGGAGGGGTGCCGCCCGGATCCATCGAAGGAAGAGCCCGCCGCCCGGATCTCGCCCCGGAGGGCGAGCCCGCCGCGGACCCGGAGGAAGGAGGGGAGGGGAGGGGCGCGCCGCCCGGATCCGGCCGGAGGCCGGGGTCGCCATGGGCGAGGACGGGCGTGGCCGCCGCTGCGTGTAGGCGATGAGCGCGCGGTATGGGGGATAGGCTGCTCGACAGTAGCGGGATCTCCGCCACCGTGCTCTTCATCCCCGCCACCATGCTCCTCGTCGGTATGGGGGGTAGGTTGCTCGGCGCGAGGAGAAGGGGGATGGGCGGGTGGAGATGGGCGGGCCGCGGGTGGCGACGCGCCGTGCCGCCGCGGGTGTGAGAGAGGCGGCCCGGTGGCCGGTGGGGTGCTAGCCAGGGGAGGATGGATGGGGACTAGGGTTTCGGGGATTATATACTGCTTAGGAATGTTGGGCCTGGTGGGCCGCCGATTTGGCTAACGGGCTGGCAGATAGACCAGGTGGTAGGCTGGTTTGGTGGAAGGGCTAGGCTAGTTGTGCCTTGTGCTCCCAACCTCAAAGTTTTTCATTTGAGGTCATTTGGTACCTCATTTGACTAGGGTTGACCAAGTCTCGCCTTGGATCTTTTCATTTGAGGTTATTCAGGGCCTCGTTTGACCTAGGTTGACCAAGTCAAACCTCTGTTTTTTCGGAAAATACACGTTGACCGGACCATAGATGGCCTCAGATGCAAAAGTGATGAATAGTAAGTTTTCTCCACTCATCAAGATACATATTTTCTCCAATGGTCACCTTTTCATCTGGGATTGTTTGGACCACTCAAACTTTGAAACTTCAGTTTTTCGAGGCTAGACGCGGGTTTTCGACCCCCTAGACGGGCCCACCTCGAAAAGTCATGAACATCAAGTTTGATCCACTCGTCAAGACAAACAATTCATACAAAGGTCATTTTTGCATTCGACGAAGCGTTGCGAAAGTGTAGTTCTAAATCCACTCGTCCCGCATGAAGTTTCATTAAGTCTGTGTGGGATTCAAGAATTTGTGACTAGAGTTTACCAACACTTCCTCAAATGCAAAAATAGTCTATGTATGAAATATGTATCTTGATGAGATAAAACTATCTTGTAATCAAAACTTTTTCATTTGAGGCCATTTGGTACCTCGTTTGACTAGGGTTGACCAAGTCCGCCTTGGATCTTCAAACCCTGTGACAAGAGTTTACTAAAACTTTTCCAAATGCAAAAATGTTCTATGTATGAAATAAGTATCTTGATGAGATATAACTATCTTGTATTCAAAAGTTTTTCATTTGAGGTCATTCAGGGCCTCGTTTGACCTAGGTTGACCAAGTCAAACCTCTGTTTTTTCGGAAAATACACGTTGACCGGACCATAGATGGCCTCGATGCAAAAGTGATGAACAGCAAGTTTTCTCCACTCATCAAGATACATATTTTCTCCAATGGTCACCTTTTCATCTGGGATTTTTTGGACCACTCAAACTTTGAAACTTCAGTTTTTCGAGGCTGACGGGTTTTCGACCCCCGGATGGACCCACCTCGAAAAGTCATGAACATCAATGTCGGGTACCTAGATTAGGGGGTCCTAAACTAGGGGGATTAGAGACAGGCAAACCAGCTTCACCCCTCTCTAAATCCCAAAAGCTACTAAAGGAAAGCCCAAATTCTCCCCGTACTGGGCCGACCCACGATTAGGCCCACGACCAGGACCGCAAAACCACGATCAGGCCCACAAAGCCACAAAGCCCGCCTAATCGAGCAGCAGCCGCTCACCCGCTCGTGAAAACATTACGGAAACCGCTCGAGCGAGTGGCCGCTCGAGACGGTAACTGCTCGAGCAAGCGACCGCTCGAGACAGAGACGGAGACCGCTCGAACGAGCGCCCGCTCGAGTCCGCCTGCAATAATTGCCTATCCAAGGCACGCACATGGCTACAGTGCGTGAAGCAGTGGAAATACGCCGCTCGCTCCGCCTAACCCCATGGCTACGGTCGTGAAATAGTGAGAAGTACGCCGGTCACTTCTCCTATTCCACCGCCCATACCCGGATTCGAGCATGACAGCATCACTATTACACCACGCCGAACACTATGCCGTGTACGACACCCTCTTGGAACGCGATTGTCAACTCCCCGTACCACCAAACCCGCCGCTCGGTCCGTCGCTCGGGCCATCTACCCTCGGCGCTCATTAACCGCTCGAGGAATGATGACGGACGCGACCTGAGCATGGGGCGCGCAGTGCCCTGTCTTTCCCACCTCGACGGCCATACGGCGGGGTTCCCGGACGCACGCGCTCGTCTACGCCAGCGCCGTACCTCGACTACGTCAGCTCACGACCGAGAAGGACGAGCAGGCCATCATTGCCCACGCTGCTACAGGCTCGAACCGGACCAAAGGGAGCGTCTACAGTCTCGACGACTCGACATGGCGCCCATACCTTGACGTCACACCCACGACAGCCCTAACCATCGTGTAACCCTGAACCTCCCCTTGGCCTATAAAAGGGGACGCTAGGGCCTTGTATAGGGCAGGCTTTTACGGCACAAAACATCGACACACATTCACACATTTTCAGACACTCATTCACGGCTAAGTCCCGCTTGTATTCACCCCTGTACAAGCACTTCGGTGCAAGATAATACAAGTTTCCTCCCCCCGCTGGACGTAGGGCATTCTTTGCCTGAACCAGGGTAAACACTTGTGTCCTTCTTGCATCACCATCCGGATTAGGGAGCACGCATAGAAATTTACTCGTTGGTGTGATACCCCCCGGGGTGCGAAACACCGACAGTTGGCGCGCCAGGTAGGGGTACTGCGTGTTTCGCTCGATTCCCGCCATTCTTCCGGATGGCAGATTCCACTTCCCCGCTTCCGCGTGCTACGATCATCTGGTTCGGGAGCTTGGAGTTCGCGTCGCTCGGCTCGGGCCACGACATAACTCTGCTCTCGGTCGGTGACACGAGCGGAGGCCGCAACGTGCCCCCCACGATCAGGAGGGGCGCTGCGTTGACCACGCCACCACGGCTCTCCTCCCAGGAGAAGGCGTCGTCGGCGCCACCGTCGTCGCCCGGCCAGCGCGGGCGGACACCTTGTGCGATCCCCCGTCCCGGCGTTGGATGCGGGTCTCCCTGGGCTGGGGACACTGCCCTAACCAGCGCTGGGGGCGGGGAGCGAGCGGCGGACCTCTATGAGGACGCCGATTTCGCCTTCACCATGCGCGCGTCGAGGGAGCCCGGGCCGCGCCCCCGCACGCGCACCGCCATCGCCACCCAACCTGCTGCCGCACGGGATTTACGAGGCCCGTCGGTGGCCCCCGTTCGGTCTCACCAACGCCGCCGCAACGTACTCCTCCGGGATGCATGCCACCATAGGTGCGCGCGAGGACAGCTCGGGGGCTCTCCTGCGCGCTACCATGGATTCCGAGCCAGCGTAGGACAGCACCCCGGAACCGCGGCTTTGTGCGCGACCCAGGCACGAGACACAATACCCTCGACATCACGAGACGGCAGGAGCCACGCGGGGAGCCGCGCACCTTCTCCTCCGGCACCTTCGACCTCGACTTCGACCACTACGACGTGCAGTGAAGCCAGGGACGTACGGGCTGGCGGACAGCAAGGGCTCGACCCTCGTCATCGCATGAGACAGCAAGCAGCTATGTCACTCTTATCCTTAGGCCTCGAGGCCTTGTACATTTTTGTATTATATACGCGCATCGCATCATGAATGAATAAAAAGTCCGCGGCCCCAGTACTTTTACTTTCATTCGTAACTTGAGGAGGACTCGATTCTGCCCCTCGATGCCTCTCTTCGTTCCACTCCTCGAAGTACGCTTCGCGACAAAGTAGGAAACGTGCTCAAGACCCTCAAGGGTCGCGGGCTGCCAAGCCGGGAACTCTCCTACGCCCCCGGGCTAAGGTACTCCCACTTGCTCCCCCCGAGGACTTGAGCACGCGTCCAACACTCACGTCAAGAAGTAGAACAACGGGCCGTGGAAATAAGAGCGGCTCGAGAAATAAAATCAACTAAGAAGCATTCGATGCACTTTAGTTCATTTCTTATCCGTAACTCGAGGCCGAGTTGACTCTACCCCTCGACGCCTCTCTTCCTTCTACTCCTCGAGGTACGCTTCATGACAGAGTAGGAAGCGCCTCGAGACCTTCAAGGGTCGCGGGCTGCCAAACCGGGAACTCTCCTACGCCCCCGGGCTAAGGTACTCCCACTTGCTCCCCCCCCCCCTCGAGGGACTCGAGCGCGCGTCCAACACTCACGTCAAGAAGCGGAGCATCCAGCGGTAGAAGTCGAGCCGCCGAGAAATAAAAGCAACTAAAATGCATTCGGACTCGTAACTATAAGGTAGACCCGGCCCCTCCCACGAGTTGAGCCTCCCTCGGGGGCTAATAAGGGGTACCCCTAAAAGTCCCCGAAAAACACAAGCGTTTTCTTTTCGAAAACTCGACGCCTCTTTTCCTCTCACGCTCGAGTGCGCTCCGCGACTAAGGTAGGAAGAACGGCTCGAGCCCCTAAGGAGACGGAAACGGTCGAGCCGGGGCTCGCCCACGCCTCCGGGCTAAGGCACCTCCACTCACCGCTCCACCCTCGAGAAGCTTGAGCACGCATCCAACTCCTAAGTCAAAGGCAAAGCTCGAAACTAGTTAGGAAATAGGACCGCTCGAGAACAAAAGAAACTTAACTTCTTTCGCGCAAAATACGAACGAGTGTTTAAGGCCCCTCAGGCCACGACATCACGATAATGCTAATGTAATTCATTTACATGGGCCTTTTTGCCCATTTGGCTCGCAGCCACCCCATCATCACCCGGAGCCGGGCTCAGCGGGAGAACGTCATCCTCAAATTTCTGCGCCGCCTCGCCCCGAGCGCCTCACCAAATGCCGTCAACCTCTTCTCCACCATCCAGCATTCCTGCCACGGGTCCTCCGTGACCTGCTGCCCAACCGACAGCTCGAACCGCTCCTCACGGGCCCACCACGACCGCGCTGCGGTAACTCCTCCTCAAAAGACGCGCCCAACGGGAGGGAGGGGTTACTCCCGGTGATTCCTTCTACAGGAAGGTAAGTGGGCTCCAGCTTCACGATTAAACTCTCGAGGGAGCGAAGGCTGACCCTCGAACGGGTTTTCCACAGCCGCCCTCGAGCAGTCCTTCCCAGGGAAATAAAACGGACTCCGGTCCACCCCCAAATCTCGAGGGAGCGAAGGCTGGCCCTCGAATCGGGTTCGACAGCCGCCCTCGAGTACCCGAGTCAGGGATGACCCAGGAGGAGCCAGCACGAGGCCCAGCTCGAGAACGAACTCTCGAGGCCCCCCCGGGACATATCCAAGGCAAAACCTGGGAATACCACAGGATCCCTACGACGGGAGGCATTGAGCCGCCAACTCCCATCGAACGGAGTTGGCACCTGAGTAATCCGTATGGTTTCGCTCGATGAGGACGCCTCCGGGCTTCTATCGACCCCAATCGAACGGGGCATGAGTTCTCACTTGATTCCCCGTTACCGGCTCACGTAGAGACTTCGAGGCTCGTCCAAACAAGGATAGCACGACGCTCTTCGCCCCACAATCCGAACGCAAGGATCCGTGGGAAGGACGCTATGAGGTAGCAATGCACCAGCCGCTCGAGGCTCGGGGGCTCGACTACGCACGGCACCCCTCAACGAAAGAGGGTCAAAAACGCTCGAGGACTTGATGACAAGAGTCGACCCCTCGATAGGGCACTACGACTCCGCTTAATACCACTCCCTCTCGATAAAACGCAACTAAAAGCCCCCGGAGGAGTTCTTACTTACTCCCGGGGGCCTCGAGAAACTACCCCGCGGGACGCTCGCGCGCCCCCACGGAGAAAGGATGAAATAACTTCCCAAAACAACATGACCCTAAGTCTAGGTACTTCAACTCCACTTCATGATCCCTTGCTTGAAGTTTTTCACAATCAAGCAAGGGCTCGGGGGCTACTTGTTTCGG
Organism: Themeda triandra; assembly: GCA_018135685.1. Taxonomy (NCBI): domain Eukaryota; kingdom Viridiplantae; phylum Streptophyta; class Magnoliopsida; order Poales; family Poaceae; genus Themeda; species Themeda triandra. The sequence goes on along the minus strand of JAENPR010001977.1, from coordinate 59,858 downwards.
GTACCTAGATTAGGGGTCCTAAACTAGGGGGATTAGAGACAGTAAACCAGCTTCACCCCTCTCTAAATCCCAAAAGCTACTAAAGGAAAGCCCCAATTCTCCCCGTCCGGGCCGGCCCACGATCGAGCCCACGACCAGGACCGCAAAACCACGATCAGCCCACAAAGCCACAAAGCCCGCCTACTCGAGCGGCCCGCCACCCGCTCGTGAAAACATTACGGAAACCGCCGAGCGAGTGGCCGCTCGAGACGGAATCGCTCGAGCAAGCGACCGCTCGAGACGAGACGGAGACCGCCGAACGAGCGCCCCGCTCGAGTCCGCCTGCAATAATTGCCTATCCAAGGCACGCACATGGCTACAGTGCGTGAAGCAGTGGGAAGTACGCCTGCTCCGCCTAACCCCATGGCTACAGTGCGTGAAATAGTGAGAAGTACGCCGGTCACTTCTCCTATTCCACCGCCCATACCCGGGATTCGAGCATGACAGGCATCACTATTACACCACGCTGAACACTATGCCGTGTACGACACCCTCTTGGAACGCGATTGTCAACTCCCCGTACCACCAAACCCGCCGCTCAGTCCCGTCGCTCGGGCCATCTACCCCTCGAAGCAGTCATTAACCGCTCGAGGAATGATGACGGACGCGACCTCGAGTACGGGGGCGCGCAAGGCCCCGTCTTTCCCACCTCGACGGCCATACGGCGGGGTTCCCGACGCACGCGCTCGTCTACGCCGGCGCGTACCTCGACTACGCGGCTCACGACCGAGAAGGACGAGCGGCCATCATTGCCCACACTGCTACAGGCTCGAACCGGACCAAAGGGAGCGTCTACAGTCTCGACGACTCGACATGGTGCCCATACCTTGACGTCACACCCACGACAGCCCTAACCACCGTGTAACCCTAAACCTCCCCTTGGCCTATAAAAGGGGACGCTAGGGCCTTGTATAGGGCAGGCTTTTACGGCACAAAACATCGACACACATTCACACATTTTCAGACACTCATTCACGGCTAAGTCCCGCTTGTATTCACCCCTGTACAAGCACTTCGGTGCAAGATAATACAAGTTTCCTCCCCCCGCTGGACGTAGGGCATTCTTTGCCTGAACCAGGATAAACACTTGTGTCCTTCTTGCATCACCATCCGGATTAGGGAGCACGCATAGAAATTTACTCGTTGGTGTGATACCCCCCGGGGTGCGAAACACCGACAATCAAGTTTGATCCACTTGTCAAGACGAACAATTCATACAAAGGTCATTTTTGCATTCGACGAAGCGTTGCGAAAGTGTAGTTCTAAATCCACTCGTCCCGCATGAAGTTTCATTAAGTCTCGTGGGATTCAAGAATTTGTGACTAGAGTTTACCAACACTTCCTCAAATGCAAAAATGGTCTATGTATGAAATATGTATCTTGATGAGATAAAACTATCTTGTATTCAAAACTTTTTCATTTGAAGCCATTTGGTACCTCGTTTGACTAGGGTTGACCAAGTCTCGCCTTGGATCTTCAAACCCTGTGACAAGAGTTTACTAAAACTTTTCCAAATGCAAAAATGTTCTATGTATGAAATGAGTATCTTGATGAGATATAACTATCTTGTATTCAAAATTTTTTCATTTGAGGTCATTCAGGGCCTCGTTTGACCTAGGTTGACCAAGTCAAACCTCTGTTTTTTCGGAAAATACACGTTGACTGGACCCTAGATGGCCTCAGATGCAAAAGTGATGAACAGCAAGTTTTCTCCACTCATCAAGATACATATTTTCTCCAATGGTCACTTTTTCATCTGGGATTGTTTGGACCACTCAAACTTTGAAACTTCAGTTTTTCGAGGCTAGACGCGGGTTTTAGACCCCCTAGACGGGCCCACCTCGAAAAGTCATGAACATAAAGTTTGATTCACTCGTCAAGACGAACAATTCATACAAAGGTCATTTTTGCATTCGACGAAGCGTTGCGAAAGTGTAGTTCTAAATCCACTCGTCCCGCATGAAGTTTCATTAAGTCTCGTGTGGGATTCAAGAATTTGTGACTAGAGTTTACCAACACTTCCTCAAATGCAAAAATGGTCTATGTATGAAATATGTATCTTGATGAGATAAAACTATTTTGTATTCAAAACTTTTTCATTTAAGGTCATTTGGTACCTCGTTTGACTAGGGTTGACCAAGTCTCGCGATCTTCAAACCCCGTGACAAGAGTTTACTAAAACTTTTCTAAATGCAAAAATATTCTATATATGAAATGAGTATCTTGATGAGATGTAACTATCTTGTATTCAAAAGTTTTTATTTGAGGTCATTCGGGGCCTCGTTTGACCTAGGTTGACCAAGTCAAACCTCTATTTTTTCGAAAAATACACGTTGACTCGGACCCTAGAATGGCCTCGATGCAAAAGTGATGAACATCAAGTTTTCTCCACTCATCAAGATACATATTTTCTCCAATGGTCACCTTTTCATCTCGGGATTGTTTGGACCACTCAAACTTTGAAACTTCAGTTTTTCGAGGCTAGACGCGGGTTTTCGACCCCCTAGATGGGCCCACCTCGAAAAGTCATGAACATCAAGTTTGATCCACTCGTCAAGACGAACAATTCATACAAAGGTCATTTTTGCATTCGGCGAAGCGTTGCGAAAGTGTAGTTCTAAATCCACTCGTCCCGCATGAAGTTTCATTAAAACAGTGTGGGATTCAAGAATTTATGACTAGAGTTTACCAACACTTCCTCAAATGAAAAAATGTTCTATATATGAAATATGTATCTTGATGAGATAAAACTATCTTGTATTCAAAACTTTTTCATTTGAGGTCATTTGGTACCTCGTTTGACTAGGGTTGACCAAGTCTCGCCTTGGATCTTCAAACCCTGTGACAAGAGTTTACTAAAACTTTTCCAAATGCAAAAATGTTCTATGTATGAAATGAGTATCTTGATAAGATGTAACTATCTTGTATTCAAAAGTTTTTCATTTGAGGTCATTCAGGGCCTCGTTTTAACTAATTTTGTGAAAAACCACTGTAGGGGCGGCTGGATCACCAGCCGCCCTTACAAGGCTCGTAGTAAGGGCGGCTGGATCACCGGCCGCCCCTACAAAGCGATTAAAGCGGGCGGCCGGTGATCGGCCGCCCACCACCTGGCCCGGCCAACGTAGGGGCGGCTGCATCACAAGCCGCCCCTACTACAAAATGCCAAACGCTCCCTTTGAAGGATTTTCACGTAGTATCCTAGCTATGTTCTTTTTAAGATGTTTGTTTTATGCAAATATGGGAAGCGGATTCACAAATTTTACATCAGTTGATTCATTAAAAGCACAAGAAGGGGTTTTGAACCTTTCCTATTAAAAAATTATATCAAATAGATGCAGTGGCGGACCTAGGATTTTATCGTAGAGTAATGCCGTATAAATATTTTTGTATGCAATTCAGTAAAAAACCGTGCAAACAATTGTAAATTAGCAACATGATTTATTACACAAGCACTAAATAACATATAAATTTACCAAATTACAATATATAAATAGTTCAAATTCGTTACTCACAGTTTAGAATAAAGACATAGAAGTGACTTACAATACTACTCATCCAACTTTTTTTAAGAGTAAAGTGCTCACGGTCCCTAAACTTATCGGACTGTGTCTTTCCAGTCCTTAAACTCATAAATCGACCATTTAGGTCCTCAAACATGTTCGGCTGTGTCATCTCGGTCCCTAAACTTAGAAATCGCCCATTTTGATCCTCAAACTTGTTCAATTGTGTCATCCCGGTCCCTAAACTTGATTTTGAATCTCATCCGCGGGCCACGGCGATCTAAAAGCTCTATATAAAAGAATAATTTTTAACTTTTCATACGAACTCGAATGAAGACAAATTTTATGTCAAAATTCTAGCCCTCGGTGTGATCTACAACTTTTTTAATTGAAAAGTTTTTTATTTGAAATCATTTAGCGTCCCAAAATTCAATTTTAAATTTTAAATTTCAAAATATATAAACTTTAAAAAATATTTTAGGACCCTAAACAATTTTAAAACAATCTCTAACCTAACGAGATGAATGATACGGATAATCCTCCTAATAATACACAAATAATTATTCACAAGTAATTGCAAGTTTTTTTGGAAAAACAAGTAGATGATTCAAGTCTTCACGGCGTGAAAAAGTTCTTTTAGAGGCAACAATTGCAGACCTGATATATCTATGCGTGACATCAATTTGCGCAATTGCACTTGAGCACTTCACGTCTTCACGGAGCCGGCGTGGGGGGGAAAAGACGCAGACGACGGAGACTGCCGCCGTCCGCCGTGCTGGCCGCGCAGCGGGGCATGGCGCCGGCTGGGGAATAGCGGGGCAGCCAGGCATCGCGAGACAGACGGGACGCTGCGGCGCTGCTCGATGATCGACGATAGGGATCGCCTGTGGCCTGTGGCCTGTGGGACATCCGCGACTCCGCGTCTTGGGCGGTTACCGAAGAGTCGGCCAATCATTGAGCGTCCAAGCGAGCGGCGGAGCCGATCAGAGCGCGCAGAGTATCCTATATACTGTGACTGTCATCTGGGTCCAGGTACCACCGTACCAAGATTTATGAATTAATATTAAAATCCTTTGTTTATCAAAAAAAAAAAAAAATGTAGCTTAGTAGTAAGACATTCAGGTTTGTTTGAGAAATGTACACATGAATCTGATCTTGTGAACCCGTTATATTTTAAGATCTGGGCTCACCTTTCTTTGGGAAATAAAAATTAGAAGTACTATAAAAACTGCCTCTGGCATATGGATTGCCGCAAAGCCACAAAGGTAAATCATAAAGGAAAGATAGAATCTCTGTCACTAAGCTCTCATAGAGTACATAACTCTGAATCTTTGATTGCTGCCATCTCTATCGTGCACGTTTTCCGTGGAGATGGTCAACAATTTCAACTATAGAGATGGCCTGTTTTTCTGATTGACATCGACGCATTTGAACCCTATATCAACGCATGCTTTCACTTGCTGAAGGCGATCTGCATCGAGAGACATGTACTTCTTAGAGGTTATGTGCTCATCTGTCCAAGTTCTACGTACCTGCACAATGGAAATCATGAATCAGCTTGATGGTTAGCCATTTTTTTTAGATAATGGATACATTTCATGGCTCTGGATCAGGTGGAAACCAGGAACGTGTGCAAACTTTGGAAACTACCAATCTAGAGCACAGGTTGCGCATGCGATAGCATCAAATGAGGGTGGGGCTTATTTGCACTTAAACGCCCGCCTCCAGCACTGCTAATCCCATTATTTTGCAAAAAACCCCCCAGCAAACAGGAGCAGGCCGGAAGCCAGAAACAGATGTTTCGCGTCGCTGGTTCTCAATCTCGTCTCGTTTCGCCTGCGCCGGCGGCGGCCCTCTCTGCAGGACGATGTGGTCGTGCGAGCATCCCGGCGATGATGTGGTCGTGCCGCGCCCAGAGGCGGTCGCGGTTGGTGCGGATGTAGGCAGCGGCGAACTCCGCGTCGGAGAGGATGGCGGCGAGCGTCGGAGAGGATGGCGGCGAGCTCGTAGCAGCTGTCGCTGGCTGCCCACTTGAAGGAGAAGATGCCGGAGCTGGTGGGACGGCAGTGGTCACTGTCCATGATGGGCGGCAGCGGGGTGAAGAAGGGCAGCGCCCGATGTTGCTGCTCCAAGCCCCCGTTCGTAGCACTGAAGACCAAAGCAGTACAGAAGCCGGCCGTGAAGAACAAAGCAGTACTGAAGCCAAGCATCAGCACGGCAAACAGCTAGCTGCTACTGTCTGTTGTAGGAATTATTGGAAACCAAATAGTGGTTCTTCTGAAGTTTGTCATGCTATTTTTTATGCAATGTGTGTGCTGTTCAGGTCAGTTGCAATGTGAAATGCAGTACGGATCAGTTCAGTTCAGTTTACTGCAAGAACTTGATCCTCAGCGGAAACGGGATCAACGGCGACGACGACATCAAGGGCCTAATCCATGGCGGCGGCCTCGACGGAGACGGGATCAACGGTGACGACGGCATCAACGGCAACGTCACGCACGCCGGACTCCATGGCAGCAGCGGCGCAGACTCACGGCACAACTCTTGACGAGTCTCCTCCGCCGACAGACTCAACGTATGAGATGAGCATGAGACTCACGTATGACATGAACAAGCTAACGACTGCATGCCGGACTCATGTAAGAACAGGAGGATACTCACGTACGAACTGATTCAGATTAGTCTGCGATGCCGTCCTCGTCCTGCCCGCCTCGCCAAACAGCTCGTGGCCGCCGCCGCCGCCCAGGAAAAATGAAACGACATGAAAGGAAATGACGCCAAACAACATGATTAGAGGAGGGGTGATTTGCAAAACAACATGATTAGCAGTGCGGGGGGCGGGCGTTTAAGTGCAAATAAGCCCCACCGCCATCGGATGCCATCGGATGCGCAGCCTGTGCTCTGGATCAATTGTTTCCAAAGTTTGCACGCGACCCCAGTTTCCACCTGATCCAGAGCCATATTTCATACTCCGCTTCATCTACCAACAGGTAGAATCAGGTCAAATTATTATAACAGAGAAATCTAAAATAAAAGAAACTGACGGAGGGAAAAAATATCCCAACAAAGAACTCTAGTAGTCCTACGCGACAAATAACTTGCTCCGTGATGTCGACTCCACAAGAGTATGACCACCAACGTCGAGACAATCCCACCACACACGTCTGTCAGACCTAATAAGGGTACTGAAAGATCGTTGGACACCGACCACCTTGAAGACACTGGATGTTGTATTCTTGCAACGGCACAAAGCACCTGGTGTATATGCAGAGGAGTCACCAACTCGTTGCCGGCATCAAAGCCGACAACCCAATAAATCTTCCAAGAGCGACGTCTCCAACGAGAAAATAACATCCGCAAACGTCATCATCTCCCCACCAGAAAACTGGACATGGGTTTTCACCCGGGAAGATCCGCAAGAAAGACGATGCCTCCAGCAAGGAAAGTGGCACCCGCAGGCGTCACCGCCGTCGAAACATGGTAGTACCGTCATTGCCCACCAATTGCCGAACTGTTACGCCATTGATTGCCGCCTCTGTCTTGATCTGGCCGACATAATACACGCCTAGCCCAGCTGCCACAGTTGCACGAGTAAGGCCACCGATGCCCAGACACGCGACGGCTCTTGCTCCGCCGAACCCGCCTTCGGCGGTAGCGCGGCGATTCGCCAATCGCGCGGAGGCCGATCCGATTTTTGCGGACGAGCTGCAAACGGATCCGCCGACCACGCAGGCGAGTGCCATCGCCGGCCGCCCAGCATCGCCCCTCCTCCATCGCGCCAGAGACAGGGCATCGCCGAGGCAAGGCCCCGCCGCCACCATCCTCATTTGCCGCCTGGGCCTCTCGGTGGCGCGCTCCGGCGGTGGCGAGGTGGAGAGAAGGGGTGGGGGGAGGTGGCGGCGGCGGCGGCTAGGGTTTCGCCCCGAGCTGCCCGCGCGAGGGCGACGCGAGGCTCTCAGGCTTGGTGGTTAGCTAAAGAGAATTAAATAGGGATTTTAGTGCTTGTACCCCTATTTCAAAGGCTATTGGTGATTTTGCCCCTCTTTTTTTAACTTTGCGATTTTGCCCTCTTTTTTTTGTATGAAGCTCCCGTTTACCCCTATTTTGTAACACCGTGAGTATGGATGAATTAAATGGTCAAAAAAAAGAAAATAAAAAAGATAGCTAGGCAAAAAGACATAGATACCCTTCACCTTATCTCCTTCTTTCTCCGCTAGTTGGGCACCCCGCACCGACGCCAGAGCCCCGTGCCCCGCGACTTCTTTCACGCGTCGGGCGATTCCAATGCGCCGGCGCCACCACCCCTTCCTCCTCCATCCCCCGCTCTCTCCTCCGGCCGGCCCACCCCCCGCCCGACGCCCTCTGCTCGCCCTCCATCCCGATGGGCTAGGGTTTGGACTAGGGTTTGCGCTAGGGTTTCATGGCGGCTACCGGCGGCGCGGCTGACGACGGCGACTGCTGCAGGGGGCTCACGCCCGCGCTGGAGGAGCCTACTTGGGGGCTCACGCCATCGCTAGAGGGGCCACCCCCCATGGCCCCAAGCTCATCCACAGCAGCAGCAAGCGCCATGGAAGAGCCAAGGTATTTTCTTCGATTTATTCCCTGCTTCTGTGATTTGTGTCGACATAGAAGTGATTCGTTAACTCTTTGATCCCCTGCTGATTTGTGTAGGATAAATCACTGTAAATTGGAACTTGTTAGTGTGTGCTCGTTTTTCAGCTTACCAAACAATGGCCCCAAAACTTATCAGCATCGTAGAACTTTGCTAACCAAGGTTGTTGACACAAGTAGCTTTGGGCTAGGACAGCTAATTGATTTCATTGGTCAGCACTGCTTGTGGGGTTCTAAGCAGTACATTACCTTGTGGCATGATTTGGAATCTGAATCGGTGCAAATAAAATCGATGAGGATCTATTAGAGTGGTTTCTAATCAATTTGGAAAGTGGATTAGTTTGCATCAATGCTCAGAAAAATGATTTTGAGGGGCCACTGCAATTCTCTCCAACCAAGAGAAGTTTACACCCTAGTGTGAGGGCTAGTGTGCTCCCAATTGAGGAAGGCACTATTGAGAGAGCCACAAATGAGAATGCTACAGATGTTACAGTTGCTGTCCCATCTAAAAAAAAGATAACATCCACCAAAAAAAAGGTAGCTGCCACAAAAAAAGTGCTTCCAAGGGTGATACAGAGGTACTAAGTGATAGCAGCTATGACACTGATTTGGCTGCTTCATCTGACTCTGATGCTGATTGTTGGTCCAGTGGCTCTGACACTGAGTTTGATCCTAATGGTGAAATTGTTGATGAGAAGATGATGACCTTCCCATGTTTTCATATGATGTTGATGATCCATGTATTGATGTTGGAGTGTTGTTTCGAGATGTGGATTGCATGCAAGTCAACAGTCACACATTATTCCATCTTGCATAATCATGCTTTTGAAACTGTGAAAAAGACAAGAAAAGATTTAGGGCCAAGTGCAAGATGGCTGATCAAGGTTGCAAGTGGATTTTTCATGCATCTACAAGCAAGAAAAAATACAATGGGTGTAAGGTATTAACTGGTTCTTTTTTGTTACATGTGCATATTTTTGGTTCATTGTTGCAAGTGGAACTATTTTGACGACTTGTCTTTGTTTATTATTTGCTGCAGGTTAAGACAAGTGGACCCAAGCATAACTGCGGTTCAGTGAACAAGTGTGGTCTGACAATGGCCTCAAACAAATGGGTGGCTGATAGAGTGGCGGATATCTTGAGGGATGACCCTGAAACGGGGCCGGCTGCATTGATGGACAAACTGGACAAGAAATACTTAGTTGATGTTCCATATCACAGAGTTGCTAGGGGAAAGGCGAGAGCAATGGATATCATTTATGGGAAATGGGAAGAAAGCTATGAGATGTTGCCTACTTATCAAGCTGAGCTTTTGAGATCAATACATGGGAGTGTTGTGGAGCTAGAGACCAAAGAGCACAAAGGTGATGTGTGCTTTTTGAGGTTCTTTGTTGCTCTTAAGCCATGCATAGATGGCTTCCTACAAGGATGTAGACCATATCTTGCAATGGATGCAACACACTTGACAGGGAGATCGAGAGGTCAGTTGGCATCAACTGTTGCAGTGGATGGTAATTACCGATTGTTCCCAGTGGCATTTGGAGTGATTGAGACCGAGTCCAAGGAAAGTTGGACTTGGTTTGTCAATAATGTGAAGAAGGCTATTGGTACACCTCCAAGTAATTGCATTCCCTGTTTTCATTGATTTCAAGTTTGTTATATTTGCTGACATACTGCAATGTTGATATAGGTTTGGTCCTTAGCACAGATGCTAGAAAGGGAATAGAAGAAGCAGTGGAAGATGTGTATCCTGGAGTAGAGCACAGAGAGTGTATGAGGCACTTGTGGAAGAACATGAAGAAAAGTTACAGTGGTGATTGTTGACGGTCGTTAACTCATAAAATTAACCGTCAACTCGGCATGCAAATGGACCTATTTATAAATACTTGATAGATATAGGGTTACCACTCGACAGAATTCCACGAGTTTTGGTGAATATCTATTTCGCAGGTGACAACTGAAAACTACCCAAGATGGTCCACATGTCGGGTTTACATAGAGAGAAAGACCGAACGGGTGAAAAAGTATAATCTAGAAGACTCCAGAAGGCAACACCTGAAACCTGGGGCCCACCTGGCATAGCCCAGGGGCGGCCGCCCCTAGGGCAAAGTCGGCCGCCCCGTCACCTCCACCAATCAGGTTGAGTCTCGTGGATCCTGCCTCCACCGACTTTGAAGATGAATAATAATCGTCCATTTAGGTCGGTTTGATCCGAGGGCTGTGGTGCATTCTAGAGGACTATATATTCAGAGCCCCTGGCCCCAGGAGAAACCCTAATTCATTCTCTGATTCAGAAGAGAGAGAACCTCGAGTTCAGAAGCCCTAATGCATATTTTCTAGAGAGAATTAGCTAGAGAAGGGTCCCTCGAATGGATCTATCTCTATAGGGTATTAGTATCAAGAGAGATTGAGAGAGTATAGAGTGGAGGTAGATTTGGAGGAAGCCCGGCATGTCGGTGTCTCCTCTCCAAGTGTACTGCGGGATAAAGTCTCCTAACCCGAGGGTTGGTTTCGGGATCATTCGGCAATTCAACTTCTAATACTAGTAAGTTCGTTGTTATTATTGTTCTTTGGTTTACAAGTTTACTTTATTTCGCTTCGCGTTGGGAATAGAGTAATCGTTCTTTAGCATAAGCGTGGTGCTTAGGCTAGGTTCACTTGTAGATGCTCCCTATTCGGCCGGAACCGTGGTAGTAGTGAGGGAAGTGACAATCCCTTTATTACCTTTGTAATCCACTTCCCGTTGGTAGGTAAGGTAGGTCCTTTGTGCCCGGTTTAGCATCCTCTCGCGGTGTCTTTTCCTCGGTACCCCCTTAGAACAATAGTCTCAAAGCTTGCCATAGGTTAGAAGAAGACCGACGAAGGAGTTCTCTCTATATCGCTTAATTCTCACTTGACTAGCGATCCCAGGGGTAGAAGTAAAGATCGGGTTAGTCTATTGCACGTTTTCTCTTAGCGGATAAAAACAAATACGATACTCGGGACTTATCTCCCGGTGAACTGGCGCTTACCGATATCCGTGCGCTTGCGGATTATTTCTCTTTGATTCTTTCGTGTGCGTATCTAGTGTCAACAAGCATTTTACGGCGCCATTGCCGGGAGAAAGACGGTCTGCTTAGATAACCTAAATCTTGCTCTACCCCGTGTACCTATACTTTTATCTTTTTCTTTCACTTTACTTTTCCGTACTTTTTATCTTTTTCTATCCTTATGGATAATTTAAATTCCATTCCTATCTTTCAATTTTCTGCACCCACGGAGACCAGCCTAGTGCCACATGAGTCATCACAACCTATCCAAACACCTAGCTATAGGCTGAGTCCACGGTTGATTGCATTGGTCCAAAGCCTATCCTTTTTAGGAGAAGGAGACGAAAACCCTTACCTTCACATTAGAGACTTTGAGCAAACATGTGACTGTCTTCGCATAGAGGGCATGTCCGACAAAACCCTCCGCTGGAAGCTATTTCCTTTCTCATTAAAGGGAAAAGCTAGACAATGGTAAAGCTATAGGTAAGCAACAAGGGGATTGGGGATCCTTACGTTCCAACTTTTGCCTAGATTTCTATCCCATCTCCCAAATCGTCGACCTTAGAGTCAAGGTTCGACTATTAAGCAAGAACCCGAAGAATCTTTGGCCTCATCCTGGAATCGTTTTACTACACTTTCAAAGATCGTGGCCCGGACCTTAGTCTACCGATCCTATTCTTTTACAACATTTTTATAAAGGTCCGAGTAGAGACAGAGAAAATTGCTCGACACAACTTCGGGAGGATCATTCTTGCATATCTCTGCGAGAAAGCAAGATCAATCCTAGACCAAATCCTATCCAAGTGAATTAGACAACCTCCTAGAAGTAGAAACTCAAGTAGCCAAGCCAAACCTTTGCCAGGTACACCATCAACTTCAGCTAACCCATGTCTTGAGCAAGATAAGGAAGACATTCCACTTCCCGATTTTATGCTAGATATTGAACCCGATCTCGTTTTCCGATTTTGGAAACATCTTCAACTATCACACAAAGTGAAGAAGCCACAAGGCAAATATCACCCAATAAAGCCATGTAATATTGATGAGGATATTCCAACAAGAAAGACCTCGGGAGAGTTAGTGTTCGTATAAGCAATGAATGGTTAGAAGAGTCAGAGCTTTCCTCCGAAATAATTCGTTTGGATTCATTCTCTCTCCCCATTCATTGCATGATTAACAATGATCACATAGACGCTCTCTATGATCCAGTTGTGGGTATAAATATCATGTCTACCACACTAGCAAAATATTTGCAAAGAGACATGACATTAACCCCAACAGTGAAGTTCATAAGAAATCCTTCAAGACAAATTCTTCCCTGTTTAGGAATCCAACATGTCCTACCACTCCGGGTAGAAGGAACCCCTGTTCACTTAAGCTTTTATGTCTTTGACATAGGGGATTTCCACCTGTTGATAGGACAACCGTTTAGAAGACTTCTTTATGAAGGACAAACTGGGAAACTGAGCATTTGTTTAGGCAAGAAACTCCAGTTTGCAATGTCCATTTCGCACTCTTTAAATACTAGGACCGAGCCCTATCCACATTATGATCCATTGGAGGAATTTAGAGCAGCTTCTCTAGAATTCCTAGTTAAACCAGAATTAGAAGACGAAGCTAGATTCTTCATAGAAGAAGAAGCTGACCCTTCTGAAAATGAACCTTTAGATGAGTTTACCTTACCACCTAGGCCTCCTATAGAGTTCAAACCTTTACCAGCCGGTCTTAGATATGCCTTTCTAGGAAATGATCCAGAGTCTCCTGTTATCATAAGTGATGCTCTCACTCAGGAGCAAACTTTCCGCTTAATGGCTGTCCTAGAAAAACATCAAAAAGCTTTTGGCTACTCACTCCAGACCTCAAAGGAATTAGTCCCGCCCTTTGTACCCATCGCATTCCCACGAGATCCCGATGTTCCACCATCTAGAGAACCCCAACGTAGACTCAATAATGCGATGAGGGAAGTTGTTAAGAAAGAAGTTTTAAAACCGTTGCACGCCGGGATTATTTACCCCGTGCCACACGGTGAGTGGGTCAGCCCCGTTCAAGTTGTGCCTAAAAAAGGAGGCATGACTGTTGTCCAAAATGAGAAGAATGAGTTAATCCCTCAACGAACCGTCACAGGATGGCGAATGTGCATAGATTATAGAAAGCTTAATAAGGCAACAAGAAAAGATCACTTTCCTTTGCCTTTCATCGATGAGATGCTAGAACGATTAGCCAACCATTCTTACTTTTGCTTCCTTGATGGATATTCTAGATATCATCAAATCCCTATCCATCCTGATGATCAAAACAAAACGACCTTTACATGCCCTTATGGAACCTTTGCTTACCGTAGGATGTCTTTTGGGTTATGTAATGCGCCGGCTTCTTTTCAAAGATGTATGATGTCTATATTTTCTCGATATGATTGAAAAGATTATGGAAGTTTTCATAGATGATTTTTCTGTTTATGGAAAAACTTTTGATGAGTGTCTTGAAAACATAGATCGAGTTTTGCAAAGATGTGAGGAAAAACACTTAGTCCTTAATTGGGAAAAGTGTCATTTCATGGTTAGAGAAGGAATAGTGCTAGGACACTTAGTGTCTGAAAGAGGCATCGAGGTAGATAGAGCCAAAATAGAATTAATTGAGCAACTGCCTCCTCCTATCAATGTGAAGGGAATTAGAAGTTTCCTTGGCCATGCTGGTTTTTATTGTAGGTTCATAAAAGATTTCTCATTCATCGCTAGACCTCTTACCCGCTTATTGGCTAAGGATGTTCCTTTTGATTTTGATGATGCCTGCTTACTATCATTTGAGATCCTTAAGAAAGCTCTTATCTCCGCTCCAATCATTCAACCCCCTGATTGGACTCTACCTTTTGAAATTATGTGCGATGCAAGTGACTACGTTGTAGGAGCAAAGATAGGACAGACTAAGGATAAGAAGCATTATGCAATAGCCTACGCTAGCAAAACTTTGACAGACCTCGGCTTAATTATGCTACCACTTTGAAAAAGAGCTTCTAGCCGTTGTGTTTGCTATTGATAAGTTTAGATCCTATTTAGTGGGTGCCAAAGTGATTGTTTACACCGATCATGCCGCTTTGAAATATTTGCTCACTAAAAAAGATGCTAAACCTCGTTTGATAAGATGGATTTTGTTACTCCAAGAATTTGACTTAGAAATAAAAGATAAAAAGGGAGTAGAAAACTCGTTGCCGATCACTTGTCTAGAATGCGCTTTGAGAAACCACAGGAACTACCCATCGACGATGCACTCCGGACGACATGCTCTATGGAATCAACAAATCGACCCCGGTATGCGATATTGTTAATTTTATGGTTACAGGGTTATGTACCACCAGGAGGCAACAAAAGGAAACTTATCCGGGAGAGTCGTACTCACATATGGGATGAACCCTACCTCTTCCGAGTGTGTTCGATGGCCTCGCTCGAAGATGTTTACCCACTGAAGAAGGAATCAAAATCATTGAGAGATGCCACTCATCACCATATGGAGGCCATTATGGGGTGTTCCGGACCCATGCAAAGATTTGGCAATGTGGATTCTTCTGGCCAACAATGTATGAAGACACAAAAGACTTCACTCGGAGATGCAGTCCTTGTCAAAGACATGGCAACATTAATTCAAGGGATGCCATGCCACTCGTCAACAATCTTCGATCGAGCTCTTCGATGTCCGGGAGTTGACTTTATGGGACCATTTCCACCGTCGAAGAAATGTGAATACATCCTTGTAGCAGTGGACTAGGTGTCCAAATGGGTCGAAGCTCTGCCATGCAAAAAGGCAGATAGTTCAAACTCCAAGAAGATATTCGAAGAAATAATATTTCCAAGATTCGGTGTCCCGAGGATAGTCATAAGTGACGGAGGATCACATTTCATCGACAAGCGTTTCGAGCAATATTTATTGAAGCATGGGGTACGCCATAACGTCGCTACTCCGTATCACCCTCAGACAAGTGGCCAAGCAGAGACATCAAATAAGCAAATCAAAAACATTCTTCAGAAGATAGTGAATGAAATGGGAACTGCCTGGAAGGACAAGCTTCCCGATGCACTATGGGCATATCGAACAGCATACAAGACACCTATTGGGATGTCACCATATCAACTGGTCTATGGAAAGACCTGCCACTTGCCAGTAGAGCTAGAATTCAAAGCTCACTGGGCCCTCAAGAAATGGAATATGGATCTAGAAGCAGCAGGAGAGAAGAGGAGGATGCAAATCTCTGAGTTAGAAGAATGGAGAGAAAAAGCCTATCACAATGCCAAGATATACAAAGAGAGAGTGAAAAGATGGCATGACAAGAGAATCAAGATCAAGGAGTTCACACCCGGAGACAAGGTATTACTTTTTAATTCCAGGGTCAAACTCTTCGGGCAAGGAAAGCTTCGAAGCAAATGGGAAGGACCGTTCGAAGTAGTAAGCTCATCATCGCATGGAGCCGTTACGCTTCGCAACAACGAAGGTACGATATTCACGGTAAATGGTCAATGTCTTAAAATATTTTTAGAGCCCATTGAAGAAATAGGTGAAATAGATGAATTAAATTTCTTTTTCAATTAGATATTTGGGCCCGACCTTTTTACTTTTTGTTTTTTCGGGGTCCGGGATATTTTTCCGAATGACAAAAATGCACAAAATAGGTTGCGAAAAAACCTGACCGGGAAGGCCACCAGTCAGGGGCGGCCGCCTCTGACCTAGGGTCGGCCGCCCCGTGGCTTCGCCCCTTCGCCGCCGCCTTTTGCATTCGTGATCCTTCTACACTCTTCCTTCGGGAATTTTTGCCGATTAGGGTTTTTGAGATCGCGTTGACGCGTTATTCCTTCGGAGATTCCTTTTAGATGCTTTCCCAAGCCCCCTATATAAAGAAGCCCAGCCTTAGGCCAACCTCATTCCATCTAAGCCTCCTCCTCCTAGCATCAAGCTTGCTACGCAGCAATGGTGAAGCCAGAGCCAGAAAACTTAGATAGGAGATTGATCCGCCACGGGATTGATCTCAACACCATCCCAAAGGAGGAGCCTGAGTGCAAGGCCATTGTTCTTGCTGAGCCAAAACCTCTAGCCTCTATCCCTCCAAAACCCCAAGCTTACAGCCATTGCTACTTCGCCCAACCGGTCATCGCAGCTGCAGCCCAAGCCTCGGCACCAAGATCCTTCATGGACCTCCACCAAAGGGTCCCATTGTGAAGCTCCCCGAAGGCACCAAGATCCTCCCTCCTAAGCACAATGAGATGCTTATGGGAGTAAAGACCAACAAGCAAGGGGAGATCGTCTCGTGCTAGATATAGCACCGGAGAGCGCTCTTATTTTGAGGGAGTCCGTGCTCACCCGAGCAAGGTCAAGTTCATCCCTCCTAAGGAAGCCCCGAAAGCAGCTCTCGCCGCTTGAAGCTCCACGGAAGCGCCGCAAGACCGTTGCGAGACTTAGAGAAGGAGTTAGAGACTCGGCGTGCAATTATTGCATCTCTAGAAAACCGCCAACATGTTCGAGCGAGTATTGTCACTGTCATAGATAGACTTCGTACGCTAGAGAAGAAGACGGATAAGTTAGAAAAGAAGTTAGACGCTCCGAGAAGCGAGTTAATTAGACAAGATTTATCTTAGCATCGGAAAGGCCTAGTGTGATTTAGATTGCTCGCTTAAAGTTTTAGTTTGCAAATGTGCTTAGTTAAAGTTTAGCTCGATCTTAGTTCCTTTCAATTCTTGTAAATCCAGGCCTTAATGAGGATGAATAAAGTTTTCTAGTTATATTTATTACTGGATATGTGTTGCCTCTTTTGTCTCCACCTTGTTGTGAATGAAGATAACGGAATCTAATGTGGGGGAGGCAACCGACGACGAAACTAACGGATATCAACGAAACAAAAATATTTGAAAAGATATGACATAAAGATCACGCTCAGCGAAGGGGACCCCGAGGGCCACTCCGCGAGTCGGCCGCCCCAATTCTCTAGGCGCCCGCCTCTGAGGTGGGCCCACTTGGCTCCAGCTTTCGTCCACGGTCAGGTTTGCTTCCCTACATTCCAAATTTTATACCGATCACGTTTTTCCGATTCGTTTGGGGAACACCTTGAATTTAAATCATCTGCTATATATATACCGAGAAGGTAGATTATTTTAATCATGACCCCAAGATAAACTCACACCATGAGAATTCCCGGGAATCCCCAAGTCTTGTTGGGAACGTTATTTATAGGGACCCCATTTTACTTAGGTTGTTGTGGACGGTGAGATAGCATGAACCATGAGAACCTGATTTCTTGATGTCTAGTTACTTGGAGAAATTCTTTTCGAAAATCTTAAAATTTTAGCTACACTTCTCCTCTGTGGTAATAAATGCCTATAGAGCCTCGTCGACAAAAATCTGAAAGACCAGCACATAAGCTTTTATTTGTGTTGAGAATAGTCTTGGCGGTGTTAGAGCCAAGAGAAGGGTCTCTTACTCATATGATCAAGTGCACTTACACCCACATATATATCTGTTGCTCCTACACTGGGAGTACGCAACAACATGCTTTCCGCCATTTATCCATCTCCTACACTGGGAAAGGATACATACACTTTTTAGGACTTCTTTATGCTCCAAGGATTGTTATCATCATCTAGTATGTTGAGAGAAGATTATTATCATCATCGTATCGTCATCATCATGTTCAAGAAAGTTATTGTGTCCAAGATCGAGACATGGGCTATGCAAAAACAGTTGTTAAAAAAAAGAAGAAGAGAAAAGAAAGAAGAGATAGCCCATGAGCTCCAAAGTATTCTGATCCCAAGAGAAGGAAGTTCAAAGAAGCTCAAAGAGTTAATCAGAAGAAGATCAATTCATCATTCAAGAGAAGATCGGAAAGCAATGTTCAAGAGAAGACAAAGTGCAAGAGAGGGAAGGAGCATCGTTATCATCAATTTAGCCACCAAATATTCCACACACTTGCACACACTTGATCTGGAGTAAGGTCCCCTTCTCCGTGATTCCCGTTTTTGACTAATCAATATACGTAGGTAAAAATACTATTCCTTGACATACCTTAAACTCCATATAAGCCTTTATAGAATAGGAGGCATACCCTTTACATGCCTCAAGTGAGTTCCATAAATACTACATACATTGAGAGATTTGAGTGCTCTATACATAATGGTGAGTTCTACAAATACCACATATAAAGAGTGAGTCGAGTGTACTACATGATGGAGAAGGGTAAGCTAAGTTTTCTTTGCAAAAATATTATAAAAACTCCAAGTGACAGGATTGATAGAAGAAGGATCTCTACTTCGCGCTGTTCCATTTTTCAACTCCCCAAAGTTCAATGGTAGACACTTTGAATCCCGCAATGCAGGTATGATCAGGGATAATCTAATGTTGATGTCTTGGTTTGAGGCTATGCTTAAAGTAATCCATCCTTTTCCTCGAGGATGAGTAAAAGACAAGTGTGGGGGAGTTTGTTGACGGTCGTTAACTCATAAAATTAACCGTCAACTCAGCATGCAAATGGACCTATTTATAAATACTTGATAGATATAGGGTTACCACCGACGTAATTCCACGAGTTTTGGTGAATATCTATTTCTCAGGGTGACAAATGAAAACTACCCAAGATGGTCCACATGTCGGGTTTACATAGAGAGAAAGACCGAACGGGTGAAAAAGTATAATCTAGAAGACTCCAGAAGGCAACACCTTTAACCTGGGGCCCACCTGGCATAGCCCAGGGGTGGCCGCCCCTAGGGCAAAGTCGGCCGCCCCGTCACCTCCACCAATCAGGTTGAGTCTCGTGGATCCTGCCTCCACCGACTTTGAAGATGAATAATAATCGTCCATTTAGGTCGGTTTGATCCGAGGGCTGTGGTGCATTCTAGAGGACTATATATTCGAGCCCCGGCCCCGGGAGAAACCCTAATTCATTCTCGATTCAAAGAGAGAGAACCTCGAGTTCGAAGCCCTAATGCATATTTTCTAGAGAGAATTAGCTAGAGAAGGGTCCCTCGAATGGATCTATCTCTATAGGGTATTAGTATCAAGAGAGATTGAGAGAGTATAGAGTGGAGGTAGATTTGGAGGAAGCCCGGCATGTCGGTGTCTCCTCTCCAGTGTACCTGCGGGATAAAGTCTCCTAACCCGAGGGTTGGTTTCAGGATCATTCGGCAATTCAACTTCTAATACTAGTAAGTTCGTTGTTATTATTGTTCTTTGGTTTACAAGTTTACTTTATTCGCTTCGTGTTGGGAATAGAGTAATCGTTCTTTAGCATAAGCGTGGTGCTTAGGCTAGGTTCACTTGTAGATGCTCCCTATTCGGTAGGAACCGTGGTAGTAGTGAGGGAAGTGACAATCCCTTTATTACCTTTGTAATCCACTTCCCGTTGGTAGGTATGGTAGGTCCTTTGTGCCCGGTTTAGCATCCTCTGCGGTGTCTTTTCCTCATGTACCCCCTTAGAACAATAGTCTCAAAGCTTGCCATAGGTTAGAAGAAGACTGACGAAGGAGTTCTCTCTATATCGCTTAATTCTCACTTGACTAGCAGCCCAGGGGTAGAAGTAAAGATCGGGTTAGTCTATTGCACGTTTTCTCTTAGCGGATAAAAACAAATACGATACTCATGACTTATCTCCCGGGTGAAGTGCTCACCGATATCCGTGCGCTTGCGGATTATTTCTCTTTGATTCTTTCGTGTGCGTATCTAGTGTCAACAGTGATCTTTATGGCAAGAATATGTGGTGTGCTTTGCCAAGAGCTTCACAATTCCGAAGTTTAAATACCTCCTGGGGAAAATAGAGGAGAAGGATCCAAAAGCCATTGAGTGGTTGGATAAAAATCATCCATATGTGTGGAGTAGAGCATATTTCGGTGAAGACTGCAAGGTAGATTATATCAACAGCAACCTTTCTGAATCTTTTAATAGTTGGGTTTCAAAAACTAAGGACTTTCAGATTGTAGAAATGCTTGATCGTATTAGACAAATGATCATTGAGAAGTTTGTTCTGAGGTCCAAGATAGGTACTAATATGTCAGGCATTATAATCCCAGCTATTATCAGTAATTTGAATGCTAAATCCAAGACTATCAAAGAACATGAGGTCCTAATATGTGGGCAAGCAAAAGCTGAAGTAACTGTGAATAGATTCAGGTATGCAGTGAACTTGGATGAGAAGTCTTGTACCTGTCAAGCTTGGCAAGTGACTGGAAAACCATGCAGCCATGCTTTGGCTTTCATTGGAAAGATAAGTAGGGAGGTACGGATGGATGAATTTGTCCATGAATACTTCTCTGTTGATAGGTTCAGGAAGACATATGCAAGTGAATTCAACCTAATGGCATCCAAAGATCAATGGCCTCTAGTTGATTTAGGCTTCAAAATCAAGAAGCCCAAATTGAGGAGGAAACCTGGGAGGCCAAGTAAATCTAGGATTAAGGCACACGATGAAGTTGAAACTACTAAGAAAAGGAAGATGTGTCCCGAATGTGGAGAACTAGGACATACTGACCAAGACTTGCCAAGGAGGTCCTACGACTAGTCAAAAGAGGCATCAACACAACAAGATGGATCGGGTCAAGGAAGCAATGACCCAATGTGAGTCATACATGCATTGCTGTCCAATTCCATTTATTTATCCCAATTATTTATATTTACTTGTACTAACATTTTTCTTCCAACATTTAGTGCAAGTGAAAATGCTAGTGCTAGTGCTAGTGCAAGTGGCACTCAAACTAGAAGGGGAAGAGGAAGGGGAAGGGGAAGGGGAAGGGGAAGGGGATCAGGAGATGGCAACAATGAGACAAAGTAAGACAAGCCAACATTACTTCTATCTACTACAAATTTTAGTTACTTTGCTAACATAATACCTCTCTTTTACATATAAAGTGGAAGTGCTACTGGAAGGGGTAGAGCAAGTAGTGGAAGAGGAGCAACTACTGGGAGGCTTGCCACTTTGTTAGGCTTCAACGCTTGAGACGTAGCTCACTGCTAGATGCCTACAAAACTCACTAGTAGTTGTTACTTTTGTTTGGCATGTCATTTAGACCTATATGTTAGTGTTTGGTATGCCATTTGAACCTTTATGTGGGCTTTTGTTGTGGTACTTTGATGACAAGTTGCATGGATCTGGATCATATATATTATTTGTGTGATATATTTGTGTGATATCAAACTGTGTTTATGTGGATTGTGTGTCGAAGTACTGTCGAATTTTTCTAAAAATTGTGTGCAAAAAATGACATCATGCTGTCCCAAAATAGGGGTAAAAACACAAGGGTCATAATAAAACAGGGGCAAAAACGTATGGGCAAAGTTGTCCGATTGCGCAAAAGTTAACACCGTTAGAGGGTGTTAACTAGGGGTAAAGTGTTCATTCGTTTTAAAATAACAGAGGTAAAATCACAAAGTTAAAAAACAGGGGCAAAATTACAAACGGTTACGAAAAGAGGGGTATAAATGCTCAAGCCCCAATTAAATATTACTAGCATAAAAAGATCCTTGATAAAAATCTGGCATGTAACCCTTATTGTTAATTGGCTCTGGATCAGGTGGAAACTGGGGTCGCGTGCAAACTTTGGAAACAATTGATCCAGAGCACAGGCTGCGCATCCGATGGCATCCGATGGCGGTGGGGCTTATTTGCACTTAAACGCCCGCCCCAGCACTGCTAACCATGTTGTTTTGCAAATCACCCCTCCTCTAATCATGTTGTTTGGCGTCATTTCCTTTCATGTCGTTTCATTTTTCCTGGGCGGCGGCGGCGGCCACGAGCTGTTCGGCGAGGCGGGCAGGACGAGGACGGCATCGCAGACTAATCTGAATCAGTTCGTACGTGAGTATCCTCCTGTTCTTACATGAGTCCGGCATGCAGTCGTTAGCTTGTTCATGTCATACGTGAGTCTCATGCTCATCTCATACGTTGAGTCTGTCGGCGGAGGAGACTCGTCAAGAGTTGTGCCGTGAGTCTGCGCCGCTGCTGCCATGGAGTCCGGCGTGCGTGACGTTGCCGTTGATGCCGTCGTCACCGTTGATCCCGTCTCCGTCGAGGCCGCCGCCATGGATTAGGCCCTTGATGTCGTCGTCGCCGTTGATCCCGTTTCCGCTGAGGATCAAGTTCTTGCAGTAAACTGAACTGAACTGATCCGTACTGCATTTCACATTGCAACTGACCTGAACAGCACACACATTGCATAAAAAATAGCATGACAAACTTCAGAAGAACCACTATTTGGTTTCCAATAATTCCTACAACAGACAGTAGCAGCTAGCTGTTTGCCGTGCTGATGCTTGGCTTCAGTACTGCTTTGTTCTTCACGGCCGGCTTCTGTACTGCTTTGGTCTTCAGTGCTACGAACGGGGGCTTGGAGCAGCAACATCGGGCGCTGCCCTTCTTCACCCCGCTGCCGCCCATCATGGACAGTGACCACTGCCGTCCCACCAGCTCCGGCATCTTCTCCTTCAAGTGGGCAGCCAGCGACAGCTGCTACGAGCTCGCCGCCATCATCTCCGACGCTCGCCGCCATCCTCTCCGACGCGGAGTTCGCCGCTGCCTACATCCGCACCAACCGCGACCGCCTCTGGGCGCGGCACGACCACATCATCGCCGGGATGCTCGCACGACCACATCGTCCTGCAGAGAGGGCCGCCGCCGGCGCAGGCGAAACGAGACGAGATTGAGAACCAGCGACGCGAAACATCTGTTTCTGGCTTCCGGCCTGCTCCTGTTTGCTGGGGGGTTTTTTGCAAAATAATGGGATTAGCAGTGCTGGAGGCGGGCGTTTAAGTGCAAATAAGCCCCACCCTCATTTGATGCTATCGCATGCGCAGCCTGTGCTCTAGATTGGTAGTTTCCAAAGTTTGCACACGTTCCTGGTTTCCACCTGATCCAGAGCCTTGTTAATTACTTACATTAGAAATATATTCCCTTCCAGATTTGTCTTTCTCGTCGCAACAGTTCTCTCGTGGTGATCTCAATGATCAAGACACCTAAACTATATATGTCACACTGCCACGAGATTTCACCACGGTATAAATATTCTGGAGCCATGTACCCTCTGAAAGTCATTGACATCAGTAGCACAAACAATCACTAACAGGAACGAGGAAAATTACAAGTTGACATTAGGTAAAGAAACTTACTCTAAGCCCGCAACATTTATAGTGTATAATCGGGACTGTTCATGATTGAAGAACCATGAGAGACCAAAGTCGGCAATCTTTGGCACCATGTTGTCATCTAACAATATATTGTCAGGCTGAAGATCCATATGAACGATACGACCATGCTCTCCCTCATGTAGGAAATGTACACCCTGGCAAATGCCCTTAATAATTTTGATGTGTGTGTCCCAATCCATTCTATTTGCTTCATCTAAAGGAAGAAAAACGAATTATGTAGTTAGTATTGTAAACTTGGTTACAGATATACAGTCAACCATATCACCTCTCTTTATAAGGGATATATCAAACATTCATTGATCTGGGTATTATCTTCCTAATGCAAATTACTACTCTCTCCGTTTACTACTATTACTTGTTGAGGGATGAACATGAGTCATGTAAGTATTATTACGAGGATCATTACAGTGTATCATCTGCCACTGCTTCCTGCACCATTCAACATGAACCACATTGTATTGCTTCAAAAAAACATGAACACATTGTAGTATTGATTAGTTTCAGTATCATTGCCATGGCCTTCATTAAATTATATGTTAAATTATTTTCATGGGTTGCCTTTGCGAGCCCACAAAAGTTGGTTGATCCATAAGGCCGTCTCGATTGGGGGTGTCGTTGCACTTGTTTTAAAACAAATCTGGCTTTGCCAAAGCATCAATGAAACAAACAATGAAACAACATGTACAATGCAGGCGTTTCACTTGACATTTCCTAGGCAGCACAAAGCATTTAATTGCTGTGTTTAGTTCGGATCATATGCAATATCTAATCCTGTAGCCAATTCTGTTTGGTACCGCAACAAAAAAACCGGACTCCAGGCCTACCGGCCATCAGGTGCACCCGAGCAGGAGGCCTGAAGTGCATACAACCGGACTGCAGGCCATCAGGTGCACACGACCGGCCAGCCTGAGCTGTGTGTCACTAGCAGTTCAGTTTCACATCATTGACATTCATACTTGCTGGATCTGGTGGAGAAATTGGGTTGAATGCCATATTCTGACCAATCAAATGAAAGTTCTCTCCTTGTGATTGCGGCGGATAGTTTGCTTGATGAATCATATTTACAAAACCACCTTGCGGATATATCCTGAAAAGCAAGTTCACAAGCAATCTTGTTTAGCACTCAAACAAGGTCTGTCATTCAGACTGTACATAAACTGGGTTGCTTGCAGCTAACAGAAATGAAAATGAAATTCTGCAATGAAAAGGAAACAGCAAGAGCTGCTTGGGGATGGCAATGAACTCAACTTTCAAGGTAAACTAGTAATGTTTTTTTTCGAGCACTGGATTCAGACTGTACAGAAACTCTTGTGGTCAACAATACATTCAAACAGAAACAACCTATGTCTAACATCAAACAGAAACAAGCACTGGATACCCCAGCTATGTCATTCAGACTGTACAAACAGCAAATCAACAAAACTTCCTTCAAATTAAGTTTAACACAATGGCAACGTTGTCAACTATTCAGGAAGGTACTGCCTTCTATCACACAATGAAAACAGACTTAACTACTTAAACATGGTCTTCTGTTCTGATCTAACTAAAGTGCACAAATTTGTACTGCAACTAGCAAAGACCATCTATCAAAATCACTATCAATACTTGCAGGATCAAATCAATTGAACATTGCTATCTAAAATGAGAACAGAGCAGTATCAAATGAAATCAGAGCAGTATTGATTGACTAAAACAATAGTTCGGAATCAAATATACCATGAATTTGGGTCTTGTGGGTTTCCACGAACAGATGCAAAATTTTGTGGCATGCCCCATCTTGCTCCATGCGGTGGATATGTCGGCGCAGCAAGGGGGGAAGGAGCTTGTCCTGGCGCCGTCGCGGTGGGGGTTGGAGTAGGTGCCGCTGGGGAGGAACTCACCGGCGGCAGCAGCGCACTCGAGAAACATGGCGGTGGTGACGGCGCACGGATTTGCCGGCCGCTAGTCTTCTTGAGTCCAAGCCGGCCGTGAGTCTTGCCGGACTTGCCTCCTCTGCCGGCGGCGCCATGCCTCGAGTCCTCGGCCGGCGGCGGATCCATGGAGATTGGATCTCGCTCAAAAGCCCTAGAAGGGTGGACGGCGGATGGGGAAGGCGAAGGAAAATGGCGACCTTGGCGGACGGGAGGGAAGAGGGCGCGGGAAAAGGGCGAGGATGCGCGCGGGAAGAGGCGAGGATGCGCGCGGGAAGATGACGACGATGGCGCGCGCCTCCGCCCGCACGGGATCGGGGACGACGGGATGAAACGGCTCAGTGCGCGTTTCATCCGCGTTTCAGTACCTGGGAAACGACGCTGACCAGTTTCACCATGGTGAAACGATTTTGCTCTCTCTCCTCCTCGTTTCAATCAAATTGCTGATGTGTCACTATATTTAATGTGCATGACACTATGGTGAAACCCCCACTGAGACTGGCCTAAGAGGATGGGTTGGATCATGCCAGCAGGAATAACCGATTTTTTCTAGAAAAAAGTTTATCTCATTCACATTTGTAGAACTACGAAACATTTATAAGTCTTCGACATTTGCAGAACATAGTTCAATGCTTTCAGTATACTATTTCACCATATTCATATGTAATGTGCATTCTACTATAAAAGTTAAGTGACAAGTCATTCATGTGTCCATTTGAAATCATCATACAAACAGAAAGAAGAAACAAATGGATGAAACGACATCAACGTATGTATGTTAATTAACTGTTAATAAATAGCGTGGCCATAGCATAAAGATAGTCGCCAAGGCTTCCCCTGGCGGGTACATGTTCGTAGCAGAGTACACATTCATCTTTGTCAACAAGAATAAATCTTGCATTGTGTTCCACCACCTTCTTTGTTATTTGACGGCAGAACCCGAGCAACTTTACTATATTTTCATGTTGTGCAACTAAAAGATTGATTGCCTCATTGTCAAATTGTCTGCCAGCAGGAATTTGCAGATCTTCCGCAAGCTTCTTCACACAGACCACTAGGCCATTTTGCAGAATTCCCTGTTTAGTTTCCATATATGCTTTGAATTTAGTTTGTCTCCTGTACAGAGAAGGTACACAATATTAAATCATAATCATACCATATAGAATGTTCCGAATGCGCTTGCACGGAGTATCCAGTCACTAGAGTATCCCGACGTAATTTCAGTGAAAAACTCTAGTGGCAGTGCCTTCGGCAATTTACTAAAAAGACTTGACTCTTAGTTTCAAAAAAAAAAAAAAAAAAGACTTGACTCTTCCGTGCGCTTTCCCCCGTATCTAAGCTGAGCATACGGGGAAGAAATATGGGGGCTCGAAGGGTGTGTGTTGAGGCCAGGGCGGGGGTAGGTGGGGGACTTGTTAGATTGGGCCGAGGGGAGCTGCAAGTTGACTTGAGGTCAATGGAGACTCATAGTCGTGGTGCATGTGCTGCTTCAGCGAGCTGGGACTGGGACCGAGCCAACGATTCTCCCAGAGTGCACAACCTGTGAAAACGTCCCCACGTCGTCTAGGCTACCTCCAAGCAGGTTCCAACTGTCAGAAGCTGCTCTGAGTGCATGAGCGTCCAAATCTGCCAGAAGGGATTCTAAAACTCAACCGTGATGCATCGTTCCCACCACGGAGGAGCATGAGCGGTAGCTCAGGGGCTTCCACAGATCACACCCGCGCTAGTGACAGCGATGTGGTGATAACCGGATCGGGCAGGGTGAATCACCTGCTGAACGCATGAGCTGATCCCCTGTCTTCAGGGCTAGCAAGCAGCTATAAATGCTGCTGTTCATTGACTTATAATAGAGCCGCTCACGAGCTTAGCTGTTCTGAATTTGTGTTGTGTGGAGGGAGAGAAGCACATTACCTGCGACGTCGACCATCCTTTTAATAGTCGGAGACGATTTGTCAACAAATGTGAATTGAACACACCCAGTACTAGTTTAACAAAAAATGCTACCAATATTAAATGCACATACAAAAGTATATTTTTTATAAATTTTTGCATGACAAATAAAAGGCATCTAGTACATATTTATCATCAAGAGAGCCCCTGGCCTCGCGGGGCGCCCACCCCGGCTGCGTCACCGTTTTTGCCCCAGCGCGTCCGATCGCGATCGTGGGGCCTGGGGCGGCGTTGCGCGCGCGCGCCAGGACAAGGGGCCCGGTCGTCTAGGTGCCGCCACACCACGGGCCCGAGGGGGCCACGTGCTGTCTGCCCTAGGGCGACGTGTGGATGGGCCTGCGGGGTGGGCGGGTGTGCCACGGCCGCACACACCCTGTCGTTGCCCCGCGCCTGCTGAAGGGGGGGGGGGGGGGGCTCTGCCGCGTGGCACGCGCGTCGGCATCGGGGTGGGTTGGGTCGGTGCCCGGGGCGCATCGAACGGGCTTGTTGGCCCGCGCCCGCCGACGGGCGGGGTCCGCCGTGCAACGGGTCCGTGGGGGCCGGCGCGTCCGCCCAGGGCACCGCGGGACGGGGCCCACACGCACCCGCGTGTCGTCCGTCGCCCGTGCCCGGCGAACGGGGGCCCTCTTCCCGCGTGGTCGCATTGAGTGGGGATCGTCGCGTCCGTGTGAAAGGCCCAACCGCCGCACCCCGCTTGGGTCGCCGATCTTGAAAGACGGGGGTCTGCCTGGTTCGTGGCCCGCCCGCTAGTGTTATAGGGTACAAATATGGGTGCGGATCGATTCCGAGTGCCCGGGCCATCCGGAGACTAAGCCACCGCATAGCGGAGGGTTCACGGGTCAATAGTAACCACCATTAATTCATTCCCACCTACTCTGAATGGGAAGGCGAGCCGTCCCCTGGAAGCCTCCGCTTTAGTACGCTCTGTCGCGTTGGCCCGCGCCCGCTGAAGGGGGGTCGACCTGTCGCGTGGCCCTCACGTCAGTGTCGTTTGGTGCTAGTTGGGTCGGTGCCCGGCCGCCCGGGGGCACATCGAGCAGATAACTGTGTTTCCATACTGTTGAAGGAGCGGCCTGCTACCATGCCTGGTGGCGGTCGCTGGTGGTGCCATGTTCACTATATTGGGTTTGAATCTGGGTTTGATATGTGATAAGGTTTTCTCATTGTATTTATTTTTTTTGGTATATTAATATAGCCCCGTGTTGAACAATCGACGCTATAAATCTATGTTGCGTTGGATGATCGACGCTAAATGCTTGGTAACTAACTATCGACGCTAAAGAATAGCGGCGGATCATCTGACGCTAAAAATATTCACACAACGAGACTATCGACGCTAAAAGTCCGGTCGACGCTATATGTTTTTAGCGTCAGGACTTATTGCGTCTGCAGAAGTCTGACGCTATAAGTTTTTAGCGTCAAATCATCTGACGCTGTATCCGCTTATAGCGTCAGATCATCCGGCGCCAAATCTGGTGTTGTGGTGTAGTGCGAGTGGGGTCTTGTATTGCATGGCCCGCCTATCAGTACAAGTGGTCCGGTCAGGTTCCGGTACACCGCTGTGTCGAGAGGCCATCGAGATGTCCGCTCAAGCAGTGGCTCGCAGGGGCCTTTGCGGGGTTACGTGTGTGGGACCATGCCCCATGGGCCTACTTGTCGCGTCTTGGGTATGCTCGCGACCGGTCCCGTTATCGTGGGCCTCCTGTTTTTCGCCGAATCGTTGTCGAACGCCGATCGGCGGGATGCGGTGAGTCGGTCCACGAGGCGCGTTGCGACCCGGCCCAGGCAGCCGGCGCGCTCGCGGCCGCAACTTCCCGTGTTTGCGAGCGTGGCCCAACATCGGAGCTGTGCAAAGCACGAACCTTAAAGCGCCTTGGGCCGGGCCCTAAAGAAACGGCCATTTCCTTCGTTTCTTCACGGACAGGCTCGTTCGAGCGCATGGTGCGCTCCCGTGAGCCATACCGAAGGATACCGTGACCTCCACCGCCGTCTCCGACACTTTCTCCACACCGCCTCGCCGGTCACCTCCCGGCGCCCGCCCCGCCCTCGCCCTCGCCCCATGCCGGCGGCCGCGCTCGCCGCATCTCCGGCGGCCGTGCTCCGGCCACGCGCCCTCGTCGTCCGCGCGCCCGGCCTCGCCCTCGTCCGCCTCGCGCCCTCGGCCGCCACCCCGTGATCAAGCGCCTCCGGCGGCCGCGCGCCCGGCGCGAGCGAGCCGGCGGCGTGCCCGCACGGCCGCGCCTCGGCCCCGACCTCGGGCGGCGGCGAGCCTGCACGGCCGTGCCCCGACCTCTCCCAACGGCGCTGCGCTCCGGCGGCGGCGAGCCTGCACGGCCGCGCCCTGACCTCTCCCAACGGCGCTGCGTCCATGGCCGTCTCGCCCACGCCGCACTCCTTGACCAGATGCGGCTGGAGGAGCTGCAAAGCTCGTCGCCCTCTACCATCAGGAGGCAATGCGGCAGCGGCTTGGTGCACATCGCGGTCGTGGGCGGCGGCGTGGCACAAGCTCGAAGGGCGCAACACGGCGTGCCTCCGTCGCGGCACCGAGACTGGAGGCGGAGCAGGACGAGGTTGGGACGGCGTCGAAGTGGTGCAGATGCCTGGCCGAGCGCGCGCGATGGCCTCAAGCTCGATGGCGGCCATGGCCGCGGTGGAGTAGGCCAGGTGCTCGATGAAATGTCGCGGAGGAGAGAAAACATGGTAAGGCTACCGAATTGCAGTGGAGGGTAGCCACATCAATCTGCGTTGTTCTCACAAACACGACCTCGCACGAGCCAGGCTCATCTGATACATGGATGCAAACATGATGAGTTGCAGCAGCTTGGACAGCCGGCCCGGCCTGGACCCGGTTAGGCGAGCGAGCTGCTCGGGATTGGGTCGCAAACGCCCCCTGAGTGTACCGCTCCTTTACTCACGGGTGCCTCTAGATGACTATGCTCATCTTGAATGCAAACCATCCACATCCCACCTACCTTTCCTGGACGCCTATATAGGCCGGGGTTCTGGGCCTATGAGTTCCACACTCTTCTTCCCCTTTCTTTGCAAATCCAGATCGATGTAGAGAGAGTGGTAGCTTCCTTCGGGTGCCATGGCGAGCATGCTGCTTAGCAGCCCTGCTTCTGAGTTCCACACCCTTCTTCCCCTTTCTTTGCAAACCCAGATCTAAGTAGAGAGAGTGGTAGCTTCCTTCGGGTGCCATGGCGAGCGGTGTTGCTTGGCAGCACTGCTTCTGCTGGGAGAAGGCATTGAAGATCGAGCTCTTCGTTGCGCCAGCAACTTCAATCTTCCCTGGTGTTAGAGGTAGCTCTGCGAAGATGGGGGGAGCCTAACCATCGGTGCCCGAACTATCGGTCGATAGATCGGTTTGGCCGCCTTGGTTGATGAAAGTTTCTTTGGCGTCCTCCCCAACCTCGCCGATGCCGGTGTCGATGGGGCCTCCTCCCTCGCTTTGTTTTTATTCTTCTTCGGATGTAAGAGGAAGCTCTACGAGGTGGACCCCCCGACGCCGCTCCCGAAACGTCCCTCCTACTTCCGGTGCGGATCTGAAGGTTGATGGATTCGTATGGACATCTCCCTTTACTTTTTAATTAGCAGTCCACCGGTAGCAAAGGCGACCCTGTACTTTTACGAGTTTTGGGGTTATCTCAACGGATTCGCCGTGCGATACCCTTTTGGTTATTGCATTATCTTTGTAAGACATAAGGTGTTACAGAGTTTAATCGATTTCGACTATGTTGGCTCTACACCTTATATTCCGCTCAAATCTTTTGATGGCACAAATGGCTGTAAAACTCGCTGTACAAATGATATGCGTACTAGGTAGCTAGTCAGATATACTTTTCACTGTCAGAGATGAAATCAAACCATATCAAGAATCTGCCGCCTTGGTGCTACGTGCTTTGAGAACGCGGGTGCCCGATCTACTAGACTAGCTCAATAATAAATTGACACGGTCAGAGATGAAATCAAACCACATCAAGAATCTGCAACCTTGGTGGTGCTTGCTCTGAGAACGCGGGTGCCCGATCACCAAACAGCCCGCACGCCGTGAAATTTGATATGACTATGAATTTATTTTGATGTGTACTCAAAAAGAATTTAGATATTTTGATGTGTCTTCAAAAGGATTTGTGAAATTTCAGATAACTATGAATATATATGATTTTCTTCACCCTCTAAGCGTGAAAACTGAAAAGTTCATGCAAGAACATAGCGACGCCGCCTGGACTTGGCTCGCCTTTGACTCTTTGAGGGTACGGAAAGGAGATGAGCTAGAGATGTTAAAGGCTCCTATTCTTGCCTTGGTGCACGTTTCCTGGTGGGTCCAGTTGCCATCATCATGTCCATGCCTGCACTCGTAATTAGAGGCTCAATAGCGGGGCCACCACATTGGTTTAGTTCTGCTTACTTATCCTGTGTGTATATTGTCGTCATACACATCGCGCGCGCTAATCACTAGTATATAATACTACACAAGGAGCAAACAGAAGTACAGAACTAAGGGTACAGTTGCTACTACGTGTCTATGTTACACAATACTACAGCACAATTACTACATCAATGCCCAGGTCCAATCCATACACATGCATGAAACAATGAAACCTTCTTAAAGAAGACGTGATCTCAAAGTTTCGAGGACAGAGCAAATGAACTGGAGAGAATCTAACTATGAAGCTCTCTTTACCATGTTTAGCATAGGATAAGTGCCAATTATCTTGAACTCATGGAGGCACCAGATATTTCAGTTACGATTGGCATGATGGATGCGTTGCAGTGCTGGATCAAGTTGTACGAAAAATAAAGAAAAAGGCTGAAAAGAGTTTTGTAGATGCCTGGGTGACCGTTGATACATTGAACATTGTGAGCTCAGCACACATCCAGTTCCTCCATCTTCAAAGGAGGTTTCCTTGGATGCAGTTGTCTCTCCAGGTCATCTTTGAGTGTATTGTCATGGGAACCGAAAAACCATACTTCTTGAGTTTTAGTTTTGAGAGATTCTTTACCTCAATGAACTTCAATGTTTTTTTGACACAAAAACTGTGAGGAGATCCCCACAGTGCCTTTTAAATTTCATTAAAACATAGAAGAGTACAGAGTATACATACAAACTTTAACTAAAGGCATCGAGCCAAACACAAAACGATGATCGCAGATCATCTTTGAATCTAACAGACTGCAAAAGGCACTCGGCTTTTGAAATTAGACCACCATAGAGATGTCGTTGGATCACGTCGAGCGAAAACTTTGTCATTCCGGATTTTCCAGAGCTCCCATCTGCAATGAGCGTAGCCTCAATGAAGAAAGGAAGAGAATGCATTGCCCGTGCTTGTATGAATCTGTCCAGTAGTTCCATAAAATTGTTCCAGGTGATTCCAATTTTTGACCAGCATTCTTGTGCAAATGGGCATTCAAAAAACAGATGATGTATGGTCTCCAGGCTTCCTGATGTGCACATGACGCAAGCTGGGGTGCCTTGTATGTTCAGATGCCTTCTCTGAAGCATATCTTTCGTGTTCAGTCTATCAACCAATACAGCAGTGAGCCGTCAGAATCTCAAGATTTTGCATTGCTTCAGATCCAAAGGATGCACTGAACTTTGAGGTGCAACTAATCTCGAGAATCTTTAACTTTAAATAACAGCGTTGCTGTATTCCATTCACCCAGACACAAAAATCAAGCTTGCCATCAGCACCATGTGGCTTGACAGAAAGACGTCGAATGCTTAATTCTTTTATTTCCCCAAGAACATTAATTACTTTAACTTCTTCTGACATGGTTATCTGTAGTTCCAACTTTGTGAGTTTGGGGAGATCTTTGATCCATGATGGCACTTGTTTTACAAGACCGCATAGCTTAAGGCTCTGAAGGTTTTCTAGAGGTTTCCCCTGAGTTTTCTGCTGAGGCCTTTGCAGAGTCTTCTCCACACCCTTCCCATGGAGTTGCTGCTGAGTTTTCTCTAGAGGCTTCTTCAGATGCAAGGAATTGTTATCCAAACATTCTTCATTGCCCTTGCTGAGCCACACTGACAAAGATTCCTGACGGACATGGCATGCGATGGCAGCACAGAATTCCATGCAGTTTTCCTGGTTGACACTGAATACTCCAAGCTTGCGCAATTGGGTAATCTTCTTGAGCTCTCTAAGGGAGGCTTTAGCCCTGCAAGACCAACAACACCAAGTGTGTGCAAAGCAGTCAGCTTCTCAATACCTATTGGCACCTTAACACCAACTAATTGATGAGATCTGCATGGTGTTGATGGTTCCCCTGCTGGGAAAGTTGTGCCAGCACGGATGTACTGCAGTTTCTTTAACTTGGTGATAGATGCTGGCAAGCCAACTATGGAGGTAAGCCTGACATCCAAAGTCTCAAGCTGCCATAACTCGTCCATTGAACTTGGCAGATGGCGGATCCCACTGCTTCCTCGTAGAGACAGAAACTAGAGACGAGGAAGAAGCTTCACCATTAGCTCGAGGTCTTTATCTGTCACACCTGTTGCATTCTCCAGATCAAGCACTCGAGCACCTTCATACTTTTAGAGATGAAGAATGATTCCCACTCCCCAAACTGTTGGAAATAAAGGTAATTTAGCGATGCATAAATTAATTCCGATAATAAGAAAAAGAACAGCAGCATGTATCAAAGATATGTGATTCAACACTAGCACTACGATCTGAGACAAAGTCACGCCATCTCGTAGTGCAAGGGAAGACGAAGCAGACCGTCAATGGAGATCGGCGAACAACGGGGCGTAGAGGGAAGAAGACGTCCAGTGAGCAGTCGCGACGGCGCTTCCCAAAAACCTGATACGTCCCCTACCACGTGCAGGGCACGTGATGAAATCTCCGTGTACTGAGGACGACGTCCTTATTGCTTACCAAATAGGCTAGCACAATTTTCTCTATGCATGCACCAGCAAGGTTGGAGGTGGGAAATCACCGGACCATTCCGGACCACTCATGCGCATGTCGTGTGTGCGCGCCCATTAGCCCCGTCCGGCCCGGCAAGCGAGCGCGTGTGTGTGTTTCTTCCTTTTCCTCTCCAATTTCGTATCTTCAACAAGGTAGAGATAGCTCAACTATTTAAGTTGGCCTGACTCCTCTTGGAGTAGCAATGTGGGACTAAAGTCCCCCTATCATACCAAGTATGCATGTGTGAGTGGGCCTTTGGGATTTATCAGAAATTATTATTTGGGCCAAGGCCCAAAACTTCTAACAATCCCCCACCACATCCCAAGGGCACGCCGAGTCATACTCCCTGTACCATAGTACTGTTAATATACCAGCTATTTAGTGGAGACCGGTTAAGGTTGAACATCCACCTAGAACGACAAGATAGACCCATCCACAACTGCACAATGGACTAGGTCTTGAATTGGCAGTTTGGTGTGAATAGGCTTCACTTGAAGTCTTGACTGATACTAGGCTGCCATAGCCAACCCCGCGATTGTAGCGTATAAGTCATACTCCTAACTCACTTCATGAGCTTATTAAAGAATACCCAGTTCTTTTGAACTGCGACTAACAATTGGGCTCACATAGGTGTGTTCTTACAGGGATACTCTGTAGGACAGTATCTCGCTATAAAGCCTCAGAACACATTAAGACAAAGTCAACCTGCCTTACAGAAATGAGAGTACTGCATCTCCAATGGAGTGCGTAAAGGGAAAAATTGTACTCTTCCATTAACCAACAGCTTGTTCTTCCTAGGTCCTAATTCATGGGATCTCCGATCACATAGGTTGGGTTTCTACTGAGGTTAATTCACATGGGTCTCAATCCCATCTCCTTCGATGCATTGTCAATCACGGTGTGTGATAGTCCCTTAGTAAAGAGATCTGCGGGTTCTTAGGCCGTCTAGATGTAGTCCACAGCTATTACTCCGGAGCTCCTCAATTTCCTAACAGACTTCAGTCTACGCTTTTTATGTTTGCCGGACTTCTTTCCATTATCCTGACTATTCTTCACCTTTGTGATCATCGTTTGATTATCACATTTTATGAGAATAGTTGGAATTGGTTTCTCAACCATAGGTAAGTCCATCAACATTTCTCTTAACCATTCAGCCTCAGTAGAGGCTGTATCTAGAGCTATAAGCTCTGCCTCCATTGTAGACTTTGTAAGTATTGTCTGCTTACAAGACCTCCAAGAGACAAGACCACTACCCAAAATGAATATGTATCCACCGGTGGCCTTAAGCTCATCGGTGTCTATAATCCAGTTTGAATCACTATATCCTTCAAGTACCCCGGTGGCATTAAGCTCATCGCTCCGTGTCTTGATCTTGTCCGAAAGTGGGACCGTTGGCTAGGCCCACCATCTTGTATTTCTTATCCATAGGGAACCCGTGGGATCCCCTATCGATAAGCCCCCGAGCATTTCAAGTTTGAATCTCGGAAGTCGAGTTCTTTTGAGATGAAACCTTGAGATGATCTTCTCTCCTCCTTTCTTTCTTTTGTTGTCATCCTGATTTTTCTTGGAGTGCAATTTTGAAAAATTCCACTCACCGAGTGTAGCCCTCAAGCCTCTTACTTTTTAGAACAAAAGGCTAGAGGGTCCAAATTTTGAGAGTTGTTCTTAATGGAGGGTACTTTGCAGCCCCGAGCCTTTTCGGGTTCTTTTGAAGATAAAGAACGCGGAGAAGGGTCTTGACTTCTTTGTTGTTCTTCCGGTTGTTGGCTATCTTTACTTGTCTTGTACTTGTTCCCTTGTCCTACTTCGAATATTCCTTGGATATGCTTATTTGTCTTGTAGTGCTTTTACTTTTACTTGTGGGTGTGCGGGTGCATTTGATGTCTTGTGTGGGCATGCTTGTACTTTGGTACTTGGCTTGCTTGATCCTATTCACACGTGCTCGTCCGGTCACTTCTGAACTTTGTCCTTTGCTTCACATGGTCGTCCTTTTTGAGATTCTTTTACCTTTATGGACTTGGTCTTTGTACACCGAGATCTGCCTATAAATACTACTTCCTGGTTCCATTCTTCTCAACTCAGCTTTAACTCTTGGTCTTGTTCATCGTAGTCATGGAATTGTTGGTCTGTGAGCTTGACGAGGCCCCTGGCTTGTTTCAAACCTTTGGTTGTCTTCTTTAGTGAAAGGAGTAGGCTTTGATATCGGGATTAGTAGCAGGCTAATCTCCGGGTAGTATCTATCCGTGAGGGGCATTGAGGCAAATGGAGTAGGCCTTGAAATGTAGGTAGGGACAACTACCCTACTTGAACTTCAAGGGCCTCTCCTCTATCATCTTCTTTCCCCTCATGGTGTTGATTAGCATGTGGTTGGCTGTGTTCTTCGACAATCTGTTTTAGACTAGCCACCAATTTGCTCTGTGCTGTGTCATTTTGGCGCTCCGGTGCAAATCAGCACGCGTTGAGGGTTGAATCCTGGATGTTTCGCTGAGGCAGGTGTCCTACTTGGAGCCAACTCGGTGGACCTGGCACTGCTAGAAAACCCCCCCCTATAGCTACGCTCTATTTGTAATGCCCACTAAAAGCGTCTCTACATGGTCATGAAAGAAATCACAATATGACTCCAATGTGCTGAGGTTGAGATATAATCTAACGCTGCAAGTCAAAGCATGGTATATATATACTATTTTTCTGATTTGGATTCTCGCACACGTCCCACGCCTGTGTGGGATTTGTCTTTTTTTTTTTTTTTTTTTTTTTTGCACCTACTAGTGAAGTTCTTGATGAGTAATATAATATTTCAGCTTCATTTATTTAGGTGGATCCAGCAAATGCGACCCTATCTAGGATCCGTAAAGCTAGATCAAGGTAGCAGCTATCTTTACTATTTCAGGTTTATTAGTTTCTACGGGCTAACCATACCTGTGGTCTAGATAAAAATTTCTGGACGGTTTCTTTCCTGATCAGTTTGCATCTTATCAATTACCTAGTGTTTGAACAATTATTATTGTTATAGATTGTCTAGTCACATCACTTTGGACTATTATATGGCGGGATGACACGCCAAGTCAATATGGTAGGAACTATTTGAATTTTTCTATGGTTATAAAATTTTATTTTAATTCATACCATACATGATTTGCCCTATCAGTAAAATTAATTGAGGCATTTGGATTAGCTACAGTTACTAATAGTCTAAATATTGCTATTTTGTTGCAGACTCTCTACTCCTACCAATCTGCATCCACGTTTTGTCAACAAGGATATCAAGGACCTGAACTATCAATTTTACTAGTAGTTGAGGTGGTACAAGAAAAGAGGGTGCTAGCATTCTAAGAGGGATATTGTTATGATTCATATTCTACTCTCAAAGGAACTTGCATTCTAAACAAAAATTATTTCATGAATTTTGTGGATGATACTCATTGTAAACAACATATTCTTTATACATGCTCAATAAAGACGTGGCAACAATATTATTTCTACTTTTGTCGACATGTGTTTAGGCGTTTCTATTAAACGTTTTATATGCCACGTCACCTCTCCACGTCAGCTGTCGCGTCACCTTTCCATGTCACCTGCCATGTCACCATTCCACGTCATCATTCCACATCACCTGCCACATCATCTTTCATGTCACCTACTACATCGTCTCTATACTGCTTAATGCGTAATAATGCGTCACTACAAAACATGACTATAGTAGTAGACACGAATTGTGAATGTATCTACAGTTTTTTCACACGTTATGAAATGTTTCTATACGATGTAACTACACTAATAGACACATGTTATATGTGTATCTATAAAAGCGTATCAATGTGTTTAGACATGCATCTAACGTGTCTATGAAACGTCTACTCATCAAATCGATACGCTTACGGAAATCGTCTCTACGGAGCCAGACACGGTCCATGCGAAGACGCTTCTAACACGTTTTGGTAAAGCGTGCCTACATCCCTATAGAGATGAATAAAAGCGTGTCTAGTGTCTTAAAAAAGTGTAGCTACAGGGGGGTGGGGTTTCTAGTAGTGTGGTGTTCTTCTTCTGCTGCCCGTTATAGCAATCTTGGATGCGAGTTCTCTTCAGCGAATACGCTATCCGAGTTGTTTCCTGCTTAGCAACATTGAATCTTGGTGGAGGTTCGGTAACCTCAAATTCTACTGGGTTCCTTGTTGCTACACCGAATGATCTCCTTTGCTTTCTTCTTTGAATTTATTGGATCTTGTATCCACTTGTACCCTGTTGTAATCCTAGTATCTTCTTGATCAGTGTAATAAAGAAAAGATGTTGTTTATACTTGCTTCCTGTTTATGGTCGGGTAGTCCTTGATGGTATTGTCTTCAGCGGGTTCCCTGTATGCCGTGTTGCTAATGTATACTCATTTCTCTGTGGGCCTAATTCTGTCGGGTTGTTCATGTACTATCTTGTTGTTGTAGACTTATCCTGTAAATTTGACTCGAGCTGAGTATTTCATGAGATGTGCTGATGTCACGACTTTGTTGCTGGGTTCTTTGTCAAATGCTATCAATCGGCTGATATTTCAAGCTTTGTAGTAATCTTTAGGTTCTGATGGAGTACGCTTTCAGGTTCCTTACTGATCCATTGTAACTGAAAAGGAAACTTTGCTGTTCTGTGCGTTGATATGCTACCGTTGGATTTTTGCCATTGGAAAAATTACCGTTGTCCTTTTATCCATTGCGGTAATCACGCAACGGTAACTTAGAGCGCTTCATAAGGCAACGACGGATTTGGTGGGCCCTCTTGTGGGCCGTGTGCCCCTATATATATATATATATATCCATTTTTCTACTTTTGTCTTCACCTTGCTTTCGCCATCAGCACACACTGCAAAAAAATTCCCCAAGCCTTCTCTGCTTTCTGAGCACTTGCAAAGCCCTAGCCCGCTGCCGCCGATGAGCCTTCTCACCGCCAATGAGCCTCGCCACCGTTCCCTAGGTTCTTGTGCTTTCCCATGCTTCGTCATTGATGGGAAAGACCAAGAAGACCGCTGAGGTAGATGAAGAGCAAACTCTGCCCGCCATTGATCATCCCGAGTTTTCGAAGATGCGAGCTTTGCAGAAGGGGTGGCCGGCGCCGACGAGGACGGCAGCAGATTTGGAGCTGCTTGTCGCGCACGGGATGCTGTAGCACAAATCGCTCTCCCGCTACGAGCTGCCTAGTGAGCATTTGGTTCCAACTCCTTCTCCCGACCAGTCGATCCTGTTCATGGCTTTTGTGCGAGCGGGTCTTTGCTTTCCTTCCTCCGAGTTCCTTCTGGAATTCCTTATGTTTTTGGTCTCTAGCTCCATCATCTTTCCCCTAACGGGGTTCTTTATCTCTTTGTCTTCATGCACCTCTGTGAGGTGTTCCTTGGGGTTCCTCCCATTCTTCTTTTCTGTCACTTCTTTCATTTGAAGTTGATCGACGTGGCTTCTGCTCCTCTTTTTGGTTGCTGCTCCATCCAATCCCACCAAGGGAAGAGCAGCAAGTTCTTTTCTCTTTCTCTTTTTGATAAGATGGCTTGGGTGGACAAGTGGTTCTATGTCCCCAAGCCTTCTCCTTACTTTTCTTCTGATCTCTCAACCCCCTCTGGCCAACTCTGCCATTTGGTCGCAAAAAATCTCCGAGGTTGAGATTGCTGCCATCCGGCCTCTTCTCACTCGCCTTGCTTATGTTAAAGAGCAAGGTCTCACTGGTCATGGGTTGGTGGCTAGTTGCCTTCGTCGCCTTGTGTAACCTCTTATGCAGAGGAAGCACTTTGGTTTCGAGTACACCGGCGTCCAGGACTCCTCCTGGATCAAGCCAGATGTTAAGTTGACCGTGGAGGAGCTTGAGGAGCACATGAAGGACATCCTTGCTGATGTTCCTTGCATCCCTCCTCAAGTTGAGGAGTATCACTCCGACAACTTGCCTCCTGCGGTGAGATTCTCTTGGTT
Source organism: Themeda triandra (assembly GCA_018135685.1). Lineage (NCBI taxonomy): Eukaryota > Viridiplantae > Streptophyta > Magnoliopsida > Poales > Poaceae > Themeda > Themeda triandra. The sequence continues at coordinate 19,813 of JAENPR010001977.1, read as the reverse complement.
TTTATGTTATCTGTCATTTTTGGGTTCTTTTATTATCTGTACTGACATCTTGTTTTTCTTTTTCAAAATTGGGGACGGGCCTTCAAACTGGAGCTCACGGCTGACGCTGCTGATGCTGCTGGTGGTGTTAGGGAGGAGAGTTCTTTTGCTCCTTCTAAAAACGCTGTGGTTCTTCCAGATCCTGTTTTTAATATTCGTGAGGGCCAGTCCTGTTTTGTTGAATATCGGCCTCATCCCAAGATACTTGAGATGGTTCCTTTGACCAGTCGGAGGCGGACGACTTGGGAGAACCCAGTGACGGTAGCCAAGAGGCCGCATCCCGCTTTGTCGAGTTCTCTGCAGATCACAGGTAATATCATCATAGGTGAGCTTGTTCTCTGGGTTCTTGCTTTCTTTTCCTTCATCTTGAATTTTCTCATGCTTGTCTTGTCTTGTCTTGCAGATGGGAGCAACGTGCTTCTTGATGAGACAGAAGAGGATCCAGAAGATACTCCCCTCATCCGTCGCCAGTATGTGTTCCTACTTCTTTTCGTTGATATCTTACTAGTTCTTTTGTTGTAACCATGTCTCTGACTTGTTTTTGAAGACGGATGGAGGATTCTAGGACCTCTGCCCCTATTCCTCCCCCTCTCGCTACTGCTATAAACTTGGTCTGCCAGGGCCTTGCTTCTATTTCGGTTCCCATCCCTCTTGCTCGGAAGAAGGTGGGTTCTTTCAAGCATCCTCCAAGGTTAGTTCTTTGTTTCTGTCTTCATTCTCGGATTCGTTTGCTCTTTCTTTATTTTATTGACTCATGTTTCCTGCTTACAGGTCTCCTGCCACAGGTTCCTCCAGCGACATGGGTTCTTCTGGTGGTCCGAGGACTACTTTAGCCCTAATACTGAGCCAAAGGCTCAGAGTTCTTCTTTTGCTGGTATGCTTTTGCTGGTTCTTTTTTCTTTCTGTATTTTCCTTCCTTTGCTTTTGCTTGTTTCTGACAATCTTATCTGCCTGTAGGTCTTGAGACTCAGGTTGGCCCTGTGGTTGTTGTTAACCCAGGGATGAATCCTGTCTCGGTGGTTCTGCCGATCGCAGCTATGGAGGAACCCGCTGCGGCTGTTGTTCATTTGCAGCCGGCTGTGCCAGAGTCTTCTACCGCTGCTGATGCTCCTGGCGGCTTTGGTGGGGATGAGAACTCGCCATGGCCTTCTTCTCCAAGTCACGAACCTCCTTTACAGGTTGACCCGGAGCTGAGTCGCCCCCATCGTTTGGGGCATTGAAGTCTTATTTTGACAACTTCGTCGCCACTTTTGTTGGCATGATGTGTAACACCTCTGGTGTTAAGCATTTGTTGGTATTTCTTAACGTCGTTACCATAATTTGGCAACAGCCCCAGAAATGCCTGTGTGGGTATTTCTAATGTCTATTGGATTATTCTGCAAGCACACAGAATATACCGATGTAGCACTTCACCGAGGATGAGTATTCCAAGGTATCGTTATTTATTTTATCCCAAGGGAAAGCAGTGCTAGGAATGTTTAATAAAAGGGGAGAGAGATCCTTATGTCTACTACAATCTAGTATCAACTAGTAGAGAGAGGGGGTAAATAGATAATAGGAAGGATAGGTAAAGAATCTAATCTAAGGATAACTGGTAGAGTGTTAGCTAGGTGGGAGGATAACGAGTGAGTATAGGACTCCTATGTATCTAACGTTACTCCTGTGGACTTAATCCTAATAGATAGCTAATGTAGCTAGAATGACTCCTACAACTTGTGTGCGTGGGATAGCCGAGAAAGTAGAAGACATAACCTCTACTAAAGCGGACTATACTCTTATGGGCGCCTACTTTTTAAGAACTAGTTCGTACGTGAGGAGAATCCTAATGCCAAGCAGGACTTGTCACTTCCTGCTAGTGCGCCCCTACTGTTCGTCCGAACCAGCAGTAATCAAAGGTAAGACTAAGTATGAGCACCACGCTCACACTTACTCTTACAACTCTAGCTAACGCGCAGATAACTAGAGCTCCTATGGGAGGCCAACCGACTCGCAGCTCACCGGGGGGGGGGTCGGCCGACCCCCCCATGACAGTGGTCCCCGCCACGATCTTCTAGAATGTCACGACCCGACCAATTTACATAAGCACAAGTATGAATATCAACGCCAAGGCGTCGAAGAACGCACTTGAGCCCATGTAAACCCGCAGGTCATCCGAAATCACGAAGGATTTCAAACTTTTTCCAACGACACACCAGGAATCATAGTTTAGCAATTACAATCCACCCGATCACACATATTACACATATAATATTTACAACACTTGTTTTAGTTGGAACTTATTTACAAATCAGAGTTACAAATATTAGCGGAAGTAAAACTCTTTTGAAACACACACACCTATTTCTTTTTAAATAGAGTGCCAGCTCTAAGTCGATATCCAATAAAAGCAATAGAAGAGATATAAGAGATGATCTTGCCCATTGACCTAACATCATCCCGTAGTGGGATACAGGTCCATCTTGTTGCCAAACAACACGCCTTATGATTTGCAACAAGTGGGAATAAAACCCTGAGTACGTGGGGTACTCAGCTAGACTTACCCGTCTTAAACCAGAAAATAAGGACTCTTATAAGCATATGTAAGGCCATATGGTGGTTTGGTTGACCCTTTCTTGCATAAATGACTTGAGCTTATCTTATCTTCATTAAGTGAACTACACTAAGCTTATCAACTTAAGTATTTCCTGCACATTCTAGGTTTTGCTCCTGATCTATAACAATATCAAGTAGAAGTGTAAAACAATCATCCTTTTACATGGTTGATCATAAATAATATCCATAACCGTCATGGCAACATAACCCCGTTCCATTTTCCCGTTTATGCCCCGTATTGCATGTACTCACATCAAGTTATCCACTATCCGGGACGATGGCGATTATAACCGATTCCTACTCGAGTTTGAGGGTAATTTCTCACACAAACCCCACTCACCCGCTAAAGTGAGTGGTCGGTCACCGTTCACGTATTCAGAATCGGGATCGACGGAACCACTCGTGCCCGGGCCTTCAACGGCCGCATCTAGTCGGGTACCAACATCGTCTTAATGCCGCGACCTTTCCCACCCCAACACCAAAGCAGTCGTCCGGCATGGTCGAAACCCGACCCAAACATAGCTACTTAGGCTTCGGGGTCCCATAAAACCACCTAAATGTGAGAAGCTGTTCAAAATGATTGAGGGCTGGAACAATACAGTGTTCTGCTTATATCCCATTTGGGTATGTGCCGGTTCCCCATTCCGATCCAACCATATCATGTGAAATTCCCTATCCTTGTGGATGATTTACCAACCACCCGACTTCTACCGCTTAATCAAGCCAAGCTAAGCAATAACGTCCTATACTTAATCAGGGTAGGTATATCAAGTGGTCAAGGTAGGGTAATGCACCAAAGGTGTCGATCAACGCCTATCACGTAATGCGGCATAAAGATAAACGGTAAAAGACGCAAGTTAGTTTGGCAAACCGTAGGAGAAATGCTCCTGGGCTTGCCTTTCGTTGTCAAGCGTAGTCGAGGTTCCGAACGCTCGATCACTCCACGTCCGGTTCCCGATCACCCCTTGTGCGGAAACTTCCTTCACGACTTGTCCTTCGGGATCCTTGCTCTTTCCGATGAATCCCTAAGCGTGATCCTGGAATGATGCATGTACGCATGTATGAATATAATTGTCGACCTATGATATGGTCGATGATTATGAATGCTCATGTAGCAATGATCCTGTTCCAAATATCACTAGCAAACAAGCCAGTAAAGCCAAAGATGTACACTCAAGTGTTATCATCCTAACCAATTCATCATGACCTACTCCTTAACACTCAATCCTACACACACTAATCATCTTGAACACTTAGTATTAAGCCTTACATACAACATCACACCATCAAGCATCACTACAAATCATAAACCTACAATCAGAAGCTCACTAATAAATTCATAACTAAATATCTATAGACCCTATGGATATGAATGAATACAATCTGCAAAGCTTATGAAATTCTCCACCAAACACCTAAGACATCATAACCTGATTCCCAGATTAACTACCTTTAAAACACATAACATCAGGACTGATTCTGGCAAAACAGCAAGTAGAACAGCCCTGTCACCCAAATTGTAAGGGTCATAGTTCCTAAACCATCCACCCAATGACCATGAAACTTTAACGAGTAGATAGCTAAGCTAATACTATAACTTTCATCTATGGACAAGTTACCGCAGATCATACTCACATAATTGATTTATGAATTATTTCTAACATAGCCTCTCTAGCACACTTGAACTACAACTCCTAAATTTCACACAGCAAGCATACATGATCTCTTTACCACAACAAGAGTATGGCAATAGAAGATCAACAAAACAAGAATGACATTTTTCTGATCATTATATGAATTACTAGACATTTCCCAAGATTAAATCGTATCCCAAAATTAATTAATGCTACACATAAAAACATCACAAATATGACAAATCATATTTTCTATAGATAAAGCATCTCATATGAAAAATATAGGAACTTGAATCACTGGATTTGGACAATCCTAGCTCCCTCTATGGATTTTAGAAGTTTAAAATGAAATCGGAAATCATTTTCCTATTTCCGGATGAGACAAACATTTTTTAGAAAGGCCCCTGGGTTCTCTGGAAATTAACCGAGCCCTGTTTCAAAACTTGCTGAGTCTTGCCGTCTTACAACCCGACCCCTACCTTTCTTCAAATTTGAAAGAGGAGGTCCCCGCGATGGGGAAGCGGAGAGACACCGGCGGCCACGGCCCCGGCGGCGAGGAGGCTTCTCGGCGCGGCTAAGGAGCCGCGGGGCTGCGGGTTCCCGGGCGAACCCGGCCGTGCCCTTGGCCCGGCCAAAGACCGCTCGTGCCCGGCCGCACACGCGCCGCGCGGCGCCCGTGTGGCGGCTCGGCGGCGTCTGCGGTGAAGCTTGCCGGCGACCACGAAGGGCGGCGGGCGCCATGGGGCCACCACGAAGCCACTGCGCCCACGACCAGGTGCGAGGCAGCCCGTGGCGCCCTAGCCCCATTGGCCGAGGTGGTCGGCGGCTTCCGGGGACGCGACGGCGGCGCTCCGCTCTTGGCGACGGACTAGACGAAGGAAATCCAGGGACGGTGAGGCTAGCACACGCGAAGGCGATGATGGGGTGACGGCGCAGTGGTGGAGGTGCTGGCCGGGCTCACCGGGTGAGCAGCAATGCGGGGGGGCGGCGGCGCCCACGACGGCGCGAGCAAGGGAGGTGGAGAGGGCGAGGGAGAGAGTGAGGAGTGAGGTGGCGACGGAGTGAGCGAGGAGGGACGCGGCGCTGTCCCCTTTGCGAAGTCGAGGGCCGAGGCGACGACACGGCGACAGCATCGGGCGCGCGTCGCTCATGCACCGCGCCACGCTCGCACACACGTGCCGCCATTTGGGCAATTCACCGAACACCTGGCGAGCGCGACTGGGCCGACATTGGGCTGCTGTTTTGGGCTCAATATGGGCCGAATTTGGATATGGGCCCAAAATGAAAATTACTCAATAAATGATGCTTAATAATTTCTATTAAGGCACCATCATCATTAGCCTAACGGATTAGGAGATATTCTAATGCCAACTTGGCAATGTCAATCTGTCAATCAGACTTGACCTAGGGCTGATATTTCTTTGAAATTGGGCAATCAAACTTAATCGAATTGACCCCAACTTTTGGCATGTCATGTCTAACTAGGTTATAAACATTTTCTCTAATTGGACCAACTCATGTTACCTAATGAAATTAGGAGAACGCGGCATGCCAATCGACCGACATCAGGAAACCTAGACGATAAGGAATAAAAACAGCCCCCGGTTTCTGCCTTTACCCCACTTTTTGAGCACCTTCTAGCCCTTTTCACAAAAAGTCGTAGTGGAATGAATTGACCCTTATAAAATCCTACACCAAATCCTTTAAGAGGTGAAAAGCTAGTTTTGAACTTTTGAAGAACTTTTGAAAAAATCAAGCGGGGACATTCAACGATCATACTAGTCAACCTATTGATCCATACTTAATTAGCCAAAGTCATTAATATAAACTTAGGTTCATTTAGTGACCTAAGTATGTCTAAATTATTTTAGTGATCAAACATCAAGCACTTGCACTACTTAGTCTAATCACAAGCATACAAGGCACTATTCAACCAATTCAAGCAATACACGGAAATGACGATGCATGTTCGTACCATGTCATGCATGATGATGCTCATGCTCGTGAAATGCAAGTGTTTCGCAAGGCTAAAAATCCCAGATGTGACAGCCTTACCCCCTTAAAAGAATCTCATCCTCGAGATTAGGTCGGATTAGTTTTGGTTTTTTTTCTCGAAAACGATACCTCAAATTACGTCATTTCACTTTCTACAAGTGCCATCCCTTCCGACATGGTGAACCTCAACGCTTGTTATTCCCCTGGATGAATTGATTTCATCATTTAGGTTGTTCATCCCAGATCCAAAAGGTTTCTCTTTTTCTTCCCTACGACTGGTCCGATAACGGGTCCGCTCTGACTTGGTCTTTACTTAATTCAAGACATGCCTACTTTTCGGATTTGCGACATACGAGCCCCCGAAGAGTCTTGCTCCATCTCGAAGGTAGCTTATAGTCATAAATCACCTTCACTTACCATGCATGGTTTGACATGATCCAGCTCTTACCATGGTGGGAGCCTTTTCCTCATTCTCGAATCATACAATCGCTAGCGAGATATCGCTAGAATGAATTGTAGTGGGGTCCCGAGAGGGGCACGGCGGCATTTGAAGTACCATACCACAAAACATCCTTGCGAGCTACTCGTCATTCCTTACGAGACGGTTCGGAGCTTCCATGGGTAAGGAATGCCGAGTAGGTTAGGCGATCCACCGTCTTAACCCGATCCATGGGTCGATCCCTAATCGCTTAGGCCGGCTCCACGAGCACGTTCACTTCCAAGGGTCTTCACGAAGACACCTTACATCTTATATCCATGCCTCTTAGGTGTTGCCACTTTCTTGATCATCAATCGAAGTATGAAGATGACAAAGAATAGTATCAAATACTCTTACATTAAATCCAAGACTAGGCCTCACAAAGGCGGGTTACCGTGGTACTTGACCGATAACGCCCACCGAAGGCATCGAGGGTTACATGTAAGGGAATCTGCTATTCGCATCTTCAAACACATCAAATGGTTCCACGAAACCTTACAATGTTCACTACCAAAGGAAGCGAAGCGTAGGTTCCCATGAGATGGAAACTACTTCACCAACATGTAGGTAGTAAATGTAGGACAAATTGGAACATGTTTGATTACTGACAAAGCCCTTCATAGGAAAACTGGCTAATGACATGCCAATATATTCCACTCAAAGAAGAATTTCCAACTTTTACATGTAGAAGTCAAAGTTCTTAAGTCGAGAGATCCAAACCTTCTCATGTAGAAGTTGAAGTTCTTAGGTCAATGACTCCCAATCTACTCATGTAGAAGTCAAAGTTCTTAGGTCAACGGTCCCCAAACTTGACCAAAAATTGCCAAACCTGTTCCTCCTACGGAGCGCAATTGATTGACTTAGCCCAATCCTTCATCGAAGACCTACATTTCCATTTCGACATAAGATATATGTTCCCGTTGCCGGGTCTTCACATCAAAAGGCCGTCGAAAACACTCTTCCGATAGGATTCGTGCCAAACTTTACTTAGAATGCACCAACACTTGATCCAATTCCTTCACGCGAGACCATACTTATCCATTCTTAAGTGTAGCGAGATTTTTGGTACATCCAAGATCAAACCAAATCATATATGTCGAACTCTTGATACATGACCACCCTGACACCATGAATGACTTGGTATGATTCCAAATGCAAACCTGCTAGTGTAAACAACATCCAATACCGCATAGGAGATCGAGTGCGTTACAACTAAAACACATGGAAATCTCATATGTGGACAGGAATCAAGGTTGAATATCACTAATAGGAAAGCACAAGGTATTGGCACTAGCCCAATAATTCTCAAGACCTGCTCTTATAAAGGATTTGGTCTGAAGAATTTCCTTCTTTGACTCCATAATTCATGGATACTCTTAGAAATCATTAGAAAGTCTATACGTAGACGCATTCTAATTCCTTTCGGAAAGTACCCTAAAATAGGGAATCACTCCATTTACCAGACAAAACACCTTAAATCCAATAAAACTACTTCTGACGTCCTCAATTACTCCAACATTCATACCAACGAAGCCTTTCAGAAATCATCAAACACACATATCATTCATGCATCTATCGACTAATCGCAAAGCTACGACAAGTTGGAGAGAGATCTCTCCTACTCCACAACTAGTTGCCTTTCAACATTAAAAGCTTCGAGATTACCGCTTTCACGATAACCCGAGCGATTTATGCCGGCATAGGCAATATTTGTGAAGTACACGAAGGTATTAACTAGGCACTAACGAAACACAAACCTTACTTAGTCTACATTCATCCCAAAACACTTATCAAACATGCGTCAAAACGCATCGCATACTCTACACGAACTATAGAGGAGCACACATCCTACAAGAGATAGTGTGATCCTAGGGAAACACTTGGTAGTCCATCGGCCTACCATCTCTCGTAGTCAAGACAAGGTTAATGTTAGTGACCTATCTTTCTCAAACCCTCTTATGTCGCACTTCAGGGAAAGGCTTCATCGTCAAGAAGCCACCATCAATGTACTATTGAATGTCGAAAGATAATCAAGGTATAGGGTCACGCAAAATTAACACATCGATGTAATCTCTATAATATGTCGAGGTACAACCACGATACCTGCGCGTGCCGAGTAGCATGACCATGTGTGCGCGCCCACGGGATGCCCCGGTTTCATCACGGCACCGTTGGTTATTGCTCATGACACTATTACAGATTCTTACATTCGAGATGCAATTTCACACGACACGGAGTGTTCCCGCACGACTAGGCATTTCGTGCAAGACAAGAGTTGAACGACCAACAAGGATGGTCGCAAGGTTAGAGGATAACAAAGAAAAACAAGGAATGATACATGGCACACCATCTTCGTGCATACTTCTCCCTCTCGTCGAAACTATTTCCCCAAAACCAGGTTTATTGAGAAAACTAGCTTAATTAGACAATTATTACCTAACCGAAGTTAGCTGCCAATCCGAGATTAGCAAAACAACAAGTCTAATGCCCAAGGATCAGCGAAAAGCTACTAAACATTTTGGGCACGGGCTCAAGCTACCATTAACGTTTTGCCATTGCCATTCGCACGAGTCATATTGACGAGACTATTTTGTCGGCAATCTAATATCACGATCTAGGCACGTGCATAAGTATATAAACAACCAATCGAGGAGAATGTGAAGGCCACATTCTAACTTCGGAGAAGATGGGGACGGATGAATCACCCCATCGAACGTGATATTATCGGGCTTTCGATAATACGACTATATGTTGGTGGATTATTTCAAAAAGATACACCGTACAACTCCCAAGGGAGGTTGTAGGGCAATAGCATGACAGAATATTACCCTGGTGTAGCTAAGGTAACATGTTACGATTGGTAATCACAATGCTGGCGCGTCTCCTAGTATCCCAACCATGTGCGTCCACAAGGAGGGTCCTAGGTTCCATCGCGGCACTACGAACCTCAATCGAGACTACATCACCAAATCCACGACCAATGATATGATTCGCCAGATAATAAAACATATATTGGAGGACATCTTGTACCAACAGCTTTGGGCACAAGACAAGGTAAAAAGAATCATTACCGATTTAAAAATTGAGGATACCAAGGAGTATGTAGGGAACAATCATGGCATAACTACACACTAAGGTCATGTTGTTCCCACAGGTATGATGGATAGCAAGATTTGCTTAAAACTGGTCTAGGTATGTGACAACAAGGAACCAACGTCGACATACCATCATGGACCAACAAGAAGGGAAGCGAATTCACAAGGACACGAGTTGAACGTTTTCTTAAATCACCACAACGTTCTAGACTAAACCTATAAACTCCACATGATACTTGTTCATAGCGGCTAGTCTAAAACAAATCCGTCAACCAACACATCACATCATACAATTCTACCGACCAACATATCATGGCACCCACAACGCATGGATACATGCCATAACATAAAGGTCCATAAAAAGGAAGCAAGCAACTCTACTAGCAAAGCATTACTCATACTACTCCTCAGCTTCCTGGTCCGTGTCCTCCACATAACATGTATCTTCAACTTCTTCACTCTCCATGTCAGGCATTGCTGAGGTATTGCCACCAATTCCTCATTTGTTGTGGAGCCATCATCAGCGAAGATGACCCCAGGTTCTCTCTTAGTAGTCCCAGGAGGAACGTGATGAAGCTGAACATAGATAGACTGGAAATTCTTCATGCATTGCACCCTCGATGATCCTTGATGTAACCACCTAATTTCTCAAAGGATTACTTCTCATTCCAATCTTCATTTTTTTTGTCATTGCACATCTTGTACCAAAGGCCTAATGCCATTGGCAAAAAGTACCAGACAACTCCAAAACTGTCTTTATGCACAAGGGTCCTGCACAAAGCCTTCTTTCTTTGAATAGTCTGATCCTTAGCAATTGTCATTTGTGCAATCCCTTTCATCAGCATGCTCTTTTCTCATCTCACGTCTTGCAGCCTTATCATAATTGAGATCACGATCGAGAAACTCGAACGCATTCTCCAAATAGGAATAACTCTTCATCATAGCAACCATAGCACTGGAAACTAGACTGTTGCTATTCTCAACTCCATCGTTACCACTATCATGCGTAATCCCGCTAAGTTGACACCACACAATCATGGTATGGGTCACCTTTGGGAAAATACACCTGCAAAGGGCACGAGTAACCATAGCTGCAACCCTTAGTACCAACCCTTCAAAACTTTGCAAGAATCACATTGGTACTTCCCAAAAATTCCTACCTCGAGCGATAACGAAGGTCCAAACAAAGGGACACATTATCACCTCTGGTGGGAAACTCCACCAAAACTGGGGACAACTTGGATGTGGATTCTCTAGCTCCATACTCCACTGATAGCGAAGCTCTCAACCCGTGGGATAGCCCACAAAGTATAAAACTTGCCATAGCAGAGAGGGCTTTCCATGCTTCACCCAAAACTTCTTGACACCACAAAGCTCACCAGTGGTAGGTTGTTGATGCAGCACACATCTTTTGGTTGACTTTTGCTGACTATACTTCACTCATGCCATTTAGACCACCGAATCTCGACTCTCATGAAACGGAGGTTAAGTTGGTACATTTTATCGAAGAGAAGCTTCCAATTTATAAGGAAAGAATAATGCAGTTCATATGAGATGACCAAATGACATGATGCATGCATGTTCTGTACGTCCTCACGAACCTAGTAAACTATAGATTCTAGCGTCTAGGCGGTGGCATACTAACGTGCTCTCATATAATGATATCTAGTCGGGCTACACGATCTTGCGTGGTTAGCGTACCTGCAGAAGATTTCATTTCAGCCCATTTCCCCATGAATGCAAGTCGACGTAAAAATCCAGCACCTTAAGAATAAGGTCAAATCTCCGATTACAACTAATCCTATCCACACCCCCCTCCACACAGGCATATCCCCGATATACCTGCATGTAGGTGCACGCTACCCAAAATCATCGTCAGAAGACGGAATCCCACACATGGGACACTTTCATATAAACATGTGTGAAACATGTAAATAATCCAGTGCCATATAAGCACTCCCCTAGATCGGCAGTGTATCCGATCATGCTCTCACAGCTCACACTTACCTTGGCGGCGAACCAATCTTACCTGGGCGTAGAGGCAAAAATGATCCATACATAACCATTCAAGTGAATGGTCCCCATACATATCCGTCGTGTATGAGCGCGACAAAAAGAAAATATGATGCAATAATCCCCCAAGTCAGTACTTATATAAGCCACCTAATAGTCCTTAACTGGGCATAATGGACACGACTACTGGCACACTCTTAAGTTTAACTCATAGTTTTCAACACCTATATAACTATAAGTTGACAAATAGTTTTGTAAAACAAATTCCTTTTGTTTTAAAATACTCAAGTGAACATAATAGCTGAACCTTTGCTCCGATACCAACATCACAGACCCGACCAATTTACATAAGCACAAGTATGAATATCAACGCCAAGGCGTCGAAGAACGCACTTGAGCCCATGTAAACTCGGCGAACATCCGAAATCACGAAGGATTTCAAACTTTTTCCAACGACACACCAGGAATCATAGTTTAGCAATTACAATCCACCTGATCACACATATTACACATATAATATTTACAACACTTGTTTTAGTTGGAACTTATTTACAAATCGGAGTTACAAATATTAGCGGAAGTAAAACTCTTTTGAAACACACACACCTATTTCTTTTTAAATAGAGTGCCAGCTCTAAGTCGATATCCAACAAAAGCAATAGAAGAGATATAAGAGATGATCTTGCCCATTGACCTAACATCCTCCCGTAGTGGGATACAGGTCCATCTTGTTGCCAAACAACACGCCTTATGATCTGCGACAAGTGGGAATAAAACCCTGAGTACGTGGGGTACTCAGCTAGACTTACCCATCTTAAACCAAAACATAAGGACTCTTATAAGCATATGCAAGGCCATATGGTGGTTTGGTTGACCCTTTCTTGCATAAATGACTTGAGCTTATCTTATCTTCATTAAGTGAACTACACTAAGCTTATCAACTTAAGTATTTCCTGCACATACTAGGTTTTGCTCCTGATCTATGACAATATCAAGTAGAAGTGTAAAACAATCAACCTTTTACATGGTTGATCATAAATAATATCCATAATCGTCATGGCAACATAACCCCGTTCCATTTTCCCGTTTATGCCCTGTATTGCATGTACTCACATCAAGTTATCCACTATCCAGGGACGATGGTGATTATAACCGATTCCTACTCAGCTGAGGGTAATTTGTCACACAAACCCCACTCACCCGCTAAAGTGAGTGGTCGGTCACCGTTCACGTATTCAGAATCGGGATCGACAGGAACCACTCATGCCCAGGCCTTCAACGGCTGCATCTAGTCGGGTACCAACATCAGTCTTAATGCTGCGACCCGTCCCACCCCAACACCAGCACAGTGCGTCCAGCATGGTCGAAACCCGACCCAAACATAGCTACTTAGGCTTCGGGGTCCCATAAAACCACCTAAATATGAGAAGCTGTTCAAAATGATTGAGGGCTGGAACAATACAGTGTTGTGCTTATATCCCGTTTGGGTATGTGCCAGTTTCCCTATTCCGATCCAACCATATCATGTGAAATTCCCTATCCTCATGGATGATTTACCAACCACCCGACTTCTACCGCTTAATCGAGCCAAGCTAAGCAATAACGTCCTATACTTAATCAGGGTAGGTATATCAAGTGGTCAAGGTTGGGTAATGCACCAAAGGTGTCGATCAACGCCTATCACGTAATGCAGCATAAACATTAAAAGACGCAAGTTAGTTTGGCAAACCGTAGGAGAAATGCTCCGGGGCTTGCCTTTCGTTGTCGAGCGTAGTCGAGGTTCCGAACGCTCGATTACTCCACGTCGGGTTCCCGATCACCTCTTGTGCGGAAACTTCCTTCACGAATTGTCCTTCGGGATCCTTGCTCTTTCCGATGAATCCCTAAGCGTGATCCTAGAATGATGCATGTATGCATGTATGAATATAATTGTCGACCTATGTACGATCACATATGGTCGATGATTATGAATGCTCATGTAGCAATGATCCTGTTCCAAATATCACTAGCAAACAAGCCAGTAAAGCCAAAGATGTACACTCAAGTGTTATCATCCTAACCAATTCATCATGACCTACTCCTTAACACTTAATCCTACACACACTAATCATCTTGAACACTTAGTATTAAGCCTTACATACAACATCACACCATCAAGCATCACTACAAATCATAAACCTACAATCAGAAGCTCACTAATAAATTCATAACTAAATATCTATAGACCCTATGGATATGAATGAATACAATCTCGAAAGCTTATGAAATTCTCCACCAAACACATAAAGACATCATAAGCTGATTCCCAGATTAACTACCTTTAAAACACATAACATCAGGACTGATTCTGGCAAAACAGCAAGTAGAACAGCCCTCACCCAAATTGTAAGGGTCATAGTTCCTAAACCATCCACCCAATGACCATGAAACTTTAACAGTAGATAGCTAAGCTAATACTATAACTTTCATCTATAGACAAGTTACCTAGAAAACCAACTCATAATTGGGTTAACCATGACATCATTGGGTTAACTCCTAATTAACCAACCAATGGCTTGAACAGGAACACTATGATTGGTTACTCATAAAATCCTACCAAAATTACAGTAGGTAATACATGTCAAACCCATACCATCATCCAAATTTCACCCCATTTGGATGAACCAACTATCCTACACAAAATTCACAAGTGACAGGACAGATGGCATATGGAAAATACTTTGTACTACCAAGTTGATCAAATCATGGATTTGATCACATACAGAGCTACCTTATGGTGTATAAGGAGCCTACAAAAATTACCAACCACAGATCATACTCACATAATTGATTTATGAATTATTTCTAACATAGCCTCTCTAGCACACTTGAACTACAACTCCTAAATTTCACACAGCAAGCATACATGATCTCTTTACCACAGTAAGAGTATGGCAATAGAAGATCAACAAAACAAGAATCATATTTTTCTGATCATTATATGAATTACTAGACATTTCCCAAGATTAAATCATATCCCAAAATTAATTAATGCAACACATAAAAACATCACAAATATGACAAATCATATTTTCTATAGATAAAGCATCTCATATGAAAAATATAGGAACTTGAATCACTAGATTTGGACAATCCTAGCTCCCTCTATGGATTTTAGAAGTTTAAAATGAAATCTGAAATCATTTTCCTATTTCCGGATGAGACAAATATTTTTCAGAAAGGCCCCAGGTGCTCTGAAATTAACCGAGCCCTGTTTCAAAACTTGCTGAGTCTTGCCGTCTTACAACCCGACCCCTACCTTTCTTCAAATTTGAAAGAGAGGTCCCCGCGATGGGGAGGAGGAGAGACACCGGCGGCCACGCCCCGGCGGCGGGAGGCTTCTCGGCGGCGGCTAAGGGGCCGCGGGGCTGCGGGGTTCCCGAGGCGGACCCGGCCGTGCCCTTGGCCCGGCCGGAGACCGCCGTGCCGGTTGCACACGCGCCGCGGCGCCGTGTGAGCGGCTCCGGCGGTGTCCTGCGCCGGTGAAGCTTGCCGGCGACCACGAAGGGGCGGCGAGGCGCCGTGGGGCCACCGCGGCTGCGCCCACCAATTGGCGCGAGGCAGCCCGTGGCGCCCTAGCCCCATTGGCCGAGGTGGTCGGCGGCTTCCGGGACGCGACGGCGGCGCTCCGCTCTTGGCGACGGACTAGACGAAGGAAATCCGGGGACGGTGAGGCTAGCACACGCGAAGGCGATGATGGGGCGACGGCGCGGTGGTGGAGGTGCTGGCCGGGCTCACCGGGTGAGCAGCAATGCGCGGGGGCGTCGCCACGACGGCGCGAGCAAGGGGTGGCGGAGAGAGGGCGAGGAGAGAGTGAGGAGTGAGGTGGTGACGGAGTGAGCGAGGAGGACGACGCGCGCTGTCCCCTTTGCGAAGTCGAGGGCCGAGGCGACGACACGGCGACAGCGGCGTCGGGCGCGCGTCGCTCATGCACCGCGCCACGCTCGCACACACGTGCCGCCATTTGGGCAATTCACCGAACACTGCGAGCGCGACGGGCCGACTTTGGGCTGCTGTTTTGGGCTCAATATGGGCCGAATTTGGATATGGGCCCAAAATAAAAATTACTCAATAAATGATGCTTAATAATTTCTATTAAGGCACCATCATCATTAGCCTAACGGATTAGGAGATATTCTAATGCCAACTTGGCAATGTCAATCTGTCAATCAGACTTGACCTAGGGCTGATATTTCTTTGAAATTGGGCAATCAAACTTAATCGAATTGACCCCAACTTTTGGCATGTCGTGTCTAACTAGGTTATAAACATTTTCTCTAGTTGGACCAAGTCATGTTACCTAATGAAATTAGGAGAACGCGGCATGCCAATCGACCGACATCAGGAAACCGAGACGATAAGGAATAAAAACAGCCCCCGGTTTCTGCCTTTACCCCACTTTTTGAGCACCTTCTAGCCCTTTTCATAAAAAGTCATAGTGGAATGAATTGACCCTTATAAAATCCTACACCAAATCCTTTAAGAGGTCAAAAGCTAGTTTTGAACTTTTGAAGCACTTTTGAAAAAATCAAGCGGGGACATTCAACGAGTCATACTAGTCAACCTATTGATCCATACTTAATTAGCCAAAGTCATTAATATAAACTTAGGTTCATTTAGTGACCTAAGTATGTCTAAATTATTTTAGTGATCAAACATTAAGCACTTGCACTACTTAGCCTAATCACAAGCATACAAGGCACTATTCAACCAATTCAAGCAATACACGGGAAATGACGATGCATGTTCAAACCATGTCATGCATGATGATGCTCATGCTCATGAAATGCAAGTGTTTCACAAGGCTGAAAATCCCAGATGTGACATAGAAGGTGTCCCCACCTGTCACAGGAAGTGGCTCCGTCGGTTTCCAAATATTTGTCACGTTGCTTGCTTCCTTGTGGGCCCATGGATCCATGTGCAATGATCTTCAGCCGTTGAGTGAAAAACACAAGTTGATTTAAGGGCTGAAATGGACTCTAGGGATGTTGCCATGGATCATGCCTCGAAGTTTAGGCCAAGGTAGGGCCATAGGGGGGTCGGCCGACCCTCTATGTGGGCCCTCCTGGCTCTGTTTTGTGTATTCCTGAAATCAAGAGCTAAGAGTACAAGTGGAACTAGTTATTGATTAAATATGCTCATTTTATGCTATTCTTCCTTGAAACCGAGGCCTGTTGACGGGGTTTTGAGTATGAATTTCTACGGTATATTCACCGTCAACAAGATCCCCTAAGCTTAACCTTTGCTCGTCCCGAGCAAACAATCAAACTTTGCCTCGGTGGATCAGGTATTGTTACCATGCATCACATTTCAAGAGTACCATGTGCACAACAAAGTTCTTCTCTTTGAATGGAAAAATTAGCTATGAAAACTCATCCATATTACCTTAGTCCTCTATGGGGCTTATGGTTTTTCCTTTGTCTTAGGTGGTTGAAAGATAGAACATTTTGGCTTGAGCACTAACTTTCTTATTCCCCGGCAAGTTTCATACGGAGGTTTTGCAATGTTTTTCAAAAGAAAACTTAATGTTCCTCATATGGTTCTCTCATGTCACTCAAATGGTGTATGATTCCTCACCAAGGCATATGATAAGAGTGCCTTCTCTATTCCATCCTAC
The DNA here is from genome assembly GCA_018135685.1 of Themeda triandra. NCBI lineage: Eukaryota > Viridiplantae > Streptophyta > Magnoliopsida > Poales > Poaceae > Themeda > Themeda triandra. Next base: position 2,311 of record JAENPR010001977.1, on the reverse strand, counting down.
TTCTAAAAAGGCTTATGTGGAGCTCAAGGTAGGAATAACAAGGAGATAGCATACTTACTTTGCATATGTTACGCGATCAAAGCTCGATCCTTGTAGAGAAGTGTCATACCCCCAGATCAAGATGTGCAAGTGTGTGGTATATGGTGGACTAGATTGCTCCTTTATTTGATAAGATCTCTCTTTCTATTCCCTATTGAGACATGGCTAGCATTTTTTTTTGCATGGACTTTCATGTGTCCATCTGTATATAGATGTTTATTTTGCCTAGCCTTTTTCTTGTGTCTCTTCTACTAAACAATACTTAGAGAGATATTCTAACACTTAGAGTATGGAGCAATCTATTTGGTAGAAGTGGAAGGCATGTTTTTGCGTACTTCCAGGGTAGAAGCAGCATATATATGTGTGGCGTGTGTGATCTTGATCTTAGGAGCATGAAAAGTCTCTAGGCAAGGTATCAACAAGACTTGACCACACTCAACACAAAGCAAATAGCCTATGTGGAAGGTTTGTACTCATGTAACACATATATGGCTGTGGTAGGAATTTATCACCATTGAGGAACAATTAAGGTTTTGATCATTTCAAGAATAATTCTCCGATAATCCAGCATGCTTAGAACAATATTATAGCAGCTCTAATCTCACTATCTCATGTCTCTCAACAACTTAGACTTAGTTCTAGCACTTGCAACCCACAAAGTTTTTAGGTTCATGATGGTTCAAGTAAGCTAAGTGATCCATACTTAGAGAAATACTAAGTTGTAAACTAGGTACGAGAGAAACATTAGCAAGGCAATTACTCATCATTTCCATGAGGAAGATAGTCATACATGAGACATATGTGCTAAGGGAAATAACTAAACAAATATTTTTGGCTTTTTGAGTTTTCTATTATTTTTTTGAATGCAATAAAGGAATAACTGAAAATGCAAAATGCTAAGATAGAATACTTACCTTAGTGGGGGAGAGGATCTCCCCCAAACTTGGCTTTTGCTCACTTTGTGGTGGCGGATAGTATTGGAACCATCCGGCCCAACATTGTGCTTCCTCCTCTTGTATTGCTGCGAGAAGTTGGGCATTTTGTTGCGCCAAGTGCAACGTCGCCTCTTGTTCAATGTGCATTGTGCCCATGTTGTTGATGAGTTCATCCATTGCTGTCCTTTGATGGCGCCTTTCCCTACCCCGTGGGTGAGGAGTCTTGTGGACGTGGAGGCCTCTCCATGGACCCTAAAATGTCCATGGAGCTTGCCTCATCACCTTCTTCAACTTCTTCTTCTGTAGGGTGTGAGGGACTACCCTGTTCCGGTTGGGCAGCTCGTGACATTCCTCTTGTCACTCTTCTTGTTCCTACAACATTTTGGCTTCTTGCCTCTCGATCCATTTTGATGGTTAGTGTTCGCGAGACAACCGACGTTTCTCACAAGGGAGAGGAACTTTGTATGGCCCGGATAAATCATTTTAAGCCCACCTCTTGGACCTCTTTTGAGCACATGAATATTAATGAAGAAATCCTCATTTAAAACATTTCTAGCCAAGGCAATGTACTCAAAGGCATGTGAGTCTATCAAACCCAATGTTTCGGCAATGCGAGTGATAAATGATGTGAAGTAGATGGGTCTATCATACTCAATGGAATCAAGCCAAAAGCTCACTAGCAGTTTAACAGGGGAGACTCGGATCTTGCAAACCATGGCATAGAGCTGTTTAAGTTCATCATCATTTAATGTGTACCCTCTAATGCCAGGAAAAAGAGTAACAATCATCCAGTGATGAATAAAGTGCAAGGTTGGATTATGGATTTGGTTTGGTGTAGGATTGGAGCAGTTATTGGAGCCAGAAATTGCTTTCCAAAATTCACCCTTATTAAACCTATGAGTGGCATGGTCTAAATCAAGGTCGCAGATATGATCACATCCTAAAGCAGTGTTTAAGACGCTCCAAGTTAAATTGTACTCTTCTCCACACATGCGAAAGGCTACCCCATTGTTTGTTAACTTTAAGGTGCACAGGAATTCTTTGGTGAGTACTTCTATACCAAGTTCGGGAACTAGATAGAATCCTCCCCAACCAATTGTGTTAAAAATAGCATTAAATTCCGTAGTCATACCTGTGCGGTCCAATAGGGCCGGGTCGATGATGGTAGTGTGTGCGAAGATGCTTGCTCGAAGGGTGATGTACTTTTGCAGCTCTTCTTGGTTCAGCATGAGGCCGCTCTTGGGCTCTCTTACTCTCAATGGAGGCTCATAAGGGACCATCTGGTGATGGCTCTCCTCCTCCTCTCTCCTCTCATAGGTTCCTTCATTGGTGTGGTG